>CM054940.1:21644622-21899775 GCA_029168755.2 Tillandsia fasciculata
CAATCGGATACCCGAGCAGGGAGAAAGGATCTGCCAGCTATTTTGAGCACAGCAGGACTTTTGGTGACCCATAAATGATCCAAACTGAAAACTTAAGATAACTCATGATAAATTAAGGTAAATTGAGATTGTCTGTCAAATTTGAGCGCAAACGGACGTTCAGAAAGGTTCCGCAGGCAAGTATCAGATCTGAATAGGACTAAATAGTAACTTTCTACTATTGGAGGGGGTCCTTATGTACAAAAGAGATTTTTTTTCTCTTTTCTCTTCTTCTTCTCCACCCCCACACACACCCAACACTCCTCTCTTTCTCTCACCCTTGCACAAAACAAAAGAAATGAAGAAAAGGAAAGAAAGAAAGAAAAAAGAGAGAACATCTAGGGAGGTTCTAAAGTGAAGCTCCAACTTCCATCTTCTTCCATTCTCTTCTCTCTTGAGCTTGGAGCATCAAAGAGGTGAGTAGAAAATTTAGGACTTCATTTTACAAGCTCTTTTTTTTTGCTTAAAAAATGTGGGGAAAACACCACAATGCAACTTTTCCACTATTTTTAGAGAGTTTTATAGAAGTACAAGAGATCAATATATTTCTTTGCTAGATCACATTCAAATAGGGTTTTCATTCTCTTTCTTTCTTTGGTCCAAGAACCCTCAAAAGAGGTAAGTAAAGAGATTTAAAATTTACCCTTTAGATCGCTTTTGGGTTTAAAGAGAATAAGCATCATTTGATATGAATGATCTCAACATGTAGGTTTTTTTGTGAACCTAATAGAGGGTATTTTGAGCATTTTGAAGTGAAACATTAGCTTTCATTGCTTCTCTTTTGATCAAGAGAATATCAATAAGGTAAGATTAAAGTTCTAGGGTTTCTAATTTTGAGCTCTTATGGGATTTAAAATGGCAAGGAGATAATTTCCTTCATGGTTATATCATATTTAGGATTATCTTTTTGAAAATCAAAATATTAATGAGGTCAAAATATCCCTATTACAAGAGTATGTTAAGAGGGGACTTCTACAACTCTATTTTTTTATGGTCAAAATGAACCTATAGAAAGAAATAAAGAAGGAACCTAAGGTTCTCTTTTAAAATTTTTATGGAATTAGTAAATCATATAAATAATTCCGTCATGATTTCCCTTTCATTTTAGGAAAATTTTAGAGACCAAGAGATCAACTTTTGTTCTCTTTTGGAAACAAAGAGAAACACAAAAGGTGGGGGATTCTTCCGAAAATGGGTGACCTCTCTCCTTTGTCCTTTGATTTTCTGACCTAGAAGCATGTTAGTGAACATGTTAAGGTAATACGATTGTGAATATGGATAATTAGGGTTTAGCCCTAAAAGAAATTATATTAACCTCTTGTAGGTTAAATTTGTATGAGCATAAATAGCAAAGAATAAATGCTTGAAATTGATCATGTTGGGGTATAACCCTAGGAATCATGTAAGAAGCATAAGGAAAATGAATGATGGTTGTAAGACCTAGGAAAAAACAAGAAAAGTGAATGGATGCAAAACTAGGAGAAACCTAGATTGAGGATTTAACGAATGGCATGAAACCTAGGAATCAACTCTAAGGGAATGAGTGGCATTTTTTTTTAGGGAATAACCTAAGGTTGATTATAGAGTGTACAACATAGAGTCAAATGTACACTAGGTTATGTGGAAAAGAGAAAACATAGAGTCAAATGTACTCTAGGTTATGTGAAAAAGAAAAAACATAGAGTCAAGGGTACTCTAAGCTAAAGGAAAAAAAAATGTAATTAGAGTTAATAGACTCTAAGCAAAAGGAATGAAATTAGAGTTAATGAACTCTAGGTTAATGTGAAAGATTGAAATAGAGTTAATAAACTCTAGGCAATGTATGGTGTCCTTGTGACATAGTAGAAACCCTAAAGCTAATTAAGACATAGGATTGTGAAATGAGAACAAGTAAGTAGGATAAAGTTTAAAAAGGGTTAAAGAGCTAAGAAAAAACATTTCCCAAGTGGCAAGATTAAGTGTAAAAATAAATGAACAAGAGGTTCAAATCTAAATTGGTGTTAGAGACACCCAATTTATCCTAGATTAAAGAATTTAGGATAAAAGAGAAAAGTAAAAAAGAAAGCATTGAGGCATAAATGCTATCGGGAGGGTTGAGCATATGTCACTCCCGGGTGGATGAGGCCCAAGGTGCTTTAAACTCATATGAAACCAAAATGTAAAGAAAATGCTTAAAGAGCAAAAGAAGCTAAAGGCTAAATTGAATGAAAGAAAGTAATGCTTAAAGAAAGGTAAAATGGAGAAATAAAGTACATTGGGCCGAGCACTATGGGAGGCGGTGCTACAACCTGTTCTTGTTTGATTGGGATTGTTGGCATCCGTCTTTTGGAACTCTCGGACCGGTAAATGTAAGCTGTAAAAGAAAAGTCTAAATGGCTAATGGGATGGTTGAGCATATGTCACTCCTAAGTGAATTAAAGAATTAAAGGCAAGTTGCCATCGGAAGGGTTGAGCATATTTTACTCCCAAGGGGAAGTGTGTGAGCAAGACTCAGCTTCCAAAGTGAAAGGCAAGTAAAGAGTTAAAAGCTAAATGAAAAAAAAGAGAATATAGAGTGGCCTATGTGGCCGGGTTATCAAAACCCCTTTTGTAGCGGCATAGTGGCCGAGCTTTTGGGTAGTAGCCAGAGTGGCAAGTTTTGGTAGCAATGAGACAAAGAGCATACACAAATAGTGTAGAGTTATTCATACATGTTATGATCATGTTAGTTGTTATCTGCAGTTATTTTTAGCATAGATTATCTTGTTATCTTGCTTCCATTGGACCAAGTGGTGTAGAACATTATTTCTCGGTGGTTGAACCCACTGTGAACTTTAAGTAGTTCTCACACCCTTGGCTGACCATTTTTCCAGGTCCAGGTACATCGAGCGAGGCACGCGACAGGGGCAAGGGCCCAGCAGAGTAGCGACCTAGCAGTCTAGAGTCGCCATCACCCTTTTGGAGTATTTTTCGAAATTTGTATGTGAGGAACAATGTAAAATTTAAATGTTTTAAGTTTCATTTGGAAAAAAAAAAGAAGTTGTAATTTTTGTATAGTAGTTGTATGTTAAAGAGAGTTGTAACATAAGCAAAGTTTAATATTTCGCTCAAGTACGGTATCTTTTATTATCATCTAACTGTTCGTTGAATGAATGAAAGTTTTTAATTTCATAATTTAGTTCTCTGATTGATTACTCTTCCGCTACACTAAATTGTGATTGTTGGAATGAATCGTTCCTTTCGGGTCTTGAAAGGTCATGCCCGATTGGCGGGTCTGTTAGCGCGCCGAACTGTCCAAATTGGCGATCTTGTGGCGTGACACCAGCAGTTTTGTCGCTCTCAAATTGTGAGCCCTAGTCTCCTACTAGCTTCCTAAACATGATGCTCAACTTATTTTGGAAAATGACCAGGTGGATTGTTGGATCCCACATGCCAAACCATAGCTTAGGCTAGGTTGCCTTTTGCACTGTTCCAGCAGCTTTGCAACTTCAGTAGGGCAAGCCCTTGTGTCCTCTTGATCCCAGGAGCTTGATGCTCACCCTACTTCAGCAAATGACTGAGTGGTTTAGTGGATCTAGTAAGCTATGCCCTAAATGGGAACTTGATGGTGTTCCAGCAGTTAGGCCGCACCCTCAGGGTGAGCCTCTGAGTCCTTTCGACCTATTGAGAATGATGCTCACCCTAAATTTGGGTTTGGGCAAGTGTAAGTAAGAAAAGCAATTTGAGCCTATTTGTATAGTGTTTGTTGACCCGAAGTTGTCCTCGGTTTTGCGCTGCTCCCAAATGGTGAGCACGGCGTTCAGTGCATCGAGGCCCACCTACTTGTGGCCTTGGTTCAGTTTAAAAGCATTCAGAAATGAAATGCAAGTGAAAAAGGTGTTAATTTGCATGCCTTAATGCAATTTCGTGAAACCCTAGGGGTCTAATTACAATTATAGCCTCATGGGCTATTTTGGGCTATGTGCCCATGATCTCTAAACCCTTCATTGGAGATCCGACGGTTTTCATTGAGCGAGAATTGGATTCCGAACCGTAAATCGGCAAAATCGTCGATTTAACGACGTTACGGCGTTAATCACGTAATTCGAGAAAGTGCGGTGATTAATTTTAGATGCCAGATGTCCCTGGCTGTTCCCGGTGCTGTTCCGAAGAGCCCGATGATTTTAGTTCTTAGTTTGCAACTTCCGAAGCCAAAATGGACTTTCCGAAAGTGTTTCAGTGGGTATGGCACCGCCGGTGCACAGGGTTACCCAGAAGCAGATGTTAGTGCCCGAACGTCCTGAATTAAATGTTCCTGGGCAGCATGTGAAGTTTCACAAGTTTTGGTTACTGTTTAGTACAGATTGGGTCTTAGTGGATCTATCGGCGGATTTTCGGAAATTCTGAAAGATCCCGGGACTTTAGCGAAGTTCCCCGTTTAGCTTGTCTACACTCAGTGAGTCAGTGGGTTGGATATGAGTGAGTCTTTTCTTACCTGTGATTATGATTCAGGTCCCAGCAGTCAGCCGCCAACTTGTGAGCCATCCAGCGGTCACCGTGATCATCTAGCCTGAGGTGGGTTTATCTTCGGTCCGGGCTTTATTAGGTAGGCCCTATGGGGTACCGTGGTAGGTCGGACACCTGTGTTTGTTGTTATCTTTGATCCTCCAGTTAAGCTTCCTATTTGCTTATATTCCAGCATTCATTGTATATAGCTATGTAGCATCGATCTTGCAGTTCAGTTCCCGATATGATTTCAGGTTCAGTATTTAGTATATCTATTGTGGTGATCCTGACCCCCGTGTAGCTTCTCCCATGAACCATGGTGTAGAACACCTAGTGTTGGTGTATCTGGCCCATAGTGCATCAAAGGGATGCCACTGATGGACCCTGTGTGATATCCACAGCTGGATTGGCCTTCGGCTGCATTTGCCGAATTTTCGATATGGTTTTGGGCCAAACAGAGGTTGGATTTGGATTCAGCGCGGAAAAACGCTTGAAAACGGCTATTTGCTTGTTTGATTCTGAGTCCGGATGCCCAAAAACGGACTCCCGGAAGTTTTCGCTGAATTTCGGTGCATGGGAGGGGCCGTGGACCGCCGGCTGCCACGTGGCGGCTTGTGATTGGGCCGGTCCGCAGCGCTCGGTCCACAGAGGGGTGCGGCTGGGTGCACGGACCCGGCGCATGGACACGTGGCGCCGCCTGGTTGGCGGGCTCGTGATGCGCGGTCTACGGGTTTGGCGCGGCGGTGCATGGACCAGGCGGGTGGACGCGTGGCAGTCCCCGGTTGGTCGGTGCACGCGGCGCGGTACACGGAACCAAGGTGGGGTGCGTGGACCGGGTGCAGGGGACACGTGTCGGCATGCCATTCGCGGGCTCACGAAGCGCGGCGCACGGAGTGGCGGGCGAGCGCCTCGGGGCGCGTGCGCGGCAGGCGGCGCCCTGCCCGCACGTGTGACCGCGACAGTGGCAGGGCCACGTGTCGCCTGCCACTGGCGGGCGCCACCTACCCGCTTTGACCGCGGGGAGGGGTACGTGGCGGCATCTGGCGCGCCCCGCACAGCTGTTCGCTGTGCGGGACGCGTGTCGGGCGGGGAGGCGCGCGTCGTGGCCGCCGCGGAGTGGATCCGCCCGCTGTTGCCTGTTGGTCGGGCTACGTGGCGGGCCAGGGAAGTTCCGGGCGCGCACAGTGTTGGGCCGGCCCAACACTGTAGCCGCCCGAAAATTCCCCTGCGCCCGAAAGTGGGGACTTGATGGGAATTATTCCATTTGTTTTCTGCGGCCTATATATAGCCCGAAACCTCTTCTTCTTCATCTTTTTGGCATTTCTGAGCTTCAAACCGAGGAGAGCCCTTTACCAAAGTTGATCCCCACACTGTCAAGCTTCCATCTGTAGAGTTTGGAGATTTTTGGGGGCACGCTTTTCGAGATACCTATTTTCTTGGCGCGGCGCGACGCTCCTTCTTCGGTGTTTCTTCCGTCGCTCTTCGGTGTACGAGCTCTCCCGACCTACTCCGACCATCTTTTTGAGCGATTTCTTCGCCGCTGGATTCGTAACAGGTGAGGCTACGATTTTGGGTTTCACGAGCATTTTCAGATTTCGCGTTTTTCGAGGTGTTTTCTTGTGCTCATTGGGACCCCTTTTGCTGTGAGCTTTTGGTGAGGATAGCAGCTTCCTTTGAGGATATCTTCGCGCATAGATCTCGGATCGAGGTGATTCAAGAGGAAAAATTCATCTACTTCTCGCAAGGAATCTCCTGGATTTTTCTCAGATTTTTATGGATTTTTCACGAAGGTGAGAACCTCCTTTTTCTGTGGTTCTTTGTTACAGAAATTCTGTTCAGATTGGATTGGGGTGTTCCCCTTGCCGGATTTTTATCTCAGCGTAGGAAGCTCCGTTTTGGACGTGCAGGTACTTGTTTCGAAGCTATCGACACGAGGAACGCCGGGATATTTTTACTGGAATTTATTGAGCACTTCCAGCAGGTGATATTTTAGCATCTGTGCAGCTGAAATTCAGCATGTGATATTTGGACAGATTTTTGGGGATTTGTGTATAACTGTAGCCTATGTTGTATCCAGGAGGGATTGTGGACTGTGCTGGACCTATTGGGCTTAGAGTTGTTATTTTCCTGGTTTTCTCAGCTGTACGACTCCGGACAGTTAGCGTCTTCAGGTGGGTGGCTTTGCTTTCAAGATCTATGGAGTGTGCTCTAATTCTATCGTTATAGAATCATGCATGATAGGGATTGGACTTGGGTAGCATGCTAGAAGTAGGAATTGTTGTTCCTAGTATTATCTGTTGATCTTGTGATCTTTTACTTCCTTCTATCATGTTAAATATTTGTTCTCTTGGAACCTGACCTAGCACCCCCGTCATATGTTGCATGTGTAACCAGACCAGTAGAAAACCCTCACTTGGGCTAGGGTTATTTATGTTTAGACATCCACACTTTATGTTTCATTCCTGGACTTAGTGTTCTCCTCGCCCGGGTAGTGGGCCGAGCAGTCGGGACTTCTTTTTAGTGTGGGATGCATTTGCACTCGTGCTTGGGAGCAGAGTGGAGTCTGGTAGATGTAGTGGTTCGCTTGTCTGTATCGGGAACCGTTTGGGGTAAACGGTGGACCCGAGAGACCTTGTTTTTCCTGGTTGGGTTGTCGCCACTGTGTTAGTGGCAGTAGCTTATTAGTGTTAGCCGGACCTAGAACCCAGAACCCTTTTCGACATACACATGATTTTAGTCTACCAATGTTTTCTTCCAAGCATCGAAGGGCCGCTGGAGTCTGTTCTTGTTTGATTGGACAAAGGCATCAGCCCTTCGGGGTTTGGGTAAAACACTTTTTTTTTTCTAATTGTTTTCCTAAAAAGAACTAAAATCATTAAATATGGATTTCTTCTAGATCAAAATGATTTTCAATAACTAAATGTCACCTTTTTCCTATAAATCTCCCCACTCGAAAGGATTCGAGTGGTCTGGGTTCTAGGGGCCGTTCCTTTGTCGGGACGAGAGCCACGGGGGCCGAGCCTGGAACCTGTTCTTGTTTGATAGGGTTGTAGGTGTAGGTCTCCCGGGACTTTCGGGCCCTGGTTGGTGTTTTCTGCGTGTTGTACCGAGGCCGTTGTGTTCCCGAACTATAAGGGGTCGGGAACCTCGATAGGCGGAGCCTAGAGTCTGTTCTTGTTTGATAGGGTTCTAAGCATCGGCCTATCGGGTTTCCGAACCCTTATGGTGTCGGTCTTTCCTGTGAGTTTAGTGTTCTGTTGTGGGAGCCGTCTGGTGGACGGTGGCCCCCGGCTGTGTGGTTTTCAGCCTGTGTGTGAGCGTTGGTGTCGTTGTCGATCTTGTTGATCGTGGGTTTGGACTTTAGCCTGCATGAGCCATATTGAGCTCGACAGAGATATGCGGATACTTTCCTCGGTGGGGTCGCTCCCCTCGAGAGCCACTCCGGAGTTGGGCCTGTTACTTGCTATCGCGACTTGTCGACGCCGTCCCTCTGGCTGGGCCAGTTTCACGGACACCCTACGGTAGACCCGTCCTGTTGAGGATGTGCGGCAGTAGGTGGGCGCAGGTTTGACTGGACCCTTTGCGGCAGTCAGTATAGATTTGGTGAGTATATTGTGTGTGTTAGTAGATGCATCATGTTTCCATCTGTTCCTTTTCTTGAGCATCTAGATAGAGGCATAGTAGTTGTAGAGTTACTTTTCCAGCTCTTTCATTTCAGTATTATTATTGTTACTTTGTGCCTCTAGTAGACTTAGTGGGCAGACCGTCAGGCTTGTTGGCGGCACCCACTGAGAACTACTTGGGACGTAGTTCTCACACCCGTCGTGGTGTCTTTCCCACAGGGACTTCTACTCCTGTTCCAGTTGCTCCTGTTGCTGCTTCTTCTGATCGAGGTAAGGGAGTCGCGAGCTAGATCCCTACCAGTCGTCGTCCTGAGAGTAGATGTACCCTTATTACTTTTGAGAGTTCCTGTCAGAGAGAACTTTGTAGTGAGGTATAGAGTTGTATTTATTTTACTGCTCGAGAGATTTCTGTATTTTGGGTGAGGTTGTATTGTACTATTGAGAGTTGTAGTTGTTCTAGCAGTTTTACTTTCAGCTCTGATATCTGTATAGTATAGTTGATCTTTTGCAGGTTGTCGCTTCGTCTATACGGGGCTTCCCGTATGGGCGGCGGATCTGTTGGCGAGCCCGGGTCGCAGTTTCGACGCTGGGGCGTGACATCTATATATACAGCTTGACATATGCAATGTTTGTTTGGTCATCAGCCTAGTTATATTAGCATTCCCTGTTCTATGTTGCATGATAGAATAGGAGTACAGTCCTGTTATTCAGTTTCAGTTACAGCTCAGATATTCAACTCCTATTGTTCAGATTCGTTTATACAGATTATTACAGCCTTCAGCATCCCGATAGGGATTTTTCGGCTTTATGCTGTGTGTTTGGTATTTAGACCATGAACTTGAGCATCAGCATTATGATCGCCTATTGAGCCAGCTTTCAGTCACGTTCACCGACGGTTTGGCCACTGTCAGGGTGTTCTTTACCGGTAGAGAGGTCGTCACATCGACCCGTGAGCCCGTTGGGGTTATGATAGCAAGTCTAGTGACCAACAGTGGATATTGCCTGAGGTCCTGCTCTGTGACAGCTTAGCCTGAGGTCCTGGCGTCCATAGTGTGTCACGTCCCGGAGGTTTAAATATGCGAAAAACGTATGTCTCTTTTTTTTTCGAAACAACTCCACTCTCCGGTACGTGCCAGACCCGCCACACATACAAATTCGCCCCACACGGACATAGCCTCCTTTGTATGTGCACGGCGTCACATTCGCGATTTGCACTTTAACCACAACAGTGTTACGGCTTTTTGGTGTTGGCATATTTCGTGAGTCAAGTCAGTGAGTTGAGTCGGAGTCTTAAAGGGATCAAATTGTCAATCAGCAATCAAAGACTTAGAGAAGATTCAACAAGAGCTCAAGTTGACACTCAATGTCTTGAGTCTTGAAGATTGAAGATGAAGAATTGTGGATCAGTTACATCAATCTCAAGAAGAAAGTATTCAAAAGGATCAGGTATGTTTAACTAAATAATTTTGGTGATCCGAATACTTTCTTATAGTGTAGAAACACTTGGATGAATTTTTAATTGCATAAAAATCAAAAACTGGACATGGGACATGTTCAGGATCCGGATCAGATCTTGCAATCCGGATCCCGAAGGGTACTTGTTCATTGGCAATTTCAATCCGGATCCTAGGCCATTCCGATCCGGATCCCGAACATTGGATGTTGCTGAAATTCATGAACGATCCGGATCGGGCCTTGCGATCCGGATCCCGAACCCTTGGATTTCTGGAATCGTCAATCTTGTTACGACGATCCGGATCGCAGTAATCCCGATCCGGATCGCCGTCCTGAAAATTTCCAGATAAGGTATGTTTTTGATTCTTATCTCTTTCCAAAGGTTTCTAAACTATAAATAGACATTTAGGGTTTCTCAAAAACGTGGGAGCTATACCTATGATTTTATAAAACACTTGAGAGCAACCCTAGAGGCTAGGTTTTTATCGTTCTTCTTTATAGCCTCTTTTAGGTCAATTCGATGGTTCTTTCAAGAACATATCTTTTGTCGAATTGATCTAATCTTTGCTTAGAGATTCCATCCATGGTTCTTCATTGATAATCTAAGCAAAGGATCACCATCGAAGCCTATATTCTTTATCGGCTATTTGCGTCGTGGATTCGACGTGGCATCGTGGATTCGGTGTGCTAAAGGCGTTTCGTGGATTCGAAACGTGTGCTCGTGGATTCGAGTGGCGTTCGTGGATTCGAACGTGTGCAGTGGACGTGCAATCGGTGGAGCGCAAGGTCCGAAGAAGTTGAAGGAGGGGTTGAATCCGTGGAGACGGTAATCACCTTGTTATTCTTCTATTCTTAGTGGATTGTTATTGCGTGGACATCCAATCGGTGAGCGCAAGGTCCGAAGAAGTTGAAGGAGGGGTTTGAGTCCGTGGAGTCGGTAATCACCTTGTTATTCTTCTTTTCTTAGTGGATTGTTATTGCGTGTTGGTCCCGTGGTTTTTCTCCTGGATTGGAGTTTCCACGTAAATCTCGGTGTGCTATTTTTATTTTCCGCATTGGTTTTTATTTTGCACTGAGATTGAGTTTTTTAATATTACACCTATTCACCCCCCTCTAGGTGTTTGATAGTACCTATTTAGATCCTTGTGGATCCTTAAAAACCTACAATTGGTATCAGAGCGGGTTTTAGGTTTATCTATCATGTTGGGTGAAAGTGGTAATATTTTTAGACCTCCTCTTTTTGATGGGACTAATTATGCTTATTGGAAAGTGCGGATGAGAGCTTTTCTCATCGCAATTGATGAGCGGGTATGGCAAACCGTGGAATACGGTTGGGTGCATCCTGTTGAGGAAGTAGGAAATTCTACTACCCCAAAACCTCGCTCTAGATGGTCCAAAGAGGAATTCGAAAGATCTTCTTACAACGGGAAAGGTATGAACGCTTTATTTAATTCTCTTTCCTCGACTGAGTTCACACGAATTTCTGCGTGTGAAACCGCGAAGGAAATTTGGGATATTCTCAAAATTACACATGAGGGTACTAATCTTGTAAAAATTCAAAAGCTCCAGATGCTTACAAGTCAATTTGACTCTATTCATATGGAAGAGCATGAATTGTTTACAGATTATTACACTAGACTTCAAGATGTAATCAATACATGTGCTAATTTAGGAGAAAAGATCCCGGAGTCGAAAGTTGTAAGAAAGATACTTCGGACTCTTCCGGAACGGTTTAGGGCAAAGGTTACCGCCATTGAAACCGTTAGTCATCCGGATGAGATGAGTGTAGAGGAATTAGTAGGTGCTTTGCAAACTTATGAAATGACTTTTCCTACTAATCAAGTTTCTTCCAAGTCTTCTTCTAAGCTTACAGGTATTGCATTCAAATCAACAAAGGAAGAAGATAGCGAATCAAGTTCCGACGATGAAATCTCTTTAGCCGATTTTGAAGAACAACTGGCGCGGATCACAAAGAAATTTCGTCGGAAATTTTGGAAGAATCGAACCGATGGATCTTCATCCACGAAATCATCTAAAGGATCATCGGGTTCTAAATCCTCTAAACTCAAAAGCTCTGCAAAACCTTCTAAAGAAAAAGAAAAAGATGATTTCGAAGGGGAAATCCAATGCTATCGATGCAAAGGCTACGGCCATTTTTCAACGGATTGTCCTTCTAAGAAATCATATAAAAAGAAGGCTTTGCAAGCGAAAACTTGGGACGATTCTAGTTCTAATGAATCGACCTCAAGTAAAGAGGAAAAAGTCGTTGCCTTACATGCCTCTCATATTCCCTCTTCTAATATTTGTTTATCATCTTTAGTTACTGACTCTACTCCTTTGATATTGTATGAAACATCAACATCCGGCGGAGAGTCATCAAGTGAGGGGGAGTCGGACGAAGAAGAACTCGTTGAGGCATACCAACAACTTCTTGCGGAATCAAAGAAGATGGCCAAGCATATCAAGAAGTTGAGGAAGCAACGACTTGAGGTTCAAGACGAGAACCATGCTTTAAAGATCAAACTACATGATCTTGAGGAGGAACGAGAGCTTTTATTGGATAATAATAAAATCCTCCAAGAAAAGATAAATCAATCGGAAACGATCGTTAATTCCCATATTAACAAGATTGATTTTCTTGAAAAACAGTTTGAAGAAATTCATGTCACCAACCAAGTTTTGACCAAGCAAGTTCATGAACTCAAATCCGACATACAAAGGCTTTCAACCGGTTCCAAGAAACTAGAAAGTATGTCCGGATTGGGTCAAACAAGCAAGGTTGGTTTGGGATATAAAAAGAACCAAACTGTGAAGGCTTCAAGTTCCACAATCAAATTGAAAGCAAGAACTTGTCACCTATGTGGAATTGAAGGACATTTGGTGAAGAATTGCCCGAAAAAGAGAAAGAAGAATTCTTCGGCAACTTCATCTACGGAGCGAACTCAACGGAATCAAAAGACACATCAAGTCAAAGAAGTTCACTCAACCCACCAAAGGTCCGAGCCACATCATCAATCATACAAGTGGATCATTGCGAGGCAAAGACCTAAGGTGGATCAACAGTCAAAGCGGACAACCCCCGGCCACAACGAATCAAGACAACCCAAAATCCAACGATTTTGGATTCGGAAAGGTGATATCTTTCCTTGTCTTAAGTTCTAATTAGCTTATGACTGTATGTAATGCTTTGATTGGTTTTCCCTTCATATTTTTTTAATCTTTGCATTACATGTTTTTCAATGCTCTTTGTTTTTATGTTTTGTTTTTGAACAAAAGGGTTTTAACGAACAAGTGCATTGAATAAAAAAGGGCTTCACGTTCATTCACTCCAATTTAATTTTATATGGATTATCAACTTTACTCCATAATCATAATCTTGAAGATACTTCATTATAGGAGTTTTTGATAGTTATAAGCATCAAATTTTAGAAATCATGTGTGATCTTTAGATGCTTAATCTATCTAGGTTGTGTGAAGTCTTTGTGACAACACAAGTGCTTTAAACATTCCTAAAAATTCTGTGTTGCACTCAAGAACAAAACACATTGTTGAGCATTGGTCATATTGACTTTAAATTGCATCTTTTCACGCATTTAGAAATCTATTATGCTTTTGACATCATAATATTTCGATGTTGCAATGATCATTTATGTTAATTAATTCATCTTTTAAGTGATCAAAGTCAATTTCTCTCTCAATGATCTCTTGGTATAGTCATTATCTTATTTGACTATTTAGTCGAGTATGAATGCGGGATCAATTTTTGGTTGAATACCTTATATATTAAATAATTGATAGCCAATTGAGGGGGAGTCAAAGAAAAGTAAAATGCTCAAAAGATGTGGAAAGAGTTACATCCCAATGAGGAGTGTGAAAACTACCACCACATGGAGGAAAGAGCTACCACCTCGGTCGTCCGAGTACTGTGTGCAGCTACCACATGTATACCAAGCATGGTTTTTCAATTTTTGATTAAATAAAATGCATGTTGAAATACTTGACTCTGTCAAATTTCAAGGTTGGTATAAGGTGGATTTTTAACGAAAGATGCTCAAAGAGCCACTCTCTTCAACAGATTGTCTAGATATATTATCTAACTTATCTGGGATTTCAAACATCTATTGATCTTGGTATTTCATTTTCTTTACCAAATTGATGATTTGATAAAGGCATTACGCATAAGATCATGTTAGATGTGATTGAAGTTGTTCAACTTTAAGGGTTTTAATTTTCATAAATTTTCGTTTCATTTTTGAGTATTTTTGATAGATTTGGTATAATCTATTTCTTGTTGTATGAAACGATGACTTCTGTTTAAAGTTGATGCGCTAAAGTGCTTACATACTTTTTCTGGTTATTATGGAATTTTTCTAAATTATTCTGATGAAAGGGTAGAATTCAAGATTGATGTCATTTGGAAATCTCCGTAAGTCATCTTTGTAAATTCGTTACATCTTGATAGAGTTTGGATCTCAAGATTATTTTTTTTGACTTGTGTTTGATGAATATAACATGAAAAACTGTTTATAATGTTTTGTCTTTGTTTTTCATGATTTAGGAGTAAATCTTTTTAATTTTGTGAAATTAATTGGATTGAATGACATCTTGTTAATTCATTGGTTAAAGCACTTAAATTGATTTCTTGATGGAATACAAATCGGTATTTGAAAAGATTCTAAAATCTGGATTTGTTTCAAGAATTATTTGATTTTTGCTTTCTGGTACCGGTACGCAATCTGCATTTTTGTTATATACCGGAACTGAGCTTTTATCTCTCTTTCTCTATGAACTAATGTTGTTAGTGATTTCCTTTTGTCTAGTATGTTCACTGTTTGACAATTTGTGACAAAAAGGGGGAGAAGAGAAATGACGGAGATGAGATCATCAAGAGAGGACAAACGAAAATAGAAAAATGGGGGAGAACGGAAAATGATGATCGTATCACAAAGGGGGAGAACATAGATGCTCAAGAACATGGAGAACATGGAGAACATGTTAGAGATGCTCAAGATAGGGGGAGACAAAGAAAAAATTGAAAGAGCCGAAAAACAAAAGAACCAAAAGGAAGACGGATCAAATGTAGGATTTTAATTTCTAACGACTAACGTTTGATTTTGTTTGGAGTTTTGTTTTGCAGGAATTACATCACTTTAAGACTCCAAGTCCTAAGTCATAGAGTATGTTCTAGGACTGTTTGGTTCAAATGTAATTTTGTATTTATTGGATCTTTCACGCAAAGAAAATCAATGTTTTGGTGATGACATTGAATTTCGATTTTTTGGTTTAAGATGAGTGACTTGAGCGTTTTTATGTATTTTTGGGTTTTGTCACGAAATTGCCAAAGGGGGAGATTGTTACGGCTTTTTGGTGTTGGCATATTTCGTGAGTCAAGTCAGTGAGTTGAGTCGGAGTCTTAAAGGGATCAAATTGTCAATCAGCAATCAAAGACTTAGAGAAGATTCAACAAGAGCTCAAGTTGACACTCAGTGTCTTGAGTCTTGAAGATTGAAGATGAAGAATTGTGGATCAGTTACATCAATCTCAAGAAGAAAGTATTCAAAAGGATCAGGTATGTTTAACTAAATAATTTTGGTGATCCGAATACTTTCTTATAGTGTAGAAACACTTGGATGAATTTTTAATTGCATAAAAATCAAAAACTGGACATGGGACATGTTCAGGATCCGGATCAGATCTTGCAATCCGGATCCCGAAGGGTACTTGTTCATTGGCAATTTCAATCCGGATCCTAGGCCATTCCGATCCGGATCCCGAACATTGGATGTTGCTGAAATTCATGAACGATCCGGATCGGGCCTTGCGATCCGGATCCCGAACCCTTGGATTTCTGGAATCGTCAATCTTGTTACGACGATCCGGATCGCAGTAATCCCGATCCGGATCGCCGTCCTGAAAATTTCCAGATAAGGTATGTTTTTGATTCTTATCTCTTTCCAAAGGTTTCTAAACTATAAATAGACATTTAGGGTTTCTCAAAAACGTGGGAGCTATACCTATGATTTTATAAAACACTTGAGAGCAACCCTAGAGGCTAGGTTTTTATCGTTCTTCTTTATAGCCTCTTTTAGGTCAATTCGATGGTTCTTTCAAGAACATATCTTTTGTCGAATTGATCTAATCTTTGCTTAGAGATTCCATCCATGGTTCTTCATTGATAATCTAAGCAAAGGATCACCATCGAAGCCAATATTCTTTATCGGCTAGTTTGCGTCGTGGATTCGACGTGGCATCGTGGATTCGGTGTGCTAAAGGCGTTTCGTGGATTCGAAACGTGTGCTCGTGGATTCGAGTGGCGTTCGTGGATTCGAACGTGTGCAGTGGACGTGCAATCGGTGGAGCGCAAGGTCCGAAGAAGTTGAAGGAGGGGTTGAATCCGTGGAGACGGTAATCACCTTGTTATTCTTCTATTCTTAGTGGATTGTTATTGCGTGGACATCCAATCGGTGAGCGCAAGGTCCGAAGAAGTTGAAGGAGGGGTTTGAGTCCGTGGAGTCGGTAATCACCTTGTTATTCTTCTTTTCTTAGTGGATTGTTATTGCGTGTTGGTCCCGTGGTTTTTCTCCTGGATTGGAGTTTCCACGTATATCTCGGTGTGCTATTTTTATTTTCCGCATTGGTTTTTATTTTGCACTGAGATTGAGTTTTTTAATATTACACCTATTCACCCCCCTCTAGGTGTTTGATAGTACCTATTTAGATCCTTGTGGATCCTTAAAAACCATCAAACAGTCAGGATAACAACTAAAGAAAGAGAAGGGAGAAGGTAATCATACAACCTTTCGAATAAGGCCACCAAGTTTTGAAAGGATAAATCCACGAGTTTATAAGACGGTGCCCACACGACACCTTATTCTTTTCAAAATCAATTTTCGCAAACATTTTCTTTATTTGAAAATGGCCGAACTAAGAGGAAAATAAAGGAAAGCATTCATCACAAGATTTTAGCGTCCACAACATCCACATTAAAGAGAAACCACATGCCACCAAATAAATCAAACTAACCAAAAGCATAAAGGAAAGGTATCTAGCCACAGTACGAAGCTACGGTCGTCTAGTCGAAACCTCACCGTCGTCCCGGAGCCCACCCCTGACCGAACCTGTCACGGTGTGGGAAGTCAGTGACAACAAGAGTAAGAGGTAGACGTAAAACAAGTAAGATGCTATCAGTATTAAAAGGAAAGCAAACCGACAAGCCAGAGCACCCAATCTCCCCAACATGAATCCACAGTAACCCTCCTGTAAATCAAAACAGAGCACCTGCCAAACGGTCTAAAGACCTCTGCCGAACGGAGATACCTTGCTCTCACCTTGATGCTTAAACCCCTCCATGGTACTTGTGGAGCACCGTAAGTAACCGCGAGGCGTCCCCACTACGTCACTTTCACCTTTGTGGGGTACACGGGTCAACAGACTTCTCCGAAAAAGTACACCCATGCGGTGGCCAAACCGCCAGTGTACGTGTAAGCAGCCATGAGCATAAATGCCGAATCCGGCGTGTAGTAAAGCACCGCGACACTCAGTCGCCACAGTTAGAAATAAAAAGGGATTCTCACGCCATAGGGGTTAGACAATAACAAATGGCACATCTACTTTACTCTTGTATACTGCAACTGAAACCATACTTTGAACACACCAACGATACCCACCTTGAGTTGCGTCGAAACAAACTCCCAGAGCCGACCCACGCCCTCGAACAACTCCCGGACCTACAAAGTCCCCAAAAGAAACAACTGGATAGACTCGACTCACTAGTAGAACTGAGACACCGCTCGCGCCAAGTGAGGGCAGCAAGCCGAGTGGCGGCGGCGGTGCAACCCTGCGCGGGCACCTGCCTCGCGCAGCGCACCGCACGCGACACGGCCCCGCGCGAGCACCTGCCCCGCGCAGCGCACCGCACGCGACACGGCCCCCCGCGAGCACCTGCCCCGCATGGCGGCACCACATGGCGCGTTACACCTTGAAGCGGGCGGCGGCCCCGCGCGGGAGGCTGCCCCGTGCGGACGGTGGCTCCGCGCGGGAGGCGACTCCCGCGCGGCACGCCGCACCGCGCAGCCTGCGGCGCGGCCCCGCGCGAGAGATGGCCTCCACGCGGGAGGAGGTCCCCGCGCGGCACGCCGCACCGCGCAGCCCGCCGCGCAGCCCCGCGCGGCAGGGGCCCCGCGCGGGCGGCGGCCCCGCTAGGGAGGCGGCCTCCGCGCGGCGCGCCGCACCACGCAGCGCGCGGGCCCCGCGCGCGAGCGGTGGCCTCCGCGCGGGAGGCGGTCCCCGCGCGGCACGCAGCACCGCGCAGCCCGCGGTACGGCCCCGCGTAGGAGGCGGCCTCCGCGCAGTGCGCCGCACCGCGCAGCGCGCGGCGTGGCCCCGCGCGGGAGGTTGCCCCGCGCAGCACGCCGCACCGCGCGGCACGCCGCAAAGCGCAGCCCGCGGCACGGCCCTGCGTGGGAGGCGGTCCCACGTGGGCGGCGGTCCCGCGCGGCACGCCGCACCGCGCAGCCCTTGGCGCGGCCCTGCGCGGGAGACGGCCCCGCGCGAGCGGCGGTCCCGCGCGTTGCGTGGCACGGGGTAAGGATGGCGGCGCGCACCCGCACACCGCGGCGGCCGAAGATTAGGGCAACGCAGTACAAGATAAAGAAGGACAAGACCCAAAACCCGAAAATTGAACACTAACCTTGATTTCGCGGAGAAGAAAAGGATGAGGATGGAAGACACGTCCCTCGCCGGTGATGAGAATCCGGTTCCGTTCCCCGTTTCCGACGTGCTTGATCACGAAGAAGTGAGGAACTCTCTCTCTCTCTCTCTCTCTCTCTCTCTCTCTCTCTCTCTCTCTCTCTAACTAGGGTTCACGAAAGAGGAGAAGAATAAATCATCTAATTTTAAAAAATATTATTTTCTCCTACGTACAAAACTCGAAATTCCGATAAAAGGGATTCTCCAACCAACCTCTTGATAAGAGTGCCACCTAAGCAACGTTTCTAAAATATCTGGCACGGATTTTGATGCACCAAGGTCTTAACGGGTTCAACTTATCCTATCGTACCCGTTAACACAAAAGACCCATTCCGGGAGATCCGTAAGTCGGATTTTCGATCCGATCGCTTTGTCGTTCACCGTTTTTCGCGCTCTATTACCGAAAAATACCCGCAACCACCGACGTTCTACCCAAGAAGACTCGATAGTTTACTTCCCCTAACACTTAATTTATTATCAAGGAAAATACAAGAGAACAGGAAAGATCAAGATATTATATCACACACCCCTTAAAAGAAGTTTTGTCCTCGAAACTTGCCCTCAATCCTCGTTAAACAAGTCGGGAAAGCACTCTCTCATCTTCGATTCCAGTTCCCAAGTCGCTTTGCGCTCCTGTTATTACCCCATAGCACCTTTGCCTAGGGGATAGTCCGATTCCTGGAGACGCACTTAGAACTTCAAGCAGTCAACTACCGCTTAAAGATTGCTGTGATAGTCGTCTCCCGATCGCCACGCTGAAAACCCTAAGCGGAAACTCCACTAGTCCTAGAGCATAAGAACCTGCCTAACCTTGCTGACCAGGAAGGAACGAAGTTACCAGCCTCGAGGGATTGCCCAGTAGTCCGAACGTACTTATTTCTACGATGGGGGGTTTCTTCTAATACTAAAGATAGGGCGAAAACACAAGGCAAAGTGAAAGAGTGGGATGCTCCGGTGTCATGAAGAGTTCAAGCACGATAATTTGGGACTAGAGTAATACCTGCTACCACGCCCTCTGGTGGGTCCGTCCCGTGGAGGGTCATCGAATAGACTCTCCCCCCTGTTTGCGGCCGCGCTTCCCCCTCCTGTCGTGATACTTGGGGGCGAGCGGTCGATTCTGAAGGAGTTCTCCCCCGTCCCTGTTGCTGCGGCGAAGGTGTATAAGCTGCTGAGGGTGCTGTCCCCGTTTTTAAAGGGCAGTTGAAACGGAAGTGCCCCGGCTCGCCGCAACGAAAACAGTGTTCTTGCCTCTTGGAACAATCGGTCACCTAGTGTATTCCACCGCAAATGATGCAAGGCTTGTCCACCGACCTTGGTCCTCCCGTTGGCGCGTCCCTAGTTCCTTGTTGCGATCTCGGATGTTTAGAGGGCCGGCTCCTATTAGAATACTCTCCTCCGGAATAAGACTGAGTTGGCTTCTTATCCCTGCTAGGTTCCGAGTCCTCCCGTCGGGCACGAGTAATCGCAAATCTGCGCTCCACTAGGGTGGCTCTGTCGACCACCTTCTGGAAGGTGTGCAAATCCGCCGCCTGCACAACCTCGAAGATCTCGCTCCGCAAACCGTCCACAAAAAGACGGGCTTTGTGAGATTCGTCCCTTATGACAAAGGGAACGCAATTGGCCAACCTCACAAATGCCCGCTGGTACTCCATAATCGTCCGACTTCCTTGCTTGATGTGCTTCAGGTCGTCCTCCATCTGCTGTTTGACACTGTTGGAGAAAAACGCCCCAAACAATTTTTCTCGGAACGTGGACCATGATGGAAGGGTGGTGCCCTCCGAGGGGTCTGGGCGCACCGTCTTCCACCACATGCGGGCTTTTCCCTCAAGAAAGTGGACTGCCAAGGGGACCCGCTCATGTTCCTCCATCAGCAAATCTTCGAAAAGCTTTTCCACGGTGTCCACCCATTTTTCCACGACCCAAGGGTCGGTCGTCTCTCCCTCAAACACGGGTGGGTCGTACTTTTTGAAATCCGCCAAGTTCGCCCTCACCCTGTCCCGTTCGGTTTGCTGGATAGGGGCTTCCCCCGCAACGACCGTGGACACTCTGGGAGTAGGTGTCACCACGATCTCTCTCAAGGGGTCTCCAGTAGTGGCTCCTGGCGTAGGTCCCAAAGTCGCTGGTGTTGGTGCTACCGAAGGCGTTGTTGGCTGAACCGACGGTATTCCGGTCACCGTGGTCTGAGGAGGGGTGGCCATAGTCTCGCTGTCAGCCACCGGCGGTCCCGTCACTGGTGCGGTTGGTCCAGGTAGAGGAGCCTGGGCGACCTCCACTGGTGTAGTCGGCTGTTGCGTCAACTGACGTATCTGTTCCATGAGGGTCACTAGCTGCCCGGCCATCTCTCATAGTTGTTGTCGGAGAAGCTGATACTCCGCGGCCGTCGGTACCGTACTTTCTGCCCCGGCGTTCTCAGTTGACGACCTAGTCCGGGTCATTGTCACGCCCCGAGTTTAAAAACAGCGTCTAAATTTTTTTTTTTTGTTTTTTCTTTTAAAATATCAGAGTTTCGAAACCAGCCAGGGCGCAACAGACCGCCACATATATAGAAGAGTCCCAATCCTCTATGGAATTGAGGCTATTCTATATATGCACGGCTAGCTTGGCAACAACATCAGAGTACTAACTACGTACTACAAATAATATTACAAGAAAACCTTACAACTATCTTTACAAATATACAACTGAAATACAATTTTCTTTCTCTCAACATCTATTACATAACTTTTCGGCTGTCCAGGGTCAACCTCTATATCGATACCTCGCCAATTCGTCCCGACATCCCAACACCCGCTCGACCTGAAAAACAGTCACCCGAGGGTGTGAGACACACCGGAGTGTATCCCAGTGGGCACGACGAGCCGAGAAATAGCAGATCGTACCTACTGGTATACAATACTAGAGGATAGTAATAATCACATGTTAGGTAAAGCAGATATATCTTTGGAGCTGTAATTTAAAGCAACTGTTAAAAATCTTGAAGCAAGTATAGGCTGATAACTATAGCAGGAATAGAAATCAGGATAATCATGTGATATGATAAGAGCAGGCTATGACAAAAACAGGCTAAGCAAGCAAAACATGCATCAATAACTGAAATAGTAAGTTACCCAATCACAAGCCACCATATTGGTCTACAAGACCTCAGGCAAACTGCCCACCTGGCACCACCTGGTTGACATTCCCTCAACTGAGGGTCACGGGTTGCAACTGCTAACCACTTTACCGGTAAAGTACACCACTACGGGGGATCAGCCCGCTAGTGTACGTGAAGAACAACGGTGCGGGCGATCATAATGCAAATGCTCAAGCTCTCGGTCCACTGACCGGGTAATCGGCAACAAGCCAGAATCAATCCCCTCTGGGATGCAACAGTGATATGATAACAACATCTCAACTCAAATGCAGAATCAATCAACAGCAACTGAACACTTATCATGCAGACTCATCAGTCATGCAGACTAAACACATGTTTTTAAGAAAACGTTTTGAAAAGTCCAAACCTCGAAGAGCGTTGCCCTCGTCCTATCAAACAAGAACAGACTCAGGCGACCCTACGAAGCTCGGTAAGTTTTAGGTCCAAACCTCGAAAAACGTTGCCCTTGTCCTATCAAACAAGAACAGACTCAGGCTACCCTACGAAGCTCGGTAAAACATTTTTTAATAAAATCATGTATTTAGCAGCATAACGGGTGAACAACAAGCCGAAACAAACTAATCAACGATGCAATATCAAAATCAACTGAATCTCAACTCATATGTAGGAATAATCATCCACTCTTATAACATGGAACAGAATAATCAGGGGGTACTGATAAACAGGTATGCAAACTAGCAAATGACCAAAATCCCAATAAGGGTGCAATGCAGAGTATAATCAATAACCTCTAAAGCATAGATCAGGATATACTGATAATCAAGCACAAATGTGCAAGCTATTTAATGACCAATCAGGCATGGCAATTGTCCAGGAATAGAGTCATTATATCTGAGAATTAATTATGCAAATTAAAATCCTTTTTAGAAAAACAATTTTGAAAACATGTTTTATACCCAAACCCCGAAGAGCAATGGCCTTCGTCCTATCAAACAAGAACAGACTCCGGCGACTCTGCGATGTTTGGAGACAAAACATGGGTTGATTAAAACTCGTTTTAGAAAACTGATCAAAAAGGAAGGCAGGCTCAAACATCAGCTAGGCTACAAGAATAGGGGTCCAACCAATACCGTACACAGAGGACCGAAATGATAAAGCCCGGACCGAAGATAACCCACCTGTCAAATCGCAGGCGACCAAACTGTATCGACTATACGCTCAGAAAACCCGATGCAACCGAATAAACCTGAATTTGAAATAGGGTTCAGGAATCAACTTAATTTTAAATCTAACTTAACCAAAACTGTTCTAAACAGTTCACAGTGCCAAAATTGCATTTAGACCTCTAGGGTTTCTAGAATTCGCATTTTTAGTGCTATTTGAGCACTGTTTTCACTCGTTCTCTTAGCTGAAAATTAATTTTGACGAACCGTCACTTCCAGCAGGTGTCATTTATCATGCTGAACACCGTGCTCACCAATTTACGGCAGCACGGAACCTGAGGCAAACTTCGGGCCATAAGTTTCATCACTAACCTAGCCAAAATGCATTTTTGTTTCTCCGGCTTATAAAAATCCATTTTTAACACGAGCATCGCGTCCAGTGACCCCAAATCAGCCAAGAGCACACTGTCGCGGCTTCGCAAACAGCCCGGAAAAGACTTTGGGCCATAATTTTAACCTAAAGCTTGTTTATGTTACAACTTTTAACCTATTCTTCATTTGTTAAAACTTTGTATATCAAGCTATCTCTAAACAGTGCAAGGATCCAAGGGCTTGCCTTCTTTGCAACCCAGATCTGCTGGATCAAGAAGATCCAAAGCCAAAGTCACATACAAGTTCACAATGCTCCAAATATTATTCCACACAGATCCTGTTTGATCTGAAGTGAGCATCAAGCTCAGGGAATGATTTGGAGAAACTTTCATTTTTATACCTAAGCCAAATTCCATTTTTTTCTTCTCTGGGACATTTAATCAAACACCTTATGTGCATAATTTATAAACTAATACATAAGCAAATATGTGAGCTAGTTCTTTGTCTACACTGCACCTGGAGCAAAATAACCTGGACCAACTTATTCTAATAAGTTTCTAGAGTATTTTCCCTCAACCTGGAGCAACCAAAACCCCCAGGTCGGCCGCGGCAAGGTGGAGAAGATGAAGCTTCAACCTTGAAATTCGTGACCAACCAAACAGGTGATCTGGGGCTCAACAACTTGACCAAAAAGCTTCTATACATCACAACTAACTTACCTGGACCCGTGCCCTGCGACGAGGTGCGGCGGCGGCGGCGGGGAGCAACCATTTTGGAGCTCAAGCTCGTTAATGGCGGATTTTTACAGAGGTTATAAGAAGTCTTCCAACTTATATGGAAGCTTCCTCCAGTCCATACAAAGCTTCCCGACCCATCATCCCCGGCCAAAGGTGGCCGGAGCGCCGGCGGCCGCAAAATTTCATGATCTCGGGTCATCCATGGCCGCACCATTTTGGTGCTGCATGGGTGTCATGCAAACTCATAGGGCACTCTTCTAGGTCCCAGCAATGCTTCTGTACACTTGGCCGGCGACGAGGAAGCCCGCCGGCGCCGGAGCAACAAGCTCGGCCAACTTGAAAATAACCGAGAACTAGGGCTTTAAATTTCCCCAAAAATACTCAACCATCTTCAACCAAATTTTGAAGAAAATATCTACATATCCTACAGTCCATACACACCAATTTTGGTGCGTTTATGTCCAGTGGTTGCCGAGTTCTTTAGAGGCGGAGCTAGGTTAGGTTTCCGGCGATCTCTTTCCCCCGCCGGCCAACCGCTATGCATGGGAGGCTCGGGCTTTGCAGGGAGGATGCTTAGGACATATAGAACCTACTGCTAGGGGTCCCGGATTCAAACCAACAAAGGTTGGAGATCCTTACCTTGGCCGAGCTCGGGGAAGAAAGGAAGAAGCTGGAACTTGGTCCCCTCTCCACGCGCGGCCACAGCAAGCTTCAGCAAGGATCACAGGTACCAGGAAACTCCTCAGGCACTCCCAAACCACCCTAAGTGAGGTTTTGGTCCAACCTTTTTCCAACTTCTTCTTCTCTCTCTCTCTCGGTTCACTCTCTAATGGTGGGTGATCCTTGGCTTCCCCAGCATCCGAGGCTAAGTCTGGGAGTTTCAGTGGAGGGTGGATGCTTCAAATCCCCCCCCCCCCCCCCCCCCCCCCCGACTCCTCGTGCATAGAGCCAAGGCATACCAAGAGACATCCTCACTTAATGCATTATTCCTTTGCAAAATAACCCCAAACCACGTTCACACATAACCTCAGCCTCCTAGGTCTTCACAGTGGGTGTGCAATTTGCACCCAACACCCCATGGTTTAAACCCCTAAGCATCTGGTCCAAGAAATACACTAGTTTATAGAAAAATAATGATTTTTCGGTGCTTTTCACGCATTTCGAGAAAATTCGTTCGCCGAAATGCGAAACCGACTTCGCCACGACGTCTGGCTCGTCGAGACCTGTCAAGTAGCATATTTGTTTGCTTGATTTGGCGCTCATATAAAATCTCGGGCCATAAAGTTCGACAAAGTGCAGTATATTGCACGCATTCCGATGCACCCGGGTCGCCAAACGCGAAATCCGTCAGTGCCATTGTGCTCAGAACGTCGAAATTAGTTAGGTTTGACTACTCATACCCCTATGTCAGGATTCCAGACAGTGAAACGGCCATTAGTGATCAAAAGGGGATTTAGAAATAGGGGTTACTATTCACAACTTAAGTTGTGGGACCCGCTTTTTCTTTACTGATTTCTGGAAGATCCGACCGTCAGATCGTCGACAAGTGAATATGAAATTTTCATGTTTCGACGAGACGATCGCAATGGTGATCTCGGATTTTCGAGATCAGGCCCCGATCAAAAGTCGGTATTTTTAGGGCAACTATTGTCCCATTAATTCCCCATTTTTGCCAATTAAATAATTCAAAAATTATTTAAGCTTAAATTTGGATTTTAAAAATCACGGTTACTACAGTCATTATCCGCTGCATACAAAGAAACCAGGTCAACCCTAAACCTATCTGACCTAACACCATGCCCTACCATCAACCAGGGACTCCATTTTCCCCTTTTTCCCGCACACACTCGCGTTCTACGCACCTATACCTTGGTTATCCCGTTGGTCAGTTGCTAGTGGCCTTGCACTTTGTGGATGTTGGACACCGACTACCGTGGTTAGAGTCGTTTTTCTCTGATTCCATATAATCTGTCACGCCCTGGAGGTTTAAATATGCAGAAAACAAATATCTCTTTTTTTTTTAAACAACTCCACTCTCCGGTATACGTGCCAGACCCGCCACACATACAAATTCGCCCCACACGGACATAGCCTCCTTTGTATGTGCACGACGTCACATTCGCGATTTGCACTTTAACCACAGCAGTCAGGATAACAACTAAAGAAAGAGAAGGGAGAAGGTAATCATACAACCTTTCGAATAAGGCCACCAAGTTTTCAAAGGATAAATCCACGGGTTTATAAGACGGTGCCCACACGACACCTTATTCTTTTCAAAATCAATTTTCGCAAACCTTTTCTTTATTTGAAAATGGCCGAACTAAGAGGAAAATAAAGGAAAGCGTTCATCACAAGATTTTAGCGTCCACAATATCCACATTAAAGAGAAACCACATGCCACCTAACAAATCAAACTAACCAAAAGCACAAAGGAAAGGTATCTAGCCACAGTACGAAGCGACGGTCGTCTAGTCGAAACCTCACCATCGTCCCGGTGCCCACCCCTGACCGAACCTGTCACAGTGTGGGAAGTCAGAGACAAAAAGAGTAAGTGGTAGACGTAAAACAAGTAAGATGCTATCGGTATTAAAAGGAAAGCAAACCGACAAGCCAGAGCACCCAATCTCCCCAACATGAATCCACAGTAACCCTCCTATAAATCGAAACAGATCACCTGCCAAACGGTCTAAAGACCTCTGGCGAACGGAGATACCTTGCTCTCACCTTGATGCTTAAACCCCTCCACGGTACTTGTGCAGCACCGTAAGTAACCGCGAGGCGTCCCCACTACGTCACTTTCACCTTTGTGGGGTACACGGGTCAACGGACCACTTCTCTAAAAAAGTACACCCATGCGGTGGCCAAACCGCCTGTGTACGTGTAAGCAACCATGAGCATAAATGCCGAATCTGGCGTGTAGTAAAGCACCGCGACACTCAGTCGCCACAGTTAGAAATAAAAAGGGATTCTCATGCCATAGGGGTTAGACAATAACAAATGGCACATCTACTTTACTCTTGTATACGGCAACTGAAACCAAACTTTGAACACACCAACAATACCCACCTCGAGTTGCGTCGAAAGAAACTCCCGGAGCCGACCCACGCCCTCGAACAACTCCCGGACCTACAAAGTCCCCAAAAGAAACAACTGGACAGACTCGACTCACTAGTAGAACTGAGACCCCGCTCGCGCCAAGTGAGGGCGGCAAGCCGAGCGGCGGCGGCGGCGGCGTAACCCTGCGTGGGCACTTGCCTCGCGCAGTGCACCGCACGGAACACAGCCCCGCGCGAGCACCTGCCCCGCGCGGCGCACCGCATGCGACACGGCCCCGCGCGAGCACCTGCCCCGCGCAGCGCACCGCACGCGACACGGCCCCGCGCGAGCACCTACCCCGCCTGGCGGCACCGCATGGCGCGCTGCACCTTGCAGCGCACGTGGCGGCACCGCATGCCGCACCGCACAGCGCGCGGTGCGGCCCCTCGAGGGAGGCTGCCCCACGCGGGCGGCGGCACCCGCGCGACACGGCGCACCGCGCAGCCCGCGGCGCGGCCCCATGCGAGCGGCGGCCTCCACGCGGGAGGCGGTCCCCGCGCGGCACGCCGCACTGCGCAGCCTGCGGCGCGGCCCCGCAATGGAGGTTGCCCCGCGCGGGCGGCGGCCCCGCGCGGGCGGCCCCGCGTGGGAGGCGGTCCCCGCGCGGCACGCCGCACCGCGCAGCCCGTGGTGAGGCCCCGCGCGGGAGGCGGCCTCCGCGCGGTGCGCCGCACCGCGCAGCGCGCGACGTGGCCCCGCTCAGGGGGTTGCCCCGCGCAGGCGGCGGCCCCGCGCGGCATGCTGCACCGCGCACCTCGCAGCGCAGCCTCGTGCGGGAGCCATCCCCGCGCTGGCGGCGGTCCCGCGCGTTGCGTGGCGCGGGGTACGAATGGCGGCGCACCTGCACACCGCGGCGGCCGAAGATTAGGGCAACGCAGTACAAGATAAAGAAGGACAAGACCCAAAACCCGAAAATCGAACACTAACCTTGATTTCGCGGAGAAGAAGAGGATGAGGAAGGAAGACACGTCCCTCGTCGGTGATGAGAATCCGGTTCCGTTCCCCGTTTCCGACGCGCTTGATCACGAAGAAGTGAGGAACTCTCTCTCTCTCTCTCTCTCTCTCTCTCTCTCTAACTAGGGTTCACAAAAGAGGAGAAGAATAAATTATCTAATTTTAAAAAATATTATTTTCTCCTACGTACAAAACTCGAAATTCTGATAAAAGGGATTCTCCAACCAACCTCTTGATAAGAGTGCCACCTAAGCAACGTTTCTAAAATATCCGGCACGGATTTTGATGCTCCAAGGTCTTAACGGGTTCGTCTTATTCTATCGTACCCGTTAACCCAAAAGACACATTCCGGGAGATCCGTAAGTCGGATTTTCAATCCGATCGCTTTGCCGTTCACCGTTTTTCATGCTCTATCACCGAAAAATACCCGCAACCACCGACGTTCTATCTAAGAAGACTCGATAGTTTACTTCCCCTAACACTTAATTTATTATCAAGGAAAATACAAGAGAACAGGAAAGGTCAAGATATTACACAGTGGCATTAGCCTGAGGCCCAGTGACCAATAGTGGCATTGATTGGGTACTTACAGTTATTATTATTCAGCACTTTCAGTTTACAGCTTTGTTATATACCAGCTCTGTTTATAGCATGATCAGTTCAGTATATCAGATTTGCCAGTTACAGCATGATTAGTTATAGTCATGAGTACCCTGCTTTCCTTTCTATTTATTGCTCAGCATGTTTATTGTTCAGCATTCAGTTATTCAGCTTTGTTATACCAGTTTCGT
Organism: Tillandsia fasciculata; assembly: GCA_029168755.2. Classification (NCBI taxonomy): domain Eukaryota; kingdom Viridiplantae; phylum Streptophyta; class Magnoliopsida; order Poales; family Bromeliaceae; genus Tillandsia; species Tillandsia fasciculata. The sequence continues at coordinate 21,673,159 of CM054940.1, forward strand.
TATCCGCTTGTTATGGTATCCGGTAAATACAACTTGCTATTTCTCGGCCCGTCGTGCCCACTGGGATACATGTATAGTGTATCTCACACCCCCTAGGTGACCATTTTTCTGGTCAGTCGGGTGTTGAGAGTTTGGGACGATCTAGTGAGCCGTCACAGTAGAGTCGACCCTGTTATCGACTTCAGTTATCAGCACTTTATATTCAACATTTTGACATCAGTCTGTATTATACCTTTGGAGTTTTGCATTATGTCGTTTATGTTGGACATGTATTTGTTATATTAGTTTATGTTCAGTTGATGTTTACGTCGCCTCTGATTGTATTATTGTACATACCTAGCCGAACATATATAGTGGAGACTCTGTCCGTGTGGACAGAGAATTCCCTATGCATGTGGCGGTCTGCTCACGTCCTGAGTTTTAAAGTTTGAACTCTTATAAAAAAAAATAATAAATAAATAAATAAATAAATAGACCGTTGTTTTGAAACTCGGGGCGTGACATCCAGACCGCCACCGCGGAGCGCCCGGATTTGCGGGATCGCGCCACGTGTCCATGCGGGGTCTACGCAGGGGTGCACGGGGCGCGGTCCGCGCCAGGGCCGCCGGGTTAATGCGCCCGCCAATAGGCGGGCGCCACGTGGCCTGGCGCAATCCACGGTGCGCCGCGCCCGACGCGATTTGCGCCATGACTCCCGCCCACCGTCCAGCTAATCGGGGCCCGCCCCGTGTCCACCCCACAGCGCCCGCTGGTCCCGGTGCACCCCAAGTGGGCCGTGGACCGGCCCACCCGAAATTTGGCCCGTTAGGCCCATTTTGCCCGAAAATAGACAATTTTCAACATTTTCGCGCTCTGAGTCCGTTTTTGGCATCCGTTTGACGCACAACGGGCTCGATACACCAATAATATGTGTTTTCTTACTGCCGACCACCTAGTCAAGTCGCACAGAAAAACTGGGACACCACATTTGATGTCCTTCTTTGGCCGAAATCGCTCCTAATTGAGGCGATAATTTTCTCGTCGACTGCTTCTCCTATCGGCTGATGCCTTCAGCCGATGGCATTTGTCGCATCCTACGTTCTTACGCGACTGAGATTGGTCCGGATCAGAATGCGGATACTTCTTTGGTTGACCCTTCCCTTCATCAGCTGATGATTTTAGCCGATGGTATACGCCACGTGTCATTCCCTTAAGAGGCGAAAATTCTGGTATCAACAAATATATATAATAAATTTTAGAATTTTTCTAATTTAGAAATTAATTTTGTATCACTATTCAAAAAAAAAATTGAAAATAGATAAATTTTAAATTCAATATATAATGAAAGTTTTGATTTATATACTTTTCACAAATTTAGAAATTAATTTTACACTAATTTATACATTAATTTTAAAAGTTTTAGAATTACAATTTAGGCATTAATTAAAAAAAATTCAGAATTACAATTTAGTCATTAATTTAAAGAGTTTTAGAATTACAATTTAGGCATTAATTTAAAGAGTTTAATTTTTTTTTAAAAAATAGAATTACAAATTAGGGATTAACTTAAAGAGTTATAGAATTATAATTTAAACATTAATTTAAGGAGTATTAGAGTTATAATTTAGTTATTAATTTATATCAATATTTAAAAGAAATTTGAACGTAGGTTAATAATCAAATTCAATATATTTAATATGTATAAAGAATTTTAGAATTTTTCTAATTTAGAAATTAATTTTGCATCACTATTCTAAAAAATATGAAAGTGAATAAATACTAAAATTCAACATACAATGAAAATTTTGATTCATATACTTTTCACAAATTTAGACATTAATTTTGCACTAATTTGGGCATTAATTTTAAAATCTTTTGAATTATAATTTAGGCATTAATTTAAAGAGTTTTAGAATTACAATTTAGGCATTAATTTAAAGAGTTTTAGAATTATAATTTAGACATTAATTTAAAGTGTTTAATTTAAAAAAATTTAGAATTACAATTTAGGCATTAATTTAAAGAGTTTTAGAATTACAATTTAGGCATTAATTTAAATAGTTTAATTTAAAGAATTTTATAATTACAATTTAGGCATTAATTTAAGGAGTTTTAGAATTATAATTTAAACATTAATTTAAGGACTTTTAGAATTATAATTTAGTCATTAATTATATCAATATTTTAAAAAATTTAAACTTTGGTTAATATTCAAATTCAACATATTTAATATGTTTAAAGAATTTTAAATTCCTCTAATTTAGTCATTAATTTTTCACTAATTCAATTTTATTCTTAGAATAGAATTATACGTGCTAAATTAATTCAAATTTTAATAATAAAAATATTACAATTTAGCCATTAATTTAAGGAGGTTTAGAATTTTTCTAATTTAGGCATTAATTTATATCAATATTTTTAAAAAATTTTAAATGTTGGTAAATATTTAAATTCAACATATTTAATATATTTAAATAATTTTAAAATTTCTCTAATTTAAACATTAATTTTGTATCACAATTAAAAAAAAATTGAATGTGATTAAATATTTGATTTAATAGAAATATATGGTATAATTCAAATTTATTTTTAGAATAGAATTGTAAGGGCTAAATTAATTCAAATTTAAATAGTAAAATTTGATCTTTTAAAATAATGAGATTATTCTATTCAAAATAAAGATAAAATTATTTAGTTACTTCTGAATCAAATGACTAAAATATTTTATTTTAGGATACCTGATAACCGGTAGCTCTTTCCAAATGATCTGCTTGCAAGTCACAATTAAAAAATAACTAAATCTGAGCCGTTGAACAGAAATAAATGGACGGTAAAAAAAAAAAAAAAAAAAACAAAAAAAAACAAAAAAAAACAAAACGTATAACAGTATTTCACTTAAGATAATTAAGTATACTTGACAGAGATTTATATAAATTAACCTTTCTCGGTTATTAAAAGGTATTAAAAGTCAAATTGACCTTATTTTTCAGAAAGCACGTGCTTATCAAGATATTTGAATGTACATTTAATATGTGAAAAATACAAATAATAAAGATTATAGGTGACAAAGATATTGCATATGATAAAATTATTAAAAATCAGCATGAACTTCACAGTTTGAAGGGAAGAAGTTTGGATTAAGAAAGAATGTTGAAAATTAAAATCCTAACTAAATATTTAGTCTAGTTAAATTTTAATTACCATCTTCTTTATGATCAAATGATTTTGTGCTCTATGTTAATAGGTAGAAGAGAAGATCAATTTGCTTATCCATCTTCTTGTTCATTATGTTTTAAAGATAAAAGTTAGATTTAAATTAGATTTGTTGTTTCTTATTTGACTTTTGAGTTGTTCTTTTAAAATATTCTATGTCATAGATAGATTCGGATTATATCACTACAATAAAATTAGACTATAAAAATATATTTTTACAATATTTTTATATAAATATTATATTTATGTTCAAAATATTATAAAAAAAATTCTCCAAGACCTATATATAAAATTTAGAAAAAAAATATATATTTTCTTGCTCAACCCACCCCTGCCCACCTCACTTTGGCCTAGTTATAAAAAATTTCCCATCTTAAAAATACTTTTCTAAAAATATCTCATCCAAAATCTTTTAAGCCCAAAGAAAAAAAAAAAAAAAAAAAAAAAAAAAAAAAAAAATCATAAGAACTACTGAATTACTTTTCCATCACAAAATCTTTTTAGGCCAAAACCATAAAATTTTTTTAAAAAACCAATCAATCCCAAAGAGAAAAAGAAGAAGACAAAACCCACTTCCACGAGCGATGCTATATATACATTAAAAAATAGATGTACATTCTATATTTCATCCATTCAAAAATAAAGACTTCTTCATCCATCACTTCGAAGTGATGAATAAAATTCATTCATCTTTAAATGGATGAGGTGTAGAATATACATTCCAAATAAAATGTACACATACCATTTACCCCACTCCCACTTCCGCCTAAACTCGAAGCACCAATAATAATAATAATAATAATAATAATAATAATAATAAAATAAAAAAATAATAATAATTTTGTTCCTCTCACTTAAATACACCCAACTTGATCTAAAGCAACAAGAAGGAATATAAAAACCCGTCCTATTACTCAAAATCCATCCAATTCTTCTCTAGTAAGGATTTAAGTATTTATCGATACGGACTGAATCAATCGTATTAATTTTATCGTGTTAATAAAATACCGACATCATACAATCTCATTATAGATGACGCAATTTAATTTTTTGTAAAAATTACTAAATAATTTTTTTCATAAATTTCTTTTTAAAATTACTAAGTAATTTTTTTTTAAAAAAAAAAGTAAAACATTTAATAAAAATATAAAATAAATAATTAAAAAATTTTGTTGCTGAGAAAATAAATATTTTATGTGTGGTTATTTTTATACATCAACAACGCACCGTGCCGTTTGGCAAGTTGGAAAAGGTTGGAGAAGAAGAAAAGTTTGACGTAATTTCAAAAAATTTAAATTTATTTTTAGGTATTACTTTTTTTATCTAATTTGGGGTATAAACTTTGTGTTTCTTAGGTGTGTCTGTGCTACAAATAGGCGCTTGCATACCTCTCAATTATTGGCCAATCAAAATATCTAGAGCTTTCATGGGACATGATTATCTTAGTGTTACCTGCAATATATTTACAAATTAAGTTGATATTTTGTCGGTAGGATTCACATGTGCATTTCATGTCCAAATAACTGTTTACATACTTTTTACTGCACAAGCTAATGATTCAAAAATGCACAAGCTAAAAATGATGATGAATATGATTTATAAGGTTTCCTGAATTCGACAAGTTGAATTGAACTTTTGTATTGGACAAATCACTACAACAAAATTAGATTATAGGAACACATATTTGTAACACTTTTGTATGAGTGTCCTATCTATGTTCCATCTATATCCAAAATTAGGTTATAGGAACATATTTTTGGGACACATTATAAAAATGTATCGTTATACACCCTAGCGACGGCACATATAGCAACACTTACAATAAGTGTCGGTATTTTTGTCAGCGACATTTTTTTTAGATTTTAGAAACACTTAAAAATATCGCTATAGCCTAATTTTGTTGTAGTGAATGGAAATGATGAAGAGCTCCAATTCCGACTATGGATCTAAAAAAATCATCATAAATTCTGTTATAATCTCTTACTTCATCTTCATAATTTAGCAGCTGTAAAGGAGTTTCACAGAGTATACCGTATTTGTCCTTTTGATCACATTATTATGCTGATTTGTAGCAACTTTCGAAGATTTCATGTTGTAAGTGGTATGACAACTGGCTACATTGCTGCAGCCATCCTTGGAGTCCTGCTCCCAGCAGACTTAACAATATAATAACTGGGTTGCATCAAATAGGTAACTATACACTATATTGCTGCAACCATACTAATTCTCTTTGTGCTTGGTGATCAACTCACATTACCAAACTTTCTGATAGATTTATACTTGATGGTTTTGGTTTCATAGCAGGACCCAATTGAAACAGAAAAAAGCTTCCCACATCGTGAAGTAGCCGTAGTGGTAATTTTCACTTTCATTTGACTAAAATCTTCTTCTTCTTTTTTTATTTGGTGTGTTTATATCTTGATTTATTTAGTGTTTTTTGTAGTTTTACTTTTTATTTACAATTTAATTTTTAAATTCTTCTTTGTGAATTTCGCAAAATGTTTAAATTGTTACCTAATTTATCATGTAACAATTTAAGCATCATCATCATCATATTCATCAGAATCGGAACATCATTATGACAGTGAACTGAATAATTACCAACAGTGGTAAATCCAAATGTCATGCATGTATGAGATAATTAAAAAAATAATTTAATAGTATATTTTTTAAAATAAAGGTATTAATTAAACTGTCATTTCAATCGCATATTTTTTTTTACATAATTTTGTTTAACTTTATAATATAAAAAAATATTATTTTTATTATTTTTCTAGTTATTATAATTAAACAGTAAGACTGAGTAATAAAATTATTATAATTTATTATAAATTCACGTCTTGAACTTATTAAAATAATTCTATTCAAACATAAAAATGTGCTAAATATATAATATCAAAACACCATTAGCCCAACGTGAATAAAAACGTTAAATATATAACATTAAAATACTGTTTTTTAATAGCTTAAATATTTCGAAAAAAAATAATCATTTTATTTAATAACTTTGATTAAAGAGATAAGTTTATTAAATTATTTAATAAAATTTAGAAAGCTTAATTGCCAAAATAAAAAGGAAGTGCTTATATGCAAAAGTGCTAAGTTCACGGGCCCTACATACATTTTTTCCAAAACTTTTTAAAAAAAAAAAATATTTGCCGGCGGCTACTAAAGATCTTGCTCAGAATTCCTTAAGAACGGTAATTTGCACTATCGGTATGTACTATTTTCAGTTGTATATTTCTCAAGTCAGTTGGCAAAAACAAATAAACCTGTCTCTTTAGTTAAAACATCAATTTTTGATAGTTAAATTTTTAATACTTTTATTAGTTTAATTTCCTTGGCTGAAAAAGGATGCTTCTCTTCTCGAAAGGAAATCTGTAAATACTGTTCTTTCAAACTGCAGGTAATAGAAATAAAGAATACTACTAATCAGGGCAATGTATTAGATCAGCTACCTGTGAGCTTCACTGCATGTGTTGTCACGATTAACATTTTCTCACTATTATCATCACCATCATTTCTACGCTTGGAGCATATATATGTTGTCCTTTAATGTTTTCTCATGTCATATTTTGTAATCTATCCAAGTACTTTGTTTTCTGTACTAGATTCAATATAACTATACTCTTCTGAGTTTTGCACGAAGTTTGTGTATTCTACAAAGAAGATATGGCAAACGAAGGGAGATAAAGTTTTGGTCATGATAGTCTAATTGAAACATTATCATTACCTTCTAATGTGCCAAAAGAGAAAAACCCAGAATTTTGATGCGGATACGGTCCTGTTTCAGACTTATGTCCGTCGCCGTCGTCATAAACCAAGTATCTGTCTTGATGATGTGATAGCACCATGATTCAAGACATTGGATGCGACTCAAGTTCGAACCAGTTTTGCATGACTCGAGATAGATTTAAATATTTTAGTTATTATTTTCTAGATAAAAATCTAAATAGATTTAGTTATTATGTTCTGTTACCGTATTTATTAGATTGTATTGAATTTGTTAGTAGGAAACTTTATAAGTATGATCTTGACGATCTGTACGAGATATATGAATTAGTAATAGGCTAAATTACATAAAAGCCCCCTATAATATTCCGCTTTTTTACTTTGCCCCCCATCTTTCAAAAACCTACATTTTGTCCTCTCGTAATTACAGAATTATCTTTAGGGGGCTAGGGGTTAACAAAACAGGTGAAATGACGATAATGCCCTTATCCATCTCCCAATCTTCAAGGACCCAACACCAGCACATGCCGGCAACGCCGAGACGAGGGTGATCGAATCGGGCCGCATCTTCGCGTCGTCCTCGCCAATCCGCGCCGCCGTCGGCAAAGCCGCCTCCGCGTACCTCATGTGGCTCGACGCCCAGCCGAAGCAAGCGTGGTGTTCCTCTGCTTCGGGAGCATAGGGGCATTCTCGGTGGAGCAGCTGAAGGAGACGGCTCTGGGGCTGGAGCGGAGCGGGCACGGGTTCCTATGGGTGCTGCGGAGCCCCCCGGACCCGGACCGGTCAAAGGCGTTCGAGCGGCGGCACGAGCCGAACCTGGGCGTGCTGCTCTCGGAGGGTTTCCTCGACCGGACCGCGGGGCAGGGGCTCGTGGTTCCGTCGTGGGCGCCGCAGGTGGAGGTGCTGAGCCACACCGCGGTGGGCGCGTTCGTGAGCCACTGCGGGTGGAACTGCTCGCTTGAGGCCATCACCTAAGGATTTGGAGGAGGAGAGATAAAGAGAAAGAGGAGGGGGAGGGGGAGGGGGAGGGGAGGGAAGAAGGGTATTTTCGGTATATCACCTAAGAAATTGACTGTTCACTCACGGAATGCTGACGGCGGGGGGGTAAATGCACAATTCTGTAATTACGAGAGGGCAAAATATAGGTTTTTGAAAGACAGGGGGGCAAAGTGAAAAAGCGGAATTTTATAGGGGAATTTTCTGTAATTTAGCCTTAGTAATACGAAAATTTTAGTTTCCTTTTGAGATGCGTTCTCTCAAGTTTTTCTTCGCGATTTTGCGTCGACCGAAGTGAGTCCATAGGGAGTGAGTCCCTTCATCTTAATCTTCTTTATTTGTTTCCTCTTCGATTCAAGTATTTACTTGCGGAATTCTCACGTCGTTTGATCAAGAAACGAATAAGATAAACTTATTGGATCGTTTTCTTTAATGGGTAAAACCCGCAAAAACGCGGTCCATCAAGATTCTCAGGACGTATGACAAACAAAAGCCATACGAAAAAAACAAAGGGAAAAAAATCCCTACAAAAAAAAAAAAAAAAAGAATAGTCGAAAAAGGAAAAAAAAAAGAAAAAAAGTTCGCATCCAGAAAGAAAAAAAAAAAAGAAAAAAAGAAAAAAATTCCTCCGCCAAATTCGATCGAGAAAACGTCATCCGCCCATGCGCAATCATCGAAGACCTCGCGCGTGCCCTAATCGTCATCGTCCACTGATATGACCATATCCACTACGCTTCATCTCCTTGGACGTTGGGATTTATCGTAATCTTCCTCTCTACTAAACCCTAATTTTCTCGGTCCCTCTTTCTTTCTTTTTTATTATTTCTTCTTTTTCTTCCTAGTCCTAAGACTTTCGTTTTTCCCACAGATATTACTTCAACAGAGATGGTATTGGATTGATCGATAGGAATTTGACGATTTTATTCAGCGCTTGCAATTGATAATTTCGCCTACATATCTTTTGATGGTACAAATTTCCATCCCGATTTTTCTACTTTAAATTTAATTTTCATTTGGGTTTTAACGCACTGTTTTATGATATTTATTCTTATGTTATTTTCTCTCGAATCCGTATGTTAAGTCTCGTTATGCCTAAACATATAATTACATTAGAGTTTTCAATTAATAGGATTTTGCATTCCGATTTCTAAACTCTTTCTTCTACATCAGATTTGGTATCAAATCCTTAGGTTTGCACCATGACAACTAGATCAGGAGTACCATTTAGAAATCCCAATCCTGATGACCCAAATGGCCCAATAAAATAAATTTTGGAAAAGTTAAATGAATTATCCATCGACATTCATGACAACCGAGATAGGGTTACTACCCTAGAGACAAACTCTGAGAGACTTTCAATACAAAACACTGTTACCTCTGGGATAGATCCACAAACATCGACAGCACGCACATCACAACCATGTGAACTTCAACATATGCCTAGAACTAATCCTCTTTTTCGAGAAACCGAAACTTTTGTTTTTCAAAATAACATAACAAAAAAGGTTAAAATTGATGCACCCACTTTTAATGGAAAATTTGATCCTAAAACTTTCACAGACTGGCTCGTTGATATGGACCAAAATTTTGACTGGTATGAAATATCCGATAGTCGATGAGTCCGTTTTACTAAAATGAAACTCGCAGGCGCCGCCAAGCAATATTGGATTGGTGTCAAAAGACATTTAGAGCGGCTTGGCCAAGAGCCTATTGCCTTGTGGGCTAAAATGAAGGCTAAATTGAGAGAGAAATACTTGCCAAGAATGTACAAGCAACAGTTGTACGATCAATTGAATGTTGTTCGATAAGGTTCTCTTTCAGTTGCCGATTATATGGCCAAATTTGATGAGATAAATATTTACTGTGATATTCGAGAAGAAGAAGAGCGGACTCTCTCGCGGTTTCGCAATGGGTTGCGTGAGGAATTGCAGCGCGAAATTGCACCACACAGGGTTGCAACTGTTGAGCAGGCCTTTCAACTTGCATTAGAATATGAAAAATATTTAAAAGCGTTCGCTCAACGATTCACAGGAAAATGGCCTGACAGGAACACAAAGAACACCAGCACAAATTTCAACACAAATAGAACAAACGATTTTCAAAATCGACAAAATCAAGATTTTAAGGGGTAAAGGTTTAGCCGGAGATGAAACCAAACGAGGAAATGCACATGGTAGGTGTTTTAACTGTCACCAAATGGGTCATTACGCCTATGAATGCCCAAAGCGGAACATGCTTGTTCAGCTAGATGATGAAGATTTTGAAAATCTAGAGGAAGTCACGCATACTACCGATGAACTTCCTAGTGACGAAGAGGTGTTAGAATTAAATGAGGAGTTTGATGAAAACACAGCTTTACAAATCATGCGTTGTGTTCTAACCCAATCTAGAAAAGATGATGATTGGAGACGCACTTCCATTTTTCACACCTACACAAAATGTGGAGATAAAAGCAGTAAGGTCATCATTGATGGTGGTAGTTGCATCAATGTCATTTCTGAGGTTGCAATAGGACACCTAAACCTCAAAACCGAGCCACATCCTAATCCTTGCAAGGTCGCATGGGTAGACAAAACTACTATGCCCATTACGAAATGTTGTTTGGTCCCACTTCACTTTGCTACTTATTCGGACCATATTTGGTGTGATGTCCTACCTATGGATGTCGCTCACGTGCATTTAGGAAGACTCTGGCTCTATGATCTTTCTGTCACACACTATGGTCGACCTAGCATCTATATTTTTGCCCATAATGGAAAGAAAATTATTTTGAACCTAGCTAAACCCTCTCAACAAAAATTTGCATCAAAAAGCACCAACTTTTCAAAGGATTCGGGTCAAAGTTGGGGCAAAGATTTTAAAAACTCTCCATCACAAATTGAATCAACAAAATCTCTTCACATTCTCAATAAAAGACAATTTTGCAAAGAAATTGATTCTAAAATTGTTTATGCTTTAATTGTTAATGAGGTTTCTGATTCACCTGAACCTTTTAAGACCCCTTTAAGGATCAAAACCGTTATTTCTGAATTTAGTGACCTTGCACCTAAAGAATTGCCCGATGAACTTCCCCCACTTAGGGATATACAACACGCAATAGACCTGGTCCCCGGTTCATCTTTACCAAATTTACCACACTGCAGAATGAATCCGAAAGAGCATGTTGAATTGAGACGTCGGGTAGATGATTTGATAATGAAGGGTTTTGTGAGGGAGAGCATGAGTCCATGCGCAGTAGCAGCACTACTCACACCAAAAAAGGACGGAAGTTGGCATATGTGCATTGACAGTCGAGTCATTAATAAAATCACGATTAAGTATCGGTTCCCAATTCCACATTTGGATGACATGCTAGACATGATGGTTGGGGCAACCATATTCACAAAACTTGACCTTCGCAGTGGTTACCATCATATTCGGCTTTAGGCTTGGAGATGAGTGGAAAACCGCATTCAAGACGAAGGAAGGTTTGTACGAGCGGCTAGTCATGCCGTTTGGTCTGACAAACGCCCCGAGTACCTTCATGAGGGTTATGAACCAGGTTTTTAGGCCCTTTATTGGTAAATTTTTGGTTGTGTATTTTGATGATATTTTGATTTATAGTCGAACCGATGATGAACACTTAGATCATATTTGCCAAGTTTTTGAAGTATTAAGAAAAGAAAAAAATTTCATTCATGTTAAAAATTGTTCTTTCATGCAACCTCAAGTTATCCTTTTGGGATTTGTTGTATCAAAAGACGGGGTATCAGCTGACCCAGAAAAGGTGAGAGCAATTAAGGAATGGCCTGAACCTAAAGATATTCATGATGTTAGGAGTTTCCATGGCCTAGCAACTTTCTATCGTAGGTTCATTAGATATTTTAGTACTATCATGGCTCCCATTACAAATTGTTTGAAAAAAAAAGTGAGTTTAAATAGACAAAATCAGCCACAAAAGCTTTCGAAGAAATTAAAGAAAAAATAACAAAGCCACCCGTTTTGAAATTACCTGATTTTGAAAAGGTTTTTGAATTTTTTTGTGATGCCTCAGGGGTAGGAATAGGTGGAGTTTTAAACCAAGAAGGTCATCCTATAGCCTATTTTAGTGAAAATTTGAATGAAGCCAAGCAAAAGTACTCCACTTATGATAAAGAATTATATGCAGTAGTTCAGGCACTAAGATTTTGGAGACACTATCTGTTACCTAGAGAGTTTATTTTATTTTCCGATTATCAAGCTCTTAGGTATCTAAACTCACAAAAGAAATTAAATTTGAGGCACGCAAAGTGGGTCGAGTATTTGCAAGAATATACTTTTGTGTTAAAACATCAAGTCGGAATAGAGAATAAAGCCGTCGACGCATTGAGTCGAGTTGTTGTAACTTTAAATAGTGTTGGCGTAAATGTAATTGGGCTCAATAGCATTAAGGCAGACGATTCCTTATGTCCTGACTTTAGCGAGATCTATTCATCAATTTTAGAGGGTAAACTCACGAACACTGATTTTGTCATTCGGGATGGATTTCTTTTTCGAGGTAGCTGTTTATGCATTCCACAAGGTTCTTTGAGAGATTTTGTTGTGTGGTAATTGCACGCAGGAGGATTAGCCGGACACTTTGGTCGAGACAAAACCATCTCTATGGTTGAGGATCGATTCTATTGGTCAAGTCTCCGACGGGATGTCGCATACATTGTGGCCCAGTGTGGGACGTGTCAAAAGGCCAAGGGTGGTCGAAAAAATGCAGGGTTGTATACACCTTTACCTGTACCATTTTCTCCTTGGCAAGATTTAAGCATGGATTTCGTTCTAGGTCTACCAAAAACAATTAGAAAACACGATTCGATCCTTGCTGTGGTTGACCGATTCTCGAAAATGGCTCATTTTATCCCCTGTCGCAAAACTTTCGGCGCTACACATGTTGCGAAAATTTTTGTATCTGAAATTGTGCGCCTTCATGGGTTACCAAAATCAATTGTGAGTGATAGAGATGTTCGATTTGTTAGTTACTTCTGGAAAACTTTGTGGAAAATTGTGGGATCCAAATTGCTTTTCTCATCTTCACATCACCCTCAGACCGATGGTCAAACAGAGGTTGTCAATAGGAGTTTGGGAAACCTTCTTAGATGTCTTGTCGGTGAAAATATTAAAAATTGGGATTTTATATTGCCACAAGCAGAATTTGCATATAATAGTTCTGTAAATCGAACAACTGGAATGAGCCCTTTTGAAATAGTCACAGGATATAATCCAAAGAAACCTATTGATTTGATACCCCTTCCCTTAGAGCATAGGCCAAGTGAGTATGCATTTTCATTTGCACAACACATGCGAGACTTACATCATGAAATTCGCAGAAAAATAATTTTAAGTAATGAAAATTATAAGAGAGGTGTTAATGAACGCCGACGAGAAATGGAATTTAATACAGGAGATATGGTGATGGTTCGAGTTAAACCTGAAAGGCTTCCGCAATGAGCTATTAGAAAATTGCACGCAAAGAACATGGGTTCGTTTAAAATTCTTAAGAAGATCGAATCTAATAGCTATCTGTTGGATTTACCATCTAACATAGGAATTAGCCCCACCTTCAATGTTGAGGACCTTACATTATTTTATTTTCCTGAAAATCAAAATTTACTTTTTTCTTCACCACCTTCACCTCTTGTTTCTAAAACCCAATTGCAGAGAAAAGATGATATTGAGACAATCCTTGACGATCAAATTATATCGACAAAAGATGGTGGAGAGCGTAAATTTCTAGTCAAGTGGTTATATCGACCCAAAGAGGATGCAACGTGGATTTCCCAAAGTAACCTCCAACAACTCAATCCGGAGCTTTATGAGGAGTACATCGCAGACAATTCGACGGAGTCGAATTTTTCAAAGGAGGGGGGAATTGATGCGAACACGGTCCCGTTTCAAACTTATGTCCGTTGCCGTTGTCGTAAACCAAGTATCTGGCTTGATGATGTGATCGTACCATGATTCAAGACATTGGATGTGACTCAAGTTCGAACCAGTTTTGCATGGTTCGAGTTAAATTTAGATATTTTAGTTATTATTTTCTAGATAAGAATCTAGATAGATTTAGTTATTATTTTCTGTTACCGTATTTATCATATTGTATTTAGTTTGTTAGTAGGAAACTTTATAAGTATGATCTTGACGATCCATACAAGATATATGAATTATTAATATGAAAAATTCAGTTTCCTTTTGAGATGCGTTCTCTCAAGTTTTCCTTCGCAATTTTGCGTCGACCGGAGTGAGCCCGTAGGAAGTGAGTCCCTTCATCTTAATCTTTTTTGTTTCCTCTTCGATTCAAGTATTTACTAGCGGAATTCTCACGCCGTTTGATCAAAAAACGAAGAAGATAAACTTATTGGATCGTTTTCTTTAACGGGTAAAACCCGCGAAAATGCGGTCCATTAAGATTCTCAAGGGCGTACGACAAAGGAAAGCCGTACAAAAAAAAACAAAGGGAAAAAAAAATCTGTACAAAAAAAAAAAAAAAAAAAGTCGGAAAAGAAAAAAAAAATCGCATCAAAAAAGAAAAAAAAAAAAAAAAGAGAGAGAGAAAAATTTCTCTGCCACATCCGATCGAGAAAACGTCATCCGCCCATGCACAATCATACATCCACTACGCTTCATAGCCTTGGACGTTGGGATTTATCGTCATCTTCCTCTCTACTAAACCTTAATTTTCTCAGTCCCTTTTTCTTTCTTTTTTTTTTTATTTCTTCTTTTTCTTCCTCGTCCTAAAACTTTCATTTTTTCTATAGATATTACTTCAATAGAGACAGTATTGGATTGATCGGTAGGAATTTGACGATTCTATTCAGCGCTTGCAATCGATAATTTCGCCTACAGATTCTTTGATGGTACAAATTTCCATCCCGGTTTTTGTACTTTAAATTTAATTTTTGTTTGGATTTTACCGCACTGTTTTATGATATTTATTTTTATGTTATTTTCTCTCGAATCCGTATGTTAAGTCTCGTTATGTCTAAACATATAATTACATTAGAGTATTCAACTAATAAAATTTTACATTCGAATTTCTAAACTCTTTTTCCTGCATCAAATTTAGAAAGCATTAAAACAAAATTTAGGTATTTTCTCCCTCTTTTTTTTTTTGGTGCTTGTTCGTGATGATTCGTAAAGAGAGTTCTGTGTAACGCTCTCACTGAAGTGCTTCTGTCCCCACATTTTTACAGTCCGAATTTAATGTTTGAAAGCACCTTTTATTAGCTGATTATTGGTAACAGAGAGATTTATCAACAGCCTATAAAGTTGTTTGAGTCTTCACTTGTTCTTATTGGGTTAAATTCAAGTTGCTTGGGTATTTGTGAGATTGAACCAGAGATTGAACCATCCTCGTCAATCCATTTATTTATTTTAATGGTATAGAAATACAGACCACACATGAACAATGGGAGATTTTGAAATGGGGAAAAATACTACACTATCTCTCATTAGTCATTATTCTTGACTTTCGAAACTTCCATCAAGTTTGGTCAGAAAATAGTTTAGCTCAAAAATGTTACAGAATATTCCATGAAGTGATGGAATATGTAGTTAGGTTACGAAGTACCTAAAGATAAGTTAAAGATACCATTAAGTTTTGTTGGAGAGGTGCTTAAATCAAACATATACCGGAAGTTTTGATAGTAAATTCAATCTAAAGTTTAGGTACCATTTCAATATGCTCTGTTATTAAAGTAAGCACTGTGTGCATTTTCCAATTGTAAATTGATAACAAATCTATTTGCCACTATCAACATCAGTTCTCTTTAATAACATTGTCCATTTTTAAAGGAGTGAAATTGCGTAAATTATTATGTTTCTTTTCAGTGTACATCATTTGTTCTTTTACTTTTCTAGATCAAAGGTAGCAAATAGATAAAGAATTTTTCATTTTTTAGCCCTGCATGTGCATTTCTACCACCAAGCTTTTCTTCCTTTTTTTTTTCCCATTTTTATCCAACTGAGATAGACTCCTCTGAAACGATGATTCCACTTTGAATTTGCCATGGTCGAATTAAATATTACTATTGAACTCAAAATTTCGGGGCTATATTTTTTTTTATATTATATATATTTTTTAAAATTATTATAAATTTATTTAATATAGCTTCTCTGATTTTTATATGTCATCAATGTGTGATTTATTTCTGTGACACCTCCGAAATATGTATTAGTCCTCTATATAAATGATATAATAGGACTAAATCTCTTAACCCGGCTATAGCATTTTAGGTGGTAGCAAAGCCCAAGAGGTTAAGAGAGTTAAGCGTGCTAGAATAGTTCTAGGATGGGTGACCCCCTGGGAAGTAGGGCGTCACAGTTGGTTTCAGAGCCAATAACCAGTCGGAAGTGTGTGATGAGTCTCGGCTGAGCCTGAGTTTAGATGACAGGGCTAGCGAGACATGTCTCACATCGCCTGATCTTGGGCTATTGTGTGTGTGTGTGTGTGTGTGTTTGGGCTTTGGGCTGACGAGAACGTCAGGCCTAAACGGGGGGAGTCTGTGACACCCCAATATTCCCACATCGGATGGAAATGTGGATGTGTTTGGGTATATATAAGACATGAACACTAGTAATAATAACTGGGCTTAAGCATTTTGGGTTGTGGTTTGGGCCCAACGAGTTATTATTACTAGTGGGCCGAGTTGTTATATTTGGTATCAGAGCCAATAACCAGCCGGAAGTGTGTGATGAGTCTCGGCTGAGCCTGGGTCTAGATGACATGGCTAGCGAGACAAGCCTCATATCGCCTGGTGATCTTGGGCTGCTATGTGTGTGTTTGGGCTGACGAGGACGTCAGGCATAAACGAGGGGAGTCTGTGACGCCCCCAATAGTCCCACATCGGATGTGGATGGAATTGTGATTGGGTTTATATGAGATATGGACACTAGTAATAATAACTGGGCTTAAACATTTTGGGTTGTGGTTCGGGCCCAACGAGTTATTATTGCTAGTGGGTCGGGTCGTTACATTTATTGCGGGAGGTGACGGTCGGGACGGTACGTGAGGTGATGACATAGCTAGAGAGCTTAGCAGTCCCGAGATTTTGTTCAGTATTCCTTTTTACCCTACTTTTACTTGTCGACGGGTTTAGAGTTGTGGTGGTTCAGTTTATGTCTGGTTGTGTGATTGGTTTAACAATTGGATGGACTAACAGTGGATTCTTGTTACTACGATTTCGTGGTTTTATGTAAAATATTTTCTACCCTTCATGGTAGCCGATTTTCAAAAGATTATGTTTCCGTGTGGGAAACCGTTTTAAAAAGATTTTTGGATTTTCATTTCACTCATAGATTTCAAATAAGGTTTCCGTGTGGAAAACGGTTTCAAAATGATAGGAATGCTTGATAACCTGTGCATATGCATCATCTGCAGTAAGGATATTGTAGAGCATTAAGGCATCATGTTTAAGGATCATTTAGCTGTATGTGCATCCTGTGTGAATGTGGTGTGTGTGAGTTGGAATTGGTGGTTGTGAAACTGTACTGTATGTGACGCCGAGCAAAAACATGGGAGGTTCTATCCGTGTGAACAGAGGGTTATTTGTATTTGTGGCGGGTCTGTACGCGTATCGGGGTGTATCCAAAAAAAAAAAAAAAAAAAATCTACAATTTTTCGCTGTTTTCCTTAAAAGGTATTTACAAAAAGAACCCCGGGGCGTGACAGATTAAGATGGTATCAGAGCCATTCACCAGCCGGAAATGTGAGATGAGTCTCGGCTGAGCCAGGGTTATATAGCGGGTAGAGCGAGGCTCCCGGGCTAATGACCATTGTGGGTACGTGGAGTGTAGCTCCCAACAAGGTCGGCTAAGGCTAGCGAGACGAGTCTCACATCGCCTGGTGCTTGTGAGTGTCTTTGAGCCTGACGAAGACGTCAGGGCTTAAAGGGGGGAAGAATGTGACACCCCCGAAATGTGTATTAGTCCTATATATAAATGATATAATAAGACTAAATCTCTTAATCTGGCTATAGCATTTTGGGTGATAGCAAGACCCAAGAGGTTAAAAGAGTTAAGCGTGCTAGAGCTAGAATAGTTCTAGGATGGGTGACTCCCTGAAAAGTTGGGGTGTCACAATTTCTTACTAAACTCGTGAGGAATGACCATTACAGTGAGAAACCTTCTCCAGCTTGAGCAAATAAATAATTTTACTCAGAAAGAGTTACATTGCATTATTGGTCACTGAACTTATGATCAAGTTTCACTTAGGTTACCAACTTCAATTTGCTATAATGTATTAACGCACAAACCTTGAATCCTTGTTTTAATTAGGTTCATTTATCAAACTCTATTTTTCGAACTCCATTTAATTTCACGTGAAGGGATGATGTAATAGTTGATTCAATTGTCAAAAAGTTAATTACCTATTCAGTCATTATGTTATTTTAAGATTATCACAAATTCAACAATTATATCATCTCTAGTATGCGATTTGGTAGCTAGTAGCTAATTCAACAATCAAGTTATCTCCAAAAGATGAACCAGAAGCCATTGTGTCTCTACAAGATGATGTAGTAACTTGAAGAATTAAAGGAAATCGAACTTTGGATCTCCTGTTGAATACCATGTGAAACAACGATTTGCCTCTGAAAGCTTAAGCTATCAAATACTAATGTTTTAACATTTTATATTCGACACTCCACTAACTTCTTTTGCATTCTATTTTAAGACTTCTACAAATCTATTTTACAAAGTGATGAACAAATAAGATTTGAGCCTATAAATTTAATTTAACTGTGTATATCTATGTAATGGTGTTGTTACAAAGGTGGCGAGCTGGGGTGCGTATCTGCTGTTGTGGAAGGTGCTGACAAAACTACATAATTAGTTTAAGGTGCATTTGATTCCTAATCTCTCCAATTTTGTGCTTTCATAGATGTCAATGAATTTTGGTTTATAATATGTTCGGATACTTCTTTCATCTATTATATTGTTAGAAATTGTGTTCATTATCTAACCCTATATGAATTTTCAGGTGCTGAATCAAATTGTTTATGAGCTGCAACAAAAGAAGCAAGTCAAAGAATTCATACCTCATTGTGTTGGATTATGTAAAATCATGTTTCGAGTCCATATGGATTTGATCCAATCTTGTTCCTAAAGATTAGGGATGATTTAGGAATTGTTACGGAATTTGAGTTGGCGTATTTCGTGATTGTATTAAGTCTTGAAGATTGAAGATGAAGAAACTTCGGATCGTATACCTCAATCTCAAGAAAGAAGAATTCAAAAGGATCAGGTACGTTTAACTAAATAATTTTGATGATCCGAATACTTCTTATAGTGTAGAAACACCTGGAAGAGGTTTTAACTGCTTATTCATCAAAAACTGGACATGGGACATGTTCAGGATCCGGATCGTGGACTTTCAATCCGGATCCCGAAAGGTGTTCGTTCATACATTGCTGCAATCCGGATCACAGCTTGTACAATCCGGATCCCGAATGGGATGTTTTGTGAAAATGTATGAACGATCCGGATCGTGGATTATGATCCGGATCCCGAACAGGTGATTTTCTGGAAACTGCATTCTGTGCGTCTGCGATCCGGATCGTGGCTTATACAATCCGGATCGCCGTCGGTAAAACTTTCCAGAAAAGTTTGTTTTTGATCCGAATATTCTTCCTAGGGTTTCTAACCTATAAATAAACCCTATGGTCATTTTCTAGGGTGAATCCAAATAGAGCCGTCATTTTCACATATCATTTTATACGGCCTTAGATCCACATATAGAGAAGAAAGGAAATCAATAGAAATGATTCTATGTTTTCTTCATCTATATTGATTAGTTTGATTCTAGGTTTTCATACTCACATCTTGAGTTGAATCAAACTAATGAATACTTAGATGGTATTTCCGATCTACTCTTGATCTAAGTATTCGGCGGATCATCACCACCCAAACAAACAACGATTTACCCCAAAATCGGCGCGTGGACTCGCGTGGCCTTGTGGATTCAAGGTGTTATCGCTTTCGTGGATTCGGAGCGAGGTGCGTTCGTGGATTCGAAGCGTACCATTGGGTGAAGACCGTGGATTCGGTTGGACGTCGTGGACTCGACGTTGGACGCTGTGGATTCAGCGTTGGGCGCGGATCGTGGATTCGAGAAGCGTCGTGGAGCGAGCGGGAAGATCGACTAGGGGCGTATGGTAAAAGGTTGAGTCGTCTGTGAGTACGTTATATCACCTTGTACGTGTGTTAACTCTAGTGGATTTCGCCGTGTTATCGGTCCCGTGGTTTTTTACTCCGGTTTGGAGTTTTCCACGTAAAAATCTTGTGTGTTCTTTTATTTTTCCGCATTGGGTTTTATCGCACAATGATTTTTTGAGTGTTTATTGTTTACACCTATTCACCCCCCTCTAGGTGTTTTTTCCCCTATTAGATCCTTATTAACCTAAACCCAACAAGTGGTATCAGAGCGGGAATAGGGTTGTAAACAATGGTTGAAGGTGGAAACATCAATCGACCCCCTTTCTTTGATGGAACTAATTATGCGTACTGGAAAGTACGGATGAAAGCTTTCTTAATTTCCATCGACGAAAGGGTGTGGCAATCAATTGAATTAGGATGGTCTAATCCAACTGAAATTTTAGATGATGTTCGCACCTTAAAACCTAGGTCGAAATGGACCAAGGAAGAGATAGACTTATCTTCTTACAATGGCAAAGGGATTAATGCTCTATTTAATGCTTTGTCACAAACTGAGTTCTCTCGCGTCTCGGCATGTGAGACTGCGAAAGAAATCTGGAATGTTCTGCAAGTTACGCATGAGGGAACTAACTTAGTGAAGATTCAGAAACTGCAAATGCTCACGAGCAAGTTTGACTCTATCTCTATGGCAGAGAATGAATCCTTCACTGACTATTACACACGATTGCAAGACATCGTGAACTCATGTGCTAACTTGGGAGAGAAGATTCCAGAATTTAAAGTTGTAAGAAAAATTCTAAGAACTCTTCCTGAACGATTTCGCCCGAAGGTTGCTGCCATTGAAACAATTAAACACCCGGACGAAATGCGTGTAGAAGAATTAGTAGGTGCTTTACAAACTTATGAAATGACTTTTCCTACTAACTATTCTTCTGGAAAGGCATCCTCTTCTAAGTCTTCAGGTTACGCATTGAAATCAACTAAAGAAGAAGACGCGGATTCATCCTCCTCGGACGACGACGAGAACATTTCTATGGAGGACTTTGAGAAGCAGCTCGCTCTCTTGACAAGGAAGTTTCGCCGCAACTTTCGAAGGGGAAATTCAAGCAAAACTCAATCCTTCGGAAAGTCAAAGAAAGGCAAGGGTCCTTCAAGTTACAAGTCAAGAAGCCAGGAGAACTTCTCAAAGGATAAGAAAAGTTCTGAGGGACAAGTCCAGTGTTTCAAATGTCGAGGCTACGGCCACATAGCAACGGAATGTCCCAACAAGAATCCGGCAAAGAAGAAGGCGATGCAAGTAGTTACTTGGGATGACAACTCCACGTCAAATGAGTCATCGTCAAGTGATGAAGAAGACAACGCGACAGCTTTCCACGCGTCCACTACATCTTCTCCCTTCATGTGCTTAATGGCAGAGTACATCCGAGTCATTGTCCAACTCCACTGTGGAAAAGATTGCAACGGACGATGAGTCAGATATTCGGAAGGTGAAGATTTTGTTTTAGCCTACCATAAGCTTTTGAGGGATTCAAAGAAATGGCTAAACAAAACAAGGGGTTGAAAGAGAGATTGCAGGATCTTGAAGATGAAGTAAAAAGAGTAACCTCTTTCTCAACCGATCTTGAAGTGGAAAGGGACAATCTGATTAAGACAAATGTTTCCCTTCAAGAGTCCAATGAGCATTTCGAGAAGAGTTATGTAGATATGGTGAACAAAGCGAATTACTTCTTGAAGCTCAACGGCGAGGCCCGACAGGAAAAATTGGAAATGACGGAGACCATACGCCAACTAAAGGATGACTTACAGAGATTTTCTTCTGGAAGGAGTAAGTTGGACAGACTTCTTGGTCTTGGTCAAAGAAACAAGTTCGGCCTCGGATACACTCAAACTGGAGACATTCCAAGTTCGAGTGGTACGGTATTTGTGCCTCCGTCGGTATCTCCTCCTCCGACACCGGTGTTCACGACAAGCAACGACAACGAACCTACTACATCTTCTTCGGAATCGACAAGATCCAAGGTATGTTTTCGTTGTGGCATTTCAGGGCACATCAGAAGAAACTGCAAGACTGGAGCCAAACGCACACCTCAAGAACATCTTGCAAAACTACCAAAAGGGCTATTCCTCGGGAAACAACTCCAATCAAATTGACGGAAAAGAGCCTTGGTAGTACACCTCTCAAGACGACATCATCAAGGAGCAGCAATTCTTCATGCAAGACGCTCTCACCTAGGAAATCAACTTCACGACCATTACCGACGCACTCCAAAAAGGTTTGGGTGCGCAAAGGTGAAATCTTTCCCTGTCTTGCTACCAATGTTTCCTTGCATGCATATGATAGTTCGTCTTGGTACCTGGATAGCGGGTGTTCCCGTCATATGACCGGCGATAAAAACTGTTTTCAAACATTTGAGAAAAACTCCGGAGGACTTGTTGTTTTCGGAGATGGTCGGTCTTCCAAAATTGTTGGAAAGGGAACGGTAGCTATTCCAGATGGCCCGGTTCTAGATAATGTATTATTTGTTCATGGCCTTAAGACTAACCTCATAAGCATAAGTCAACTGTGTGATAATGGTTATTCAGTTAATTTTTCATCTGATAAATGCACTGTAACTGACATGAACCATGCTTTCTTTTTAAAGGGGGTTAGATCAGAAAACAACTGTTATGTAGTTCCTTCTAAGATTTCTGAAAAATGTAACCTAGCATCTTTGAAAAATGAAACACTTTGGCATGAAAGGCTAGGTCACATAAACTTTAAGGAACTTGCTAGAATTTCAAATAAAGATGTGGTCAAGGGGGTTCCGAAACTTTCTTTTGAACAAAACCTTGTGTGTGGCGGTTGCCAAAAGGGAAAACAGTCTAGGACTGCACACAAGAATTTGAACCACATAGGTACAAAACGGCCTTTGGAACTTTTGCATATGGACTTAATGGGGCCAACTCGTCAACCATCTCTGGGAGGTAAATGGTATATTTTTTTGTTGGTTGATGATTTTTCTAGATATACTTGGGTAGCCTTTCTAAAAGAAAAAGCTGATACTTTTGATTCTTTTCTCGAAATCTGCAATCGTATTATGATTGAAAAGAATGAAAGGATTACTCGAGTAAGGAGTGATAGAGGTGGGGAATTCATAAATTCCAAATTCATTGATTTTTGCTCTTCTAACGGCATTAAACATGAATTCTCTGCACCTTACACACCTCAACAAAATGGTGTAGTCGAGCGCAAAAACAGGGTCGTACAGGAGATGGCTCGTGTTATGCTTCATAGCCGGAACTTCCTTTATATTTTTGGGCTGAAGCGGTGAACACTGCTGTCTATGTTATCAATCGAGTGTATTTGCGCCCGGGGACTTTTAATACACCATATGAACTATGGTTTAGTAGAAAACCTAATATCAAATATTTTCGCATTTTCGGGAGTCGGTGTTTTATTTTGCGTGATCGCGAAAATCTTGGAAAATTTGACTCTCGAAGTGACGAAGGGATTTTCTTAGGTTATTCTACAAACAGTAGAGCATATCGAGTTTTTAACTTAGAATCTAAGACGATTGTAGAATCGATAAATGTTAAGGTAGATGAAGCTTTTCATTTTGAATCTGAAAAATCTACCCTCGATATCTCTCTTGATGATGATACACCTGCTAATGCATCTTCTTCTAACAATTCTTTCGATAATAATGTTGATGCATCTAACGGTTCTTCAAGCTCATGTGATGTGCAGGAATCATCTCGTGTACCTCTGCCTACTCCTCTACCTCAAACGTTACGCATCTCCAAGGATCACCCTGAATCGAACATAATTGGAGATCCACAAGAAGGAGTTAGAACACGGAGACAATTGGTTTGCGGATTTGCATGCTATGTATCTCAAATCGAACCAAGGAATATTGATGAAGCTCTCCAAGATGATTATTGGATTAAAGCAATGCAGGAAGAGCTCCATCAATTCGAGCGAAACAAAGTCTGGGAACTGACGAAGCCTCCGAAGCAACACAATGTGATAGGTACCAAATGGATCTTCAAGAACAAGAAAAACGAAGAAGGTACTATCATCAGGAACAAAGCAAGGTTAGTTGCTCAAGGCTATTCTCAAGTAGAAGGTATAGACTTTGATGAAACCTTCGCCCCTGTAGCTAGACTCGAGTCCATTCGTATATTGTTTGCGATCGCTTGTCATTTCAAAATCAGATTATTTCAAATGGACGTTAAGAGCGCCTTTTTAAATGGATTTTTAAATGAGGAAGTTTATGTAGCTCAACCGAAAGGTTTTGTGGATCATAAACTACCTAACCATGTTTTTCGACTGAAAAAGGCTCTTTACGGTCTGAAACAAGCACCGCGAGCATGGTACGAAAGGTTGACAAAGCACCTTTTGGAAAAGGGCTACACTCGAGGGGGAGCTGACAGGACTCTCTTTGTGAAGCATTATCAAAACAATTTCATAGTTGCTCAAATCTATGTTGATGACATTGTTTTTGGAGCAACGAGAGATACTGATGCTTCTAAATTCGCGGAGACCATGGAAAGCGAATTTGAGATGTCCATGATGGGCGAATTGAATTATTTTCTTGGATTACAAGTTAAGCAGAACGATGAAGGAATTCACTTGTGTCAATCCAAGTATGCACTGGAGTTGGTCAAAAAGTTTGATCTTGAAAATTCTAAGGATTTTCCAACTCCAATGGGAACTAGCCATAAGGGACTTGGAAGTGAATCACAAAGTGAGAATGTAGACGAGAAACTGTACCGCAGTATGATTGGAAGTCTACTATATCTCACGGCTAGTCGCCCGGATATATCCTTCAGTGTTGGGATTTGTGCGAGATATCAATCAGCACCGAAGGAGGTTCACCTGAAAGCGGTGAAACGGATCATCCGGTATATCAAAGGTACAATCAATTTCGGAATTTGGTATCCTATGGGAACGACTTTGGATATTGTTGGATACTCAGATGCCGATTGGGCTGGATCGGTGGATGACCGGAAAAGCACGAGTGGTGCATGCTTCTATCTCGGCCACTGCCTTGTTGCATGGCACAGTAAGAAACAGAACTGCATAGCACTCTCGACTGCCGAAGCGGAGTACATTTCTGCAGGAAGTTGCTCAACCCAATTGATTTGGATGAAGAGCGTGTTGAGCGATTTCCGAATTTCAACATCTTCGGTAACCATTTTATGTGACAACACTAGTGCTATTAACATTTCTAAAAACCCTGTGTTGCACTCTAGAACAAAACATATTGAACTTAGATATCATTTTCTTAGAGAGCTAGTTGAATCAAACATTCTTCAACTGTCATATATTTCAACTGAAGATCAATTAGCCGACATCTTAACAAAACCTTTGGATCAAAAACGTTTCATTCACTTGCGAAAAGCAATTGGCATGCTTTCCTTGAAATAAACTCTTTTGAAACCTTTGCTTAGATTAGGTTTTGTTTTTGTTCTTGTTTTTGTTTTGTTCTTTATCTATGTTCTGTACATAGCACACTAATTGAGCATAAATCATAATTGACTTTAATTGCATCCTTTTATGCATTTAGAAATTTATTATGTTTTTGATGTCATAATGTTTCAATGTTGCAATGATCATTTACGTTAATTAAACCATCTTTCTGTGATCAAAGTCAATTTCTCTCTCAATGATCTCTTGGTATAGTCATTATCATATTTGATTGCTTAGTCGAGTATGAATTCGAGATCAATGGTTTGGTTGAATACTTTATATATTAAATAATTGATAGCCAATTGAGGGGGAGTCAATGAAATGTGAAATGCTCAAAAGATGTGGAAAGAGTTACATCCCAATGAGGAGTGTGAAAACTACCACCACATGGAGAAAATGAAAGAAAAAGATACTCCATGAATGAAAAGCAAACTTTTGTTTGAAAAATTGTTGATAAAACTCATATTGAAATACTTGACTCAGTCGTATTTCATGGTTGGTATAAGGTGGGATTTTTGATTTAAGATGCTCAAAGAGCCACTCCTTCAACAGATTGTCTAGATATATTATTTAACTTATCTGGGATTTCAAACATCTATTGATCTTGGTACTTCATTTTCTTTACTGAAATTGATGATTTGATAAAGACATTACACATAGGATCAAGATAGATGTAATTGAAGTTGT
This sequence comes from Tillandsia fasciculata, assembly GCA_029168755.2. Taxonomy (NCBI): domain Eukaryota; kingdom Viridiplantae; phylum Streptophyta; class Magnoliopsida; order Poales; family Bromeliaceae; genus Tillandsia; species Tillandsia fasciculata. Next base: position 21,699,377 of record CM054940.1, read on the forward strand.
TCAACTTTAAGTGTTTTAACTTTCGTAAATCTTCGTTTCATTTTTGGATATTATTGATAGATTTTTCATAATCTATTTCTTGTTGTGTGAAACGATGTCATTTGTTTAAAGTTGACATGATAAGTGCTTACATACTTTTTCTGGATTTTATTGTATTTTTCTAATTTTTCTGAAGAAAAAGGTGTAGCCGATCCGGATCGTGGCAAGTGATCCGGATCCCGAACGCAGGATTTTTCCCGCGTGTGGCCGGTCCGGATCACATTCTCGGCCGATCCGGATCACGGCTAGGGTTCTATATAGAAACTTTCAGATTCGAGATTTCTTTACCCTAATTTCTGGTTTTCAAGCTTCTAGAGTTTCTCTCTCTAGATTTCTTGCTTCTGGTGCTTCAAAACTCAAAGTTCTTCGGATTCAAGTAAGTTTTCATGATCAAAACTCGGTTTTTCACAGTTTTTTGTTTTTTCATCAAACGTGAGTTGAAAAGTTGGAATTTTTCGTTTGTGAATGGTTTTTGATCAAATTTCTTTTGAAATAAGAACTCTGGGTCAATTAGTTTTACTTTTATGCTGGGATTTCACTTGATTAACGATTTTTAGGCTTCGATTTCTAAAAATTCGGTTTTAGGGCATAAAAGAGGAATTTTGTAAATCATGGATTTGATCTATTTTTAAAATTCTTTTTGGAAAACTAATTTGATTCTTGGCTTCTCTATATGATTATGATTGTCTAGGTACAATGTTTTCAAATTTTCAAAATTGAAATTTTCATATGTTCTTGAGTTGGTTTTCACAGGACACTTTCTTAAACTCAAAGCACTAGAATCAATGGCATTCTCTTGGTTGATCATCTTGCTGGTCGCAATGCTGCCTGGGGGTTCATCGGTTAAAGAAGAACCAGGCGTCTCAACTGGAGACAAACCGGAAGGAGCCAATGAAGACAGCTCGGATTACAATAGTGAAGAATGGGACGAATTCTTTAAGGATGTTCAAAGAAAAATTGATGAAGAAGAAAGGAAGTTCACCAAAGGGAAGAGACTTATGAAATCTGCCTCCACGACCATACAATATACAAGAAGGAAAAGTGTTCAAAGAAGTACAAGCAGCAGAGTGGGCCTCTAACCAGAGCACGCTCACTTTCAGGAATTTTGCAAACTGGATCACCATGGACTGCAGGACCTGATGCGCCATCTGCATCCAGACAGCGTTCATCTTATTCAAAGACACGGACAACTGAGACAGAGATATTGGAATCGATTCGTCAGGAACAACAAAGAATCTCTACTACACATGAAAGAATATCGAGAGAGCTTCAGCAAATCTCCTCTGAACACAAGAAGATCAAGAAAAAATATTCAAACCTTAAGAACTTGCTTAAAGGGATTTTAAGCAAGCTGAGCTGTACTAGTTCTGACTCTTCAGATTGAGCAACAACATTGGTCACCTTAGTTTGGGTTCTTAGTTCTCAGAACATTGTTTTTCTTTACTCCTTTAGTTTAGTTCTCAGTTTGTGCATATTTTTAGAACTCTATTTTTTGTTACTCTCCTTACATATTGTAGCTCATGCTACGTTTTGGCTTGTTTTGTGACAAAAAGGGGGAGAGAGTTAGCGAAAACAATGAACAATGATGAATGAACTTTGAACAGTGATTGTGAATATCGATGATATCAAGGTAAGTATGAATCTCAACTCAACTTTGGTTTTCTTTTGTGATTTGTGACATGCTTCTATACTAACTATTCGACTAACTATTTGGGCATGTAATATGACTAACAAGTTGGTGTTGGACTAACATACTTTGACATTTGGTTTTCAACTGCTTAGAAGATATGTTGGTTTTAACTATGTTTCTTTCACATATCTGATTCTTTTCAAATGTCATGGTGAGATCAAACTCTATCTCTGCACTTGGTTTTTGTATGTTCCAATTCTTGAGGTATCTAACGATTTGTTTGTCAAGAATGTTTTCTGTGTGCAGAGGTTACAGATGTCTAAGTCTAGAGTCTGTCTTAGGAGTTTATCTCATGTTTTTAATTTCTGGAACTCTTTTGTAAATTTTTGTTGTATGGTGATAGCAACAAAAATATCTTTTTGAATTTTCTTTGTGGATTTGTGTTTTGTCACGAAACCGCCAAAGGGGGAGATTGTTACGGAATTTGAGTTGGCGTATTTCGTGATTGTATTAAGTCTTGAAGATTGAAGATGAAGAAACTTTGGATCGTATACCTCAATCTCAAGAAAGAAGAATTCAAAAGGATCAGGTACGTTTAACTAAATAATTTTGATGATCCGAATACTTCTTATAGTGTAGAAACACCTGGAAGAGGTTTTAATTGCTTATTCATCAAAAACTGGACATGGGACATGTTCAGGATCCGGATCGTGGACTTTCAATCCGGATCCCGAAAGGTGTTCGTTCATACATTGCTGCAATCCGGATCACAGCTTGTACAATCCGGATCCCGAATGGGATGTTTTGTGAAAATGTATGAACGATCCGGATCGTGGATTATGATCCGGATCCCGAACAGGTGATTTTCTGGAAATGCATTCTGTGCGTCTGCGATCCGGATCGTGGCTTATCCAATCCGGATCGCCGTCGGTAAAACTTTCCAGAAAAGTTTGTTTTTGATCCGAATATTCTTCCTAGGGTTTCTAACCTATAAATAAACCCTATGGTCATTTCTAGGGGAATCCAAATAGAGCCGTCATTTCACATATCATTTTATACGGCCTTAGATCCACATATAGAGAAGAAAGGAAATCAATAGAAATATTCTATGTTTCTTCATCTATATTGATTAGTTTGATTCTAGGTTTTCATACTCACATCTTGAGTTGAATCAAACTAATGAATACTTAGATGGTATTTCCGATCTACTCTTGATCTAAGTATTCGGCGGATCATCACCACCCAAACAAACAACGATTTACCCCAAAATCGGCGCGTGGACTCGCGTGGCCTTGTGGATTCAAGGTGTTATCGCTTCGTGGATTCGGAGCGAGGTGCGTTCGTGGATTCGAAGCGTACCATTGGGTGAAGACCGTGGATTCGGTTGGACGTCGTGGACTCGACGTTGGACGCTGTGGATTCAGCGTTGGGCGCGGATCGTGGATTCGAGAAGCGTCGTGGAGCGAGCGGGAAGATCGACTAGGGGCGTATGGTAAAAGGTTGAGTCGTCTGTGAGTACGTTATATCACCTTGTACGTGTGTTAACTCTAGTGGATTTCGCCGTGTTATCGGTCCCGTGGTTTTTTACTCCGGTTTGGAGTTTTCCACGTAAAAATCTTGTGTGTTCTTTTATTTTTCCGCATTGGGTTTTATCGCACAATGATTTTTTGAGTGTTTATTGTTTACACCTATTCACCCCCCTCTAGGTGTTTTTTCCCCTATTAGATCCTTATTAACCTAAACCCAACAGGAATATCTTAAAGATAATTCTTAAGAGAATATGGATGACGACTAGAAGTGATTTAAAATCTCGGATGGACGGTGGAGATCGTTTCCTATTAGAATTAGGTTTTTAGAGTTATATTAACTCTTGCGATTCATCTTTTATTTTTTAGGGCTTCATTGAAAAATCCTAATTGAGAGGAAAAACGTGGAGAACCTCCGTGAGAGAGTTTCTTATAATCCAATTTTACTCCTTGTACTTTTGTGCCATGGATTAATCGAATAACGCATTGAGGTGGTCTTGCCCGTGGACGTAGGTTGACACATTGTTGGCCGAACCACGTAATTCTCGTGTCCTTGCATTCCCTTATTTGTTTTATTTCTTTAGTTATTCTCGTGCTTGTTTTCTACAATCGTTTTCGCCTATTTTCATCTACGAAAGATTCTGTTTTCGCTGCGCTCGTGTGCTGTGTGGGTTGAGGTGTGCTCGGTAACCCCACGGCCGGTCCCCCTTCAATTGGTATCGGAGCGTTTGGTTATTCGTAGTTCGTTGACGGTGAAACGATGGCGGGAAAGTTTCAGGACAAAGTATGAGATTTCTCGATTTGATGGAGCGAACTTTGCGTTGTGGAAACTGAAGATGCAAGTAGTTTTGATTAAAGATGCTTGTGAGATTGCCCTGCAAGGAATAGAAAATAAGCCGGAAGGGATGACGGATAAACAATTTCAAGAGAAGGACAAGATGGCTTTGGCAAACCTATATTTGGCACTGGATGATTCGGTGTTATTCAATGTGGAGACCGAGACTACCGCAAAAGGGATTTGGGATAAATTAAAAAATCTCTATGAAGGAAAGTCATTGGTGAACAAAATTTTCTTAAGGCGACAATTGTACAATCTAAAGATGAAAGACGGGGCACCGGTACAAGAACATCTAAGTACATTCAACTCTATCGTGAGCAAACTTGCTGCCCTAGACGTGAGAATTGATGAAGAAGAAAAAGCAAGTATTTTACTTTGCTCGATGCCGGAAACTTGGGATAATTTGATTATGAACTTGAGCCATATTGAAACCCTTAAGATGGAGTCGGTTGTTGCATCATTACTTACCGAGGAGATGAGGCGGAAGTCTAGCCAAGGAAGTTCTTCGGGGGAGGCTATGATAGCACGGGGAAGACCTTTCGAGAGGGAGTATGGTGATCGAGGAAAGTCGAGATCAAAATCCAAGGGCAAAAAGAAAGTAAAGTGCTGGAATTGTGGAAAGTTGGGGCACGTGAAGAAAGATTGTCGGGTTAAAGGAGTTGATGGTAAATCTGATTCAAATAATTTTCAAGGTAATATAGCCGAAGCGGATGCTAAGTTAGCTAGTTCAGAAGACGGAGATGCGTTAGTCGCATTGGATAGATCCGAGCTTATTTATCATTGGATCTTAGATTCGGGGGCGTCATTCCACATGACTCCCTATAGGGAGTGGTTTCATTCTTATAAGTCACGGGATTGTGGAGTTATCTATTTGGGTGACAACACGGCATGTCCGGTGGTTGGAGTGTGAGACGTTCGGATCAAGATGTTTGATGGTGTTATTCGGACGGTTTCTAATGTTCGACATGTTCCTGCACTTCGAAAAAGTCTTCTATCACTTGGAAAATTTTGCAAACAAGGGTTTAAATTCATCGGCGAGAAAGATCACTTGAAGGTATGTCAAGGTTGTTTGGTGTTGATGAAAGGAGAGCAAGTAGGTGGCCTTTATAGATTAGTGGGTGAGACTCAAGTGGGAGAAGCGGTTGTTGCAAGCGCAAAGGTGGAGTCTTCAACGGTGTGGCATCGCCGTTTAGGACACATGAGTGAGCGCGGATTGCAGGTATTATCCAACCGTGAACTTCTTTCAGGTTACAAGTCCGCGCCATTAGATTTTTGTGAAGATTGCATCTACGGGAAGCAACGAAGGTTGTCTTTTTCTCTATCACATCAAAGAAATAAGAAGCATCTCGAGTTGATTCATTCGGATACTTGGGAGTCGCCCGATACTTCGTTGGGCGGATGTTCTTACTTTGTTTCATTTATTGATGATTACTCTCGAAAGGCTTGGGTGTATATTTTAAAGCGAAAGTCCGATGTGTTTGAGACTTTTAAGAAGTTCAAAACTCTTGTAGAGAATGAAAAGTATTTAAAAATTAAGTGCCTACGTTCTGATAACGGAGGGGAGTATTGTTCAAGAGAATTTGATGAGTTTTGTATTGAGCATGGAATTAAGCGGCATCTCACGGTACCCGGTACACCGCAACAAAACGGTGTAGCGGAGAGGTTAAATAGAACACTCATGGAGAGGGCCCGTAGCATGTTGAGTACTTCAAAACTCGACAAGAGATTTTGGGCGGAAGCCGTGAGCACGGCTTGTTATTTGATTAATCGAGCGCCGACAAAATCACTTGGTTTGGAAATTCCTGAAGAAGTCTGGAGCGGCAAGTCCGTTGATTACTCCTATCTTCGTGTCTTTGGATGTGATGCTTATGCGTGGATACCAAAGGAGAAAAGGTCAAAATTGGATAAGAACTCTCGGAGGTGTATATTTCTTGGCTATGCGAAAGGTGTTAAGGGGTATCGATTGTGGGACCCTACTAACCACAAAATAGTCATAAGTCGTGACGTTATCTTCAATGAAGGGTCCTTTCAAGGCACCAAGGAAAAGCAAGATGATGATGCTATGATTCCAATTGAGCTCTTTGAAGCGCGCGATGAGGTGCAAGTTGAGCAAGCACAACAGGATGATGAAGTGGTTGATGATGAACCTGACTTGGAATCTCCGCAATCATCCGAAGATACAAATTCACCGGTAGAGTCGCCAGCGGATTCCGGGCGTCCTAGTAGAGTTATTAGACCTCCTGCGAGGTATAATGACTATATTACTTCATTTATTCCTTCTGCAAACCATGTTAGTGCATATGTTGCTTTAGCGGAAGAAGATGAGCCGACTTCGTATAAGGAGGCTTGTGAGTCGACTGACGCTGGGAAGTGGCAATGCGCGATGGAGGAGGAGATGGAGTCAATTCGGAAGAACAAGACTTGGGAACTTGTTGATTTGCCGAAGGGAAGGAACGCGATTGGATGTCGGTGGGTGTTTAAGGTGAAAAAGGATACAGATGGGAATGTGGAGAGGTTCAAGGCAAGATTGGTGGTGAAGGGATATGCTCAGAAGCCGGGAATCGATTTCGATGAGATCTTCTCACCGGTGGTTCGTCTTACCACTATTCGGGTTGTTTTGGCGATCGCAGCGGTCATGGATTTGGAGCTCGAGCAGATGGATGTAAAAACAGCATTCTTGCATGGTGACCTGGAGGAGGAGATATATATGTCGCAACCGGAAGGCTTTGTCGAAAAAGGCAAGGAGTATTTGGTTTGTCGGTTGAACAAATCGTTGTACGGCTTGAAACAGGCGCCAAGGTGTTGGTACAAGCGATTTGATTCCTTCATTATAAGTTTGGGTTTTGATAGGCTTGAAGCGGATCATTGTGCATATTTCTGCGATTATAATGACGGGAGCTTCTGTATTTTGTTATTATATGTCGACGACATGGTGGTCGCCGGAAATAACAAGGGCAAGATATCTATCTTGAAGACTCAGTTAGCCGGTGAGTTCGATATGAAGGACTTAGGAACTGTGAATCAAATACTCGGGATGAAGGTACTACGGGAGAGAAAGAATAGGAAAGTTTGGCTTTCACAGAAGAGTTATGTGGAGAAGGTTCTGCGGCGCTTCAACTTGCAGAACGCAAAGCCTGTTTCTACCCCGTTTCCTATTCATTTATAATTGTCGGCCGAGCAATCACCGGGTACGGAAGCAGAAAAGGCCGACATGGCTCGGTACCATATTCATCGGCAGTAGGGAGCCTTATGTTTGCCATGGTGTGCACGAGACCCGACATTGCTCAAGCAGTGGGAGCAGTGAGTCGGTATATGGCGAATCCAGGTTGTGAACATTGGAATGCAGTGAAGTGGATTCTCAGATATTTGAGAGGTACTGCGGATTTCTCACTCTGTTATGGTTCTGCGGGTTTGGAGTGCGTCGGATATGTGGATGCAGATTTCGCAGGAGATAAAGACAGAAGAAAGTCTACCACGGGTTATGTTTTCTCCATGGGCGGTGGTGCTATTAGCTGGGAGTCGAAGCTTCAGTCGGTAGTCGCTTTGTCGACGACGGAGGCGGAGTACATAGCAATGACACATGCTTGTAAGGAGGCTATCTGGCTAAAAAGACTTTTAGGAGAATTAAAAGTGAAGCAAGATGTGGTGGGAGTGAATTGTGATAGTCAAAGTGCAATACACTTGGCGAAGAATCCGGCGTTTCACTCTCGGACGAAACACATTGATATTCGCTATCACTTCGTGAGAGATGTGGTGGATGAGGGTTTTATCTCATTGTTGAAAATTCACACAGATGCGAATCCAGCAGATATTTTAACGAAACCGGTAACTCGAGAGAAGTTCAATTGGAGTATGACTTCTCTCGGTCTTGGAGTTACATGAGGAGAGTGGGAATTTGGCAAAATCTTCAATTTTGTGTTTTATGAAATTCGGCACATGTTTTTAAGTGGGAGAATTGTTGGATTATGTAAAATCATGTTTCGAGTCCATATGGATTTGATCCAATCTTGTTCCTAAAGATTAGGGATGATTTAGGAATATCTTAAAGATAATTCTTAAGAGAATATGGATGACGACTAGAAGTGATTTAAAATCTCGGATGGACGGTGGAGATCGTTTCCTATTAGAATTAGGTTTTTAGAGTTATATTAACTCTTGCGATTCATCTTTTATTTTTTAGGGCTTCATTGAAAAATCCTAATTGAGAGGAAAAACGTGGAGAACCTCCGTGAGAGAGTTTCTTGTAATCCAATTTTACTCCTTGTACTTTTGTGCCGTGGATTAATCGAATAACGCATTGAGGTGGTCTTGCCCGTGGACGTAGGTTGACACATTGTTGGCCGAACCACGTAATTCTCGTGTCCTTGCATTTCCTTATTTGTTTTATTTCTTTAGTTATTCTCGTGCTTGTTTTCTACAATCGTTTTCGCCTATTTTCATCTACGAAAGATTCTGTTTTCGCTGCGCTCGTGTGCTGTGTGGGTTGAGGTGTGCTCGGTAACCCCACGGCCGGTCCCCCTTCACATTGCATGTGTCTTGCATTTGTGTTAATTGATTAATAGTAATTTAGCAATTATCAATATGCTAATTTTATAACTAAAGAGGATTCATCTTCTAAGTTTTCTTTGATTTTCTTTTTCCTGTCACTTGTGAATAGGGAATGAAACATAGTCTACCCATCAAGGAGTTATTGTTTATGGTGAATAGACTTGTATAAATTTCATTCAATTGCTTAGTTGTTTTATATCAACCAACTATCCCTATGTTTATGGTGATTGATTTATTTATTAAAATATAAAGGAATCGCAGGTGACGATGAAAAGCGTGTTCGATCCAGAGGAATACGTCTACAGGCACACAAGCAAGCACACTAATGGTTAGAGAGTTTGGTTTGTAATAATTACTATAACATTTGAGTGGATATTATTATTGTGATGTATATATATTGCTTTGTAGGTTTATAATTTTAATGAAAATTTAAAAAATTTTATTGGTTGTTATTTTTAGTCTTATTGATTTAATGTAATTGTGATTAGCTTAATTAAAGTTTAACACTATATGTTTAAATATAATTTTTTTTTTTTTTTAATGATAATATAATGGGACATATAAGTGTGTCACTTATTGTTAAATTATAGTAAATTTTTTGAGATATATCAGTACTTAGTAATGTCGTTATATACCCTAGCGACTAGCGACACTACATATAGCGACATTATAATAAGTGTTGGTATTTTTACTAACAACATATATTTTTTAGATTTTAAAGACACCTAAAAATAACACTATAGTAAAATTTAGTGTGCCTCAACTCATATATATATATATGGGTCCGGCTACTACATTCTTATGAGTAAAATTCTTTTGTACTCATAAGTTTTCATCCCTTGGATGAAAAAATGTGCGGTTAGGATTATAGTAGTCCATAGAATTTATACTATTTCCCCAATAACCTAGTAAACCCTAGGGGGACCACTATCATCCTAACCGCACATTTCTTCGTCTAACGGTAAAAAAATTATGAGTATAAAGGGGTTTATACTCATAAGAGTATAGTAACGCTACGCATATATATATATATATATATATATATTATAACATTCATGAAATTCAAATTCAAAATCAATAAAGAAATCAAGTTCAAAAAGGTTTCAGTGGGCCACGACGACTGTATAAGGAGATATAGTGTACCTATCCGGACCCGAACTCAGAAAAATAAAATCGCCAGTGGATTCGTTTTGTCGAATTGATTAAAAATGGTGCAAATCGATTTTCGATCTCGCTGTCGGATCGTCTCGAAAACAGCAAAAGACTAAGTGGGGCCCACGACTTAAGTTGTGAATACTAACCCCATGATTTAATTTCCTCACTGGCCAACGTCGGCCGATCGACAGTCTGAAGTCCGAATCTGACGGTCCGAATAGTCTATTTAAATGGCGTCGACGTTCTGAGCGCAGTGGCGCGGTTGAAATTTGTGTTCGGTTAGTCTCGGTTATCGTAAAGCGTGTCGGACAGTATAAATTACTATATAAGATGGATTTTAGATTTATCGAAGCTCAATTTCAACGAACCAAAATCACTACTCGATAGGTTTCGTCGAGCCGGATATCGTGGTGTTGTCCGTTTTTCAGTTTGACGACCTGGTTGTCTCAAAAAGTGTGAAATACCGAAAAGTACATAGTATTTTGCAAAATGTCCAATATTTTATGCTCCGTTTTGCGTGCCACTTAATGGTGAGGGACTTAGATGTGAGACAATATCCCCATGAAGGACCTAAGTGAAATAATATACTGCATGAGGACCTTGTGGCATTTTGTTCAAAAACCATGTTAAAACCCTAGGTTGGATCAAAGATGCCCTAACCCACGATTTTCTTTCACCCAGCAGTCAACTGGGGACTCCTCACCTCCTCTCATCCTTTCCTATTGGTTACACCACCGGCCGCCGTAGGAGATCGCCGGAGAAGCAAAAGAAGGCAAGTTTCTCCTTGTTCTCGGGTTGTGGAGAAGAAGAAGTCACCAATCTTCTTGGAAGGGTGTTGTGATTGTCCTGTGGTCTTCTTGATCACCTAGAAGCCTAACCCGAGGAGCCCGACCACCTCCCGTGGACTGCCGACGCCGGAGAAGGAGCCTCAGTTGCTTCTTCTTCCTTAAATCCGACCAAGGTGAGATTCCTCTCTCTGTTAGTTTTTCTTGCTACCTAGACTCATGGGATGTCTTCTTTGACTCATGGAGATCACCTTTACCGAACCCCAGCACCCGAGATGCACTCGGTCACCGGCGGGGGAGTTGCACCTGCTGGAGTCCATTTTTGCTCCGCCATGAGCAAGTGATGTACCCAGGGTCTTGGGATCAGATCTAAATCCGTGGGGACTTTCCTCTGGTCTCAATGAAACTCTCCAAGAAGTTTGGTTGAGTTTGGTGCAGAGGCGAAGCCGCAGTTTGATGCTCTAGTACGCCGGAGCTGCTGCTCCCCGCCACCGGCCACCCCTCCGGCAAGCTCCCTTGCATCAAGGGGAAGCCACCAGGACTTTTTCATGGACCTAAAACCTTGCGCATGGGAAGTTGCCATTAGAGCTCCATGGATGGCCGCGAAGCTTCATATTCCGGCCATCCACCGCATCGGCCGCTGGAGCTTGACTCTGAGGCAACCTAAACACTTCCTTAGAGCCCTTATACCTGCTGCTTACCTTAGTTGCCTACTTGACCACCAGTTTGCTAAGCTGGCCCATACCCGAGCTCCACCAAGATTGCATGCATGGCCGAAGTGGCTTCGACCACTGTTCTGGTGGTTCCTTGGCATAGGCATGGTGAGCCCTCGATTCCTGCTATCCCACTGAGCTTGATGCTCACCCCTGATCCCAAGTTGAGTGCTTGGTTAATTGGATCTAGCAAACCAAGCCCCAAGAGACATAGCTTGCTCCATGCACTGCTCCAGCAGCTTAACAGCACCTTTTAGGTGAGCCTCTGAATTCTCTCGACCTCCTGAGCATGGTGCTCACCTTGCTTTTGCAAGTGGTTGAGTGGTTTGGTCATTTTGGCTATGTAAGCCTTTATGTCAAGGTGTTTGTAGACCCAAAGTTTTTCTCGGGCTCCGCGCCGCTCCCAAACAGCGAGCACTGTGTTCAGTGCATCGAGGCCCACCTACTGGTGGCCTCGGATCAGTTCAAAAGTATTATGAAATGAAGTGCGAGCTTTAAAAGCATCTAATAGCATGTATTTATGCAATTTTTAGAAACCCTAGGGGCCTAAATGCAATTGTGACCACACTGGCTTTTTGGGCAGCGTGCACATGATCTCTAAACTTTTCATTTGAGATCCGGCGTTTTCCGTTGAGTGAAAATTGGTTATCGAACCGTAAATCGGCAAAAAATCGGCGATTCGGCATTAATCACACAATTCGAGAAATTTCAGTGATTAATTATTGTGGCCAGATGTTCTTGGTTGTTCCCGACGCTATCCTGGCTGGTCCAATGATTTCAATTTCGCGTTGGCGACTTCCGGAGCCGAAATCGGCTTGTCCGGATGTGTTTTTAGTGTTTATGGCACCGTATGAATACAGAGTCGCACCCAGTGGAGTTTGAGTGCCCGAATGTCTTTAGTGAAGCGTCTCGGGGCAGTATGTCAAGTTTTGCTAAATTCGGAGACCTGTAGCCACAGATCGGATCATAGTTGATCGATCGGCGGATTTTTGAAAATTCCGGAAAATCCCGGGACTTCAGTGAAGTTTTCCTCTTAGCTTACCTGCTTACTGTGAGTCAGTGGTTGGGGTGTGTGAGAGTCTATTTTCTGACCTGTGTATATGATTCAGGTCCCAACAGTCAGCCGCCATCTTGTGAGCCATCCAGCGGATACCGCGATTGTCACGCCCCGGGGTCGAAACTGCGACCCGGGCCCGCCAACAAATCCGCCGCCCATACGGTGAACCCCGTATAGATGAAGCGTCTAACCTGCAAAAAGAAGGATACTATAACTATACAGATATCAGAGCTGAAAAGTAAACTACTGAAAAACTAAAATCCAATCACTGTACAACTGAAAATAAAGATACAATATCCATCTCCCAAATACGATCAAATAAAATATCCTCAGAATATAATAACCAAAACTAAACAGGGAGGTAAACCCAATAATACATCAGTGTACAGGCTCTCAGTACAAGTCGGATCCTCACAATACAAATGTCTCTCAAAAATAAAAACAAATAAACCAACTGCTGACTGTACTAATAGATCTCCAATGAAGGGGTACCGCTACTGCTACTCTCCAAAGATAGGTAGGGATCTAGCTCGCGACTCCTTCGCCTCGATCAGCAACAAAAGGATCAGCAACTGGAAAGTAAGTCCCTGGGGAAAAAATACACCACAGCGGGTGTGAGAACTACATCCCACATAGTTCTCAGTGGTTACCGCAACCAAACCCGACGGTCTGCCCACTAAGTCTACTAGAGGCATAAGATAACAGAAAACTGAAGAAAGAAAAGCTGGAAATAACTCTACAGCTATCATGCCTCTATCTACTATGCTCAAAGGGTGATACAGATGAAAATGATGCATCGACTCAAACCCAGTATACTCAATCAACCCAATCACAGTGACTGCGACACAGGGTCCAGTCAAACCTGCACCCACCTACTCCCGCACATCCACAAGAGGACGGGTCTACCGTAGGGCGTCCGTGACTGCCAAAACTGGCCCAGCCAGAGGGACTGCGTCGACAAGTCGCGATAGCAAAGTAACAGGCCCAACTCCGGAGTGGCACTCGAGGGGCGCGACCCCACCGAGGAAAGTATCCGCGCATCTCTGTCGAGCTCAATATGGCTCATGCAGGCTATAGTCCAAATCCACGATCAACAAGGTCGACAGTAACTAACATCACCTCTCTAACTCACTGGCTGGAAATACTCACAGCCGGGACCACCGTCAACCCAACGGCTCCCACAACAGAACACCAAACTCACAGATAACACAGAAAGGACCGACACCATAAGGGTTCGGAAACCCCGATAGGTCGGCGCCTAGAACCCCAATCAAACAAGAACAGACTCCAGGCTCCGCCTATCGAAGTTCCCGACCCCCTTACAGTTCGGGAACATGACAACCTCGGTACAACATGAGGAAGACACCAACCAGGGTCCGAAAGTTCCGAGAGACCAACACCTACAACCCTATCAAACAAGAACAGGTTCCAGGCACGACCCCCGTAGCTTTCGTCCCGAAAAGGAACGGCCCCTAGAACCCAGATCACCCAAACTCTCTCGGGTGATGAAGTTGTAATAAAAAGATGACAGTCATTACTAAAAACTATTTTAATCTGAGAAATCCAATTTAATATATTTTAGTTCTTTAATAAAAATCAGTTCAAATAAGTTTTATTTTCTAAACCCCGAAGGGCTATTGCATTCACCCAAATCAAACAAGAACAGGCTCCGGCGACCCGCTCGAAGTTTGGAAGGAAAACATTAGTTTACAAAAATTATATGTGTCCAAAAACAGTCTGGGTTCTAGGTCCTGCTAACACTGGTATACTACAGCCACTAACATAGTGGCGACATATAAAACAAGGAAACAAGACATCCCGGGACCACCGTTTCACCCAAACGGCTCCCGCCACAGATAAAAGACCAACTACATCTATCAGACTCCACTCTGCTCCCAAACACGAGTGTAACATGCATCCCACACTAAAAGAAATTCCGACCACTCGACCCACTATCAGGGGCGAGGATAACACTATGTCCAAGAATAGAATAAGAAGTGTGGATGTCTAAAGCATAAATAAACCTAGCCCAAGTGAGGGTTTTCTACTGGTCTGGTTACACATGCAACATATGACCGGGTGCTAGGTCAAGGTCCAATAATAGCAATTAATTTAACTAAAACAGGATCAGAGAAAGATGGCATCTCTCTCTCTAACATGCAATCTAATCCATCTCATGGCATGTATGTTCCCTATATAATAGAATTAGTAGATAGTCCATTGTTTTTGGAGGCGAAGCAACCCACCTGAAAATGCTAATTGATCCAATGTCCAAAATGGCTGAAATTGTACGGGGATAATCCTCAAATTCACCTGATTCCAACGGGTCCAAAAACGCCCAAAAACTCCTCCTGGATACAAAGATAAGGCCCAAACATTACAAACAATACAAAATTCCAAGTGTACAGCTTGCTTAAATTTCAGTCCCAAAGATGCGAAATTTCACCTGTAATATAAACTCCAAAAATTCCGATAAAAATAGGATGGCGATCCTCGTGAAGCATGTATGTCAATCGAGTCCTTAAACGTTGAATTCCGATGCCCGAGTGCTGAGATAAAAATCCGACAAGCCTCCGCTGTCCAGAAAAACCACCAGCAGGAAGGGGTTCAAAGATGCCTCGTAAAATAATAGTAACAGGACTTGTATTAATAACAATAACAATAATAAATATTATTATTACCTTTATTATTATTAAAATAAAGGTCATAATAAGAGTTGAGCTGGAATGCTATTAGTAGTAAACTGGCTTGGTTGTCATTCATTTATTTTGGTGATAGAGCTTTCAAATCAACGATCGACATTGTTGAATATGATCTAGACCACTAGAATTATTTAGAAATTAAATTTCAAATCTTTTCGACATCATTGACCTTATGATCAAAAAGTTACAAAATTTATAATTTTAATGGTAGATATAACCCTTTTGCTCGTTTAACGGTATAAAGAGATCTAAATTAATTAAATTTTTGTTAGAAAATTTTTAAACTATTTAAAACAAGATCCATAATCTTGATCTTGATTATAAGACTCCTATCATCACTTTTTGAAAGATATTTATTTTCAGCCGTTCATTTTTTTGTTCACTTGATAAATAAGAAAGAAATATCAAAAAGTATGAAATTTAATTTCTAAGTAATTTAAATAGTCTAGATCATGTTTAACGGTGCCGATCGTCGATTTGAAAATTTCATCATCGAAAATAAATGAAGGACAAATGAACTGGTTTGCTACTGATAGCATTCCAGCCTAGCTCGTAATAATAATACTTCCTCGTCCTGATTAAGCAATCTTGAATCACTATGGGTGTTTCCAACTCCTTTTCTCTAATTTGCATAATTTGGGATGTGGTGCAACAAGTTCCTTCTTGACACTCCTTGTGCGACTCCTTAATTAACAGTCAATATCTTCAGCTTGGAACCTTCAGTTAGGCCTTTGACTGTCATTTATTGTCCATCTCTGTCTAATACCACCGTGTTTTGGCTTAGTCAAAAGTGACCTTGCCACATAGGTCTTTAACCAACAAATACACAATACCAAATTAGAGCCTTCCAACTTAATTACTCTCAAATCTGTTTTTGGCTATGGAGTATCGGAACTTAATAACTGTTTGGGTATGTCTTTTTTGTGCTGATCGACGCATCTGAAGATGGTCGGGTCGAGCGTGAGCCGTTTAGTACGAAATAAATATAAAAACGGACTCGAGAACGCAAATAGTAAAGGAACTAGAGTTCCAGAGTTTTCGGGCGCCCTAAACATGTTTCGGACACCCGAAAATCTTATCTATTTGCGAGTCTCACCTTTAGAGGCCCGAAAGTTACTGTAGCGGTCTGGAGATGAATGGTTGAGATTTTCTCGAGATTCGTATCTAACAGTACAATTGGTAGAAGTTGGTAGGAGTTGGTGGTATTCAAATGCACTACTGTAGCAGCGGACGCGCGGATCGGATGCCCGGGCTAGCTGAGCTGAGGAGACTACAATGTTCCGCAATTTCGGGCTCAGTACTGTAGTGAGCGGGCGCCCTCAGGATCGCTTGTTAATACTATAGCCGCGACGATTCGAGCGCCCGGATGAACAATAGGACTCTCGAAATGCGAATTTTCTGTTGAGAACAGGTTAGTTTATTTGGTTGTTTTGCGGGTTATCACACCAGCTTAAGGACTTTATGTCCCCTCTTCACTCATGACTACTCTCCTTTGCACCAGAGAACTCCCTGAGCACTTCCTCTCCATCTTCTTCCTCCTTCCACCTTCCTATGCTGTGGAGCTGAGCTAGCGTCAATGACTAAAGCTTCCCCAGTGTGGACTTCTTCCTCCTTCTTCGCGTTGAAGCTTCGAGGCTTGTTCGGAGGAGTCGAGTTGTGGGTTCCTGAGGTGGAGAGCTCGCGTGTGGACCTCTCTTCAGTCGGGAGTTGAGGTAGTCATGGAATTCTTGTGAGTTTTCGTTTTCGAAGTTTTCGGTGTTTCTTCTGTCTTTTGGGCTAGAGTTGAGGGAGTTGAGTTTGTTGCATTTTTTGGACTGATCCTTCTTCTTCTCATCTGGCTTGTGGGTGTTCTTGCTTGCGCCGGAGGTTTTAGAGCAGAGTGAGGAGTAGTGGTGGAGGTTCTCTAGTTGATAATGCTGGTGGAGATGTGGTTCCTTCACTGTGTAGAGGCTGTCAGTGTTGGACTTGTGTGCTAGGAGCTTGGATTGAGGTTGAGCAGCTTGTGGTGTGTTTAGTTGAGCTTCTAGTGGTGATGTAGCTATAGGCAATGCTCGATTTCAGAGTTTGTGAGTTTCGGCCGCGCAAAGCTTCATCCTGATAGTGTGTTTAGTGCTGCGTCGCTTCGACTTCTTTCCGTGGTTGGTTAGTGTTGCAGGTGGGTTAGTTTTCTTCCAAAATCATCGAGTTTTCTTTTACGCCTATTTTTATAGATGTCCAGCATGCTAGATTTAGCAGTTTATTATCTAGTATAATTTGATAGTTGTCTGAAAAATTATAGGAACTCTGATTGGCACCCCTGACATTTGTGGCATGTTTTTGAGACCTATTGACACTAGAAAATATTTAAAATTGGTATTTTAACCTACATTCGGATACCTTTAATTTTAGTTGCACCATTTGCATTCTTCTCGACTTTAATAGCTTTCTCTCGCCCTTGGTATGGGGTTCGAGTGGTCAGAGTAGTATAGGTTGCATTTACACTTGTACTTGGGAGCCGAGTGAATTTTCATAGCTATTGCTAGTTTATATTCATAGCTATCGTTAGAAATAGGCTACTGTACTATTAATAGCACCAAGTCATTGGTACTATTAAGTTTTTAATCTTTGGATGAAGAGATGTGCAATTAAGATGATAGTGGGACCGTAGGGTTTAGTAAGTGGTTTGAAAACTAGTATGATCTAAGAGTAAATCTAACGGTAGAAAACTTGGTAGCACCAAGTGTTTGGTGTTATCAATAGCATAGTAGCCAGACTCTCTCTCTCTCTCTCTCTCTCTCTCTCTCTCTCTCTCTCTCTTTCTGTGTGTGTATATATATAGTAGAGCTTATATAATTTTAAAAGTACAACCACATTCATACTTGTGAATTTTTTATCATAGAATTTGTATTGGGATTTATGTTGTTATAAAGGCAATTAAAGAGAGAGATAAAAAGTACAACTTACGGATCCCAATACAAATTTTATGATAAAAATTTACAAGTATAGATAGATATGTGCTTTTGAAAATATATAAGCATTACTATATATATATATATATATATATATATATATATATATATATATATATATATATATATATATATATATATATAATCCGACTGGAATACTATCGATAGCACCAACCAATTAGTGCTACCAAGTTTCCAGCCCTTTGATGAAAGAACGTGCGGTTGAAATTATAGAGGTCCCCTAGAATTTTCACCATTCAACCAACTACCCACTAAATCCTAAAGGATCACTATCATTCTAACCATGCATCTCTTAATCAAAGGACTAAAAAATTAGTAGCATCAATAACTTGGTTCTATCGATTAGCATTTTTGGCATTACGTACAAGATATTTTATATTAGTAATTAATCCAAAAACTACTATAAATTTCGCAACAAAACAACTCATTCCTGACAATGCAAGAGAAGCCATCGAGAAGCTACTGAACATGGCGAATGTTTTTGGCATTGGAATAGATTTCCCTCCCATTTCTTCAAGATAAACAAAAAGTGTTCTATTACAACTCGATCCCGCCAAAAAAAGAAGTGCAGCACCAATAAATCCATGAGAGAGCATTTGTAAAATAGCTCCATTGATTCCCAAGTCGGTTATAAAACCAATTCCTATAATTGTGAAACCCATGCTCATTGGTTGGTGATAATAGGAACAATGCAAATAATCTATGCAGCTTCAACTTTTCTTGGTCAACGTAATTTAAAAAAGAGAATAGCCTCGGCGGGACGCGTGGCGGCTGCGGATTGGGTAGGCCACTGTGAGAGTCGTACGCGGCATGGCGGGGCAGGTGGTCGTATGCGCGGGGCAGGCGGGCGCGACGTGGGCGTGCCACGCGTCGCACGGTTGTTGGCTGGCGCCAACCACCCGCGCGCGTGGGTGCACCGCGCGCTGTTGCGTGGGACAGGCCACGTGGCGCGCCCGGGTGAATCCGGGCGCTGCCGTGGCCGTTCCCTATTCGGCTCCCGAACATTTCGGGCGCCCGAAATCGTACCCCAAAGGGGTATTTTCTCCCCCCCTCCTTAGGCTATAAATAGGTGGTTTTCTTGGGCCTTTAGACCCTTTTCCCGAGCTCCTCTGCGACGGAGCCCTCAAGCAACTTTGTTCCTCATCTTGTGCCGCATCTCTTGAGAGAGTTTTGGAATTTTTGGAGGGCGTGGGATCGACGGCTTCGGCGATTCGGCGCAGTGCGACGTTTCTTCTTCCATGGCCCATTTCTGTCGCGTTTCAGTCCACGAGGTCCACAGAGCTACTCTGAAGGAATTTTTGGACGATTTTCACGTTATCGGTTTCATGAGAGGTAGGCCTTCGATTTCCGTGTTGATAACCTTGCTTCATTCTGAGTTCTTGGCATGGTTTATGAGGCATCTTTGAACCCCTTTGTTGCTGGTGGTTTTTCTGGACAGCGGTGAACCATTCACCACTGAGGGTTGTGGTTCATTGTCCGTTGCATTCTTTTCATCTTGGGAGGTGTTGGATAATGAACTGGATGTACTTGCCATAAAGCACACGTAATGTGAAGTTGTGGACGCGTGGAATGCCGTTGCGTTGTTTCCTATTTTTCGCACACGATTTCTCACTCTCTTTCGCATTTCACCCAATTTTAAAAATTAAAAATTAAAAATTAAAAATTTAAAATTAAAAAATTTGAAATTAAAAATTAAAAATTTTGCAATTTAAAATTTAAAATTTAAAATTTAAAATTTAAAATTTAAAAATTAAAAATTTAAATTTGAAATTTAAAATTTGAAACCAAAAAATTAAAAAATAAAATCTAAATTTAAATCTTAAATTTTGAAATTTATAATTCTAATTGTAAAATTAAAATTTATTATATTAAAATTAAAATTTATAATTTTAAAATTAAATTTATTATTTTAAAATAATAAAATTTTATGTTTAAAACTTAAAATTAATATTATAAAATTTTAAATTTTAAATTTTAAAATCTCAAATTTTATACTTGAAATTTAAATTTTAAATTTTAAATTTAAAATTTGAAATTTTATACTTGAAATTTAAATTTTAAATTTTAAATTTTAAATTTAAATTTTATGTTTTAAATTTTGAATTTTAATTTTTATATTTGAATTTTTTAATTTGAAATTTGAAATTTAAATTTGAAAATTTCGCATTCAAATTTTAAAATTTTAAATTTTAAATTCAATTTTGAAATTTTAAAATTTGAAATTTAAATCCTAATTTTAAAATTTTAAAATTCGAAATTAAAAATTTATATTTTTAAATTTAATTTTTTGTATTGAAAGTTTAAATTTAAAACAAATTTTTTTTTTTTAAGTTCATAATCAAACAGTAAAAAATAGAATAATATTTTTATAGAGTATTGAATTTTGTAAAATATCAAATAGCTAGTTGCTTCACATTTCTAGCTAAGTTTATTTCAAAAATAAACGAGGCGGTAGCATGCTACCTTTCTCTCCAAAAATAAAAAATAAAAAATAAAAAATAAAAAATAAAAAATAAAAAATTATTTAGTAGTGTTATCAAAAGATTTCCTTTTTGTCTTTTTATAAAAAATATAAAGAAACTTTCTAAATCCTAGAAGTTTAAGATGTAAGATGCACACTCTTTACCGGTATACTGATAACTTTTTTCTTATTTTTATGATTTGGTTCACTTAACCCCTGGTCTAATCATATTTTTATCTTTTGTTGTCCCTTAATTTAATATTTATTATCCTTTTCACTTGCTTGTCCTAAGTAAGTTTTTTTTCCATGTGTCTTTTTTAGTACTTAGATGATGGACACTTGTGGATTTGTTTATCATGGAACCAGGAATTAAGGATTGGAATTTAATAATGGATTTAATATTGGACAATAGAGACAAGCAAGGAGTTAAAATATAGTAGCCTAAAATCATGAATGTGCTAAGGTTCTAATCATTAATTATCTTTAGATTACTACTGTGGCATCATGATAATAATAACAGCAATAATAATAATGATCAGATTTGTTACCCCTTCACTGTTTGGCTTGCTTCTTTGGAAAAGATAGGAAAACTCCAAGCTGATTTTGTAAAACAATTATGGAGAAGTGATGTCATTAATGTTAGAGATAATGCTAATTAGTTAGAATTAGATTATCTAAGATATTTGGTTGTTTAAATTTTGATAAAGATAAATCTAATTAGATAGGATATCTAATTGGAATAGAATTTTGTGTAATAATCTATAAATAGATAGGTCGGGCTATTATGATTGTTAATGAAGCCGGAATTGCCTTAATTAATTAGTGAGGCCAAAGAAAGACGTGAGGACATGAAGTTATTTTTTCAATAAAGACAAGTTTAGTTTGCTTTCACCAAAACGTACCAGATTCTTTATTATTTGTCTTTCTCTCTTGTCTTTTCCATTCTATTTTTGTGGAGATTCCTATATACCATAACAAGTATATAGAAAATATTTGGAGGCCCATCACCGTAACAAGTGGTATCGGAGCCTTGTTTTCAAGAGAATAAGATGCCGATGACATTTAACAGTGCCAATGGAGTTGCACAAGGATTCCCAATATTCAAAGGAGACAATTATGATTTTTGGTGCGTGAAGATGCGGACGTTGCTGCGATCCCAAGATCTATGAAATTTTGTTGAAAAAATATGTAAGGAAGCAACTGGAGAGAATCTGAAAAAAGATGCGAAGGCACTTTTCTTTATTCAACAATCTATTGACGACTCAATACTTTCCTATATTGCCGGCGCTACCCGATCGAAAGAAGCATGGGATATATTACAAAAGGAATACCAAGGTAACGAAAAGGTACTCAGAATTAAAATTCAAACTTTAAAAAGAAAATTTGAGACTTCATTTATGGAAGAAAAAGAAAATATTCATACCTTTTATTCTAGAGTTATGGAATTAGTTATCTTGATGCGTACCTATGGTGAACAAATTTCTGATCAAACAGTAGTTGAAAAAATTTTAAGAAGTTTGACGAAAAAATGCAGTGATGTAGTTTCTGCTATAGAAGAAGCAAAAGATTTATCTAAATTGTCTTGTAGCGAACTTCTTGGTTCTCTCTTAGCACATGAGGAACGAAAAGATAAAACAAAAAAATTTGCTGAGCATGCTTTTCAAAGCGAATCGAAAGGCAATGAAAAAGATAAAGCAAATACTCCTAATCGCCAAGCTTCAGCATCTGGAGACCATGGTAGAGGTCGTGGTCGTGGTCGTGGCCGTGGTAGAGGTCGCGGCGGTAGATCGGGTGGATACAATAACAGAAACGGTGAAGGATCAAGTAATCAAAATCAGAGAACCTACAGAGGTAATGATCAGCCCCATAATTATAAAAATATTCAATGTTATTATTGTAAGAAATTTGGCCATATCGAGCGATTTTGTCGATTGAAACAACAAAACGCTAATTTTGCTCAAGGAAATAATAAAAACGATAATATACTTTTTGCATGTCGTTCATCAGAAAAAGCCGCTAACAGTATTTGGTATGTCGATAGTGGTTGTAGCAGTCACATGACAGGAAAAGAAGAGAACTTTATTAATTTGGATAAATCTGTTAAAGGCCGAGTGACGATAGGTGATGGCTATGTTCAGGACGTGCATGGAAGAGGTACAATTGAGGCAAATATTTTAGGAATTCAAAAAATAAATAATGTTTTATATGTTACTGGTTTGAATTCCAATCTTTTTAGTGTGAGCCAATTTTTGAAAGAAGGTTATTCGCTTATTTTTGAAGATTCTAAGTGCACTATTTATAAAGATAAATATAAAAGGGATTTATTTTTTGAAGTTCCGATGACAGAAACAATTTGTCACACAGTTTCTGTAGAATTCCTTGACATTAGGACCGTATTCTATCTTTGGTGGGCCTGTGATTTCCTTCTTTTTGACTTAAGTACTTGCCTATAATGCCTAATCGATTGACACTTTCCTGTGATGCAGAATCGAATGTGGGTGAGATTGATTTGTTTAGATTTTAATTTATTTTCCTAATGTTCAGAATTATTCGATTTTGTAATTTCTTTTCGTTGTTTTCTTTCTAAGATTTTTAAGATTTGTCCTATGGAATAAATTCCTAAAAACTAATTAGACGCGCGGGGCAGCGACTCGGTGGAGACACGCATGATGGACAAGGCGACTTCGGCGACGACGCGAAGCCGGCTTCGGCGACGACTCGGTTCCAGCAGCTTGGTGGCTTCTCCTAGCATGCCTCTAATTAAATATGCCAACAGTCCTTGCTTGCTTAATTAATTAGATATGTATGTCAAGGAATCCCTTTATTACATGTAACCCAGTTTGAACTCTTCAGAGCGAGCAATGTCGTTTGAAGTATAAACATAGTATACAATTCCTACTCAAACGATAGTTGTAAGTTATTCGTTGACTTTAAACGGTTCAGTTTTGTATTCATGTTATTCAATACTTAATCTTGGATTGTTAAATGACGAATGATTCAGATGATACGTTCATTTGGCAAGTATCAGACCGCCTCAGTCGAATGACGAAAGAGGCGAGGCCAAAGTCAACTTTCGGCTGCAAAAGGAAAGATCCCGGAAGGAAAGGGTACGAGATATGGGCGTAAATCTCGTAATGAACTCCGGAAAGGCAAGCTGCGCCCACCATTGGAAAGCGTCGAAGATCACGCTTCGGCGCGACGATTAGGGGACGAACTTGGACGGAAAATGGCTACTATCTTATTGAGGAGAATCGACTCAAAAAGAATTAGTTGAGGAATTTACGATGATTCCCCTTAGATCACGCCGATTACTTAAATTGGCGGTTATACACATGGTTCAAACGGGTATAAATATCCGAACTATCTAAAAAAAAGTGGTCTGCAACCTCGTAAGCTAGTGACCACTCATGCTTTTCAATACCTTTCATACCTACATTTACTTTTTTCCTTGATAGCTTTCATATCGGCATTTACATCACTTCCTAGAAGTATACTTAATTGTAATTGGTTCCTTATAACCCTCTTTAAAGCAATAT
This sequence comes from Tillandsia fasciculata, assembly GCA_029168755.2. Taxonomy (NCBI): domain Eukaryota; kingdom Viridiplantae; phylum Streptophyta; class Magnoliopsida; order Poales; family Bromeliaceae; genus Tillandsia; species Tillandsia fasciculata. The sequence continues at coordinate 21,723,336 of CM054940.1, forward strand.
AATTCATTAATCGGCTATTTGGCCGTGTCAAATTCCTGTCTCTAAATCCCAGTTCGGCTCGATCCACTAGGCCGAACTCTCTCAAGAGTTTGATTGATAAGAACCCGGCCGAATTGATCTTTCCTGGGCCCGATCGCTTGATCCCTTTCGACACGTGGCACATCACACTTAGAGGGTCAACCCCAGGGCCGATCGGTCAGCGCAACTTTTTGGCCTAACCAAGCTTCAATTTTGAAAATTTACAAGATGCGGCATTGACGCATGTCGCTCGCGCATGCATGCCGCGTCCGCGTCGAACGCGTGTCCGACACAGACGCGTGAAGCGAAACCAGCGTTCCTGACGTTAGTTAAAGAGTAGTATTTTTGATATTTCATATTTTAAAAAATTTTATATGTTTTTAAAAAATTTAAAAGTAAAATAAAGAAGAAGAGGGTTGAACCCACTATATATATATATATATATATATATATATATATATATATATATATATATATATATATCTTTTAAAAATATATTTTTCAATAATTCACGATACTCAAAGCGTCTCTAAATAATTTATCATAATATTTGAAATCGTCAATAAATAAAAAATCGTTACATATATATAAACTATACTTATGTCATACGTGAGTGAGTTATATATTTCTACGCTTTAAAGCTTTTTGATTTCAAATAAAACGTATAAGAATTTTAAAAGATAGTGCAATTTATCATATAATAATAAATTAGTGTAATATAATAGATAATTTATATGATGATATTTTTTGAAGTATCTGTATTTGTTATATAGTAGCAACGTTTTCTTCAACCTTCATCAAAAAAATAATCCTATAATGAAATATTTTTTTTTATAAGGCCCAGAGCGCAGGTTGGGGCGCCGTCTTGACAAATCCGGTGCGTCGCCGCCTTGCTCAATTTTGGAGCCGGCCTGGGCCCCGGCCGAGTTCAGCCCAGTTGAATGTACGTCGGCCGTGTCTGCCTGGTCCAAAGCCCAAATTACACACTACTATTGTCTATATACTAGTGAAGTACCCGCGCTGCGCCGCGGAAAAACTTTTTTCAACAAATATTATTTTTTATTTTATACTTTCTGATAATTATTACTTAACCTCCGTACAGTTCACCAACACAGGTATAGGACAAAAGCAAGGTGAACACAAAGAAACATAAGTTTAGCAGAAATGATCATGATAGTAAGGAAACTTACAAACTTACGAACTTACAAATAAATACTGAAGGACAAAAATAATCATGAACACAAAATAATCTCTTACACAAAATAATGCTTTCACAAAATAATTCTTCACAATGTAATCCACCTTATATCTGGAAACTTAGAAATTTACGAACTTACAAATAAATACTGAAAGGACAAAAATAATCATGAACACAAAATAATCCCTTACACAAAGTAATGCTTCCACAAAATAATTCTTCACAATGTAATCCACTTTACATTTGGAAACTATAGTAACATTTGGAAACTTACAAATTTACAAAAGAAATTGAACTTATAAATTGACAATAGAATTCACTTTACATTTGGAACACCTTAGCAATATGTAAAAAATATTTGCAAAGTGTGCTGACATTCACATTCGAAAACTGCACTAAATAGAGGTTGGCAATATATTTTAGGATTGAATGAAATTTTTTAGGATCATATGTAGGTTAGGCAATATATTTCTTTTGTATTCTTCAAGCAGGAACAGTTCAGTAGCATCAGAATCAACAGTATCTGGGAGAAGAAGCAGCATCAGCAGTTGGAGGCACCAGTAGTTGTAGTGTAAGTAACCTGCAGCAGTTGGTGCAGTTTTGATAGCAGTAGTAGCAGTAGCAGAAACGCATCGAACCAAAGGGGATAGTAACTCACTTGGAAGTTTTTTGATCATTTCTTCAATTTCATCATCTTCTGCTTCTCCTCCTCGTCCTTTTATTCTGTTAGGAGCAACAGGTAGAGAAGTACCCTGCAAACTAAGTTCAAATTGATTTCATCATCGAGCATTCCATGCTAACAATATCGACCCCTTTCACTGTGGGAACTATCTATCTATAGCTCATGACCACATCCTTGTCGGCCTGAAGCAATAAGAATAATGTTTCAATCATGTCTAATTGTTGTTTGAGTAACTGTTAGAAGAAGTATAACCTTTTTTCGTAAAATCTCAGGAAAAGCGGAAGCATCAGATTGGAGGTTCTGCTTTTGTGGCGCAAAAAGTTCACCATTTTCAGTAGCAAAAGCTTCATATATTTTATTAGGCAAAATCCTTGTTTTTAGAAGTTTTTGTTGTTTTTATCTATAATAGAGAACTTGGTTCGAAAGCAAAGTGAAATAGGCACCTCATATAGTAGGGTAGAGGTGGATAGACTTACCGTTTTTGCCAGTTCCGCTGCTTTCTGATCATCGAACCCAAGCAAATGGGTTGTGGTTATTTCACCATCCTTGCCTGAATTTAGTAATAGGAAATAAATGATAATATACCTTTCAGGATATGAGAAGAAAAAAACCCTTGCGAGGTCCCAATTTAATCGACCACTGCACTCCAAGTACCATTTGAGATCCCCTCTAAAGGTGGAAGTATTTTCATATAGAGAATACAGGGAAATGCAAAAGGAAACCGTTAAAAAAAGTACAGTTTGCAAGGTTTAAGTACAATAAGAATCAAATATTAGCTTTTTCATTAACCACAATTAGAGAAGTCTTCTAATTAACATTAAAGCATTCAACTCATTAGTTTTCATATAGAGGCAATTGATTTATTTGAGACTATACTTTTCATATAGAAAATACAGGGGAACGCAAGAGGAAGCCATTAAAAAAACTGCATTTTGTAAGGTTTTACTACAGTAAGAGTCAAACAAAGATCGGTCTTTCTGCACAATATGCATCAAATTCTACCCAAGACAATCTGAGTATACGGCAAAAACACATCACAAGCATGTTAGTTACGGTTACTGTACTTACTACAATCTAATATTGGAAACATAGTTCAAAATATGAAGGGGTAATTTCCATGCTTACTGCATTGGATGCCATTTGGAATATCACTGTTGTGGCCCGATCTTACAGGAGTGAGAACCAGTTTGAATATCACTGTTGTGGTTCTTGAAGCACTTTGACTATATCCTCGGCTCTTGATTGGATGCCTTTAAGATACTCAATCAGGATACGCTGTTGGTAAGAACCTCCTTCCTGTTGCAATATATCATTAAGGTTATTCAAAATTTAAATGGTCAAAAGGCATCAGCAGGATAAAAGATCTTCAGGGGTAAGGACTCTAACATTACCGTGCGAATTAATATTCTCTCTATTCTTTTCTTGATAACAGAATAAAGATCTTCAGGTGAAACTTGTCCCTTGCCAACTGTCAGTCCATCAACCAACAACTGATTCCAATTATTTTCAAGAGCTGCGTTGGAACAACAGAGTGCAAGCTGATAAATATCAATCCAAGGCAAAATGTACTGAGATTATAAATAAGCTACATCTGAGGTGGAAACTCGGCGCCAATGAGTAACTCTTTGTAACCAGAGGTAATGGCCCAATGTGCACTGATGCATTTCCTCGGTTTGTTTTTCACGAGGCAAAAAAGTGCACATGGAGCATAGTTTTCTCCATCATAGGTAAATATTGGACTACAAAGTGCTGGAATGTCTTTATATCTAATCCATAAGAATGTTTCAAGGTTTATTATTCATTCAGCTACGTGAAGCCCATGTATTCGAGAGCAAAAAGTAAAGTTGTATCAGCTTCTAAAAAGTTTGTAAAGGCCTGTCGAACTTAAATTTTCGTTGTTCACCGTAGTAAAGCAGCAATGGGACAGAAGTTTGGTGATTGTGTTAAATGCTAGGGTCGAGGAATAATTCTATTTAAAAACAGCAGAAGAAAGGAAATAGGAAATAGATGCTCTTTTTGAATCCAGAAAGTAGATGTTCTATGTTTAACATTTGACTAAACACTACAAAAGGAGCTATTGAACAGCCACTCTAAGACACATGAAGTACAACCAATAGATAATCAAAATTGCAAGCTGAGTAATATTGGTTCAGGACTGGTGAACCAGGCCAATTTTCACAAAATCTGCTTTTTATTGACCCTGAAGAACTAATCAGTGGTTACTTGTCAAAGAAGTTGAAAATTTTTAACTTCAAAATTTATAAGAATATATTACTCTCTGATCAACTGGTTATTCGTTTTGCTCTCCACTTTCTACGGTCAAACTCAAAATGAATGAACTGTCACAAGTACAAAGAGAGGGTCCAGTTAATTGCTGAACATGTAGGAACACACATTAAAGGTTAAGGCATTGGAAGTGACAAATTAATAAGTGCAACTATTTTCAAAGGTGCAAAGAGTTGAAATTTGTTTTCTTTAGTCTCTAGCAGCATGTAAAACTACTTCGATTTCTTAGAAATCTAAAATTTATAGTTGTGGTGGTGTATTAATAAGTGCAATTATTTTCAAAGGCGAGCGAGATGATTACCTTGGGTCGAAATCAAGGGAAAACTCAATCAAGGGGCTAGCAAAGGCAACATTTGAGAGAAGAGAAGTCGTCATAAACAGACCAAACTTCGAGCAAGGTGATTACCTTAGGTCGAAATGAAGGGAACGCTCAATCAGAGGGCCAGCAAATACAACATTTGAGAGAAGAGAAGCTATCATGAACAGACCAAACTTCTTCCTCTATTCATTACCAAGACGCATCGCTTTCCGTCGATCCTCCTAATCACGTGTAGATAAGTCTGGGCTGCCGAAGCTGCAATGACACAACATAGTGTGAGAAATGGAATAGAGGTACATAAAAATGAGTACAAATCGGGAGTTGAGTCTTACTTTGTTCGCGTCGTTGATTTGAATACATCAGAAATGGAATAGAGCTGCATAAAAATTAGTATGAACCTACGAAGAAGAACACAAGAATAGAGATTTTTTGAGCCTTATATTGTTTCTCTCATTGTTTTAAATACGTTAAGCAATGGAATAGAGGCTGTTAGAAATGACTACAAACTTTGTTTTATGATAGTTTGATACCTAGTAGACCAAACAAATCCATTTAATAAAAATAGAAGACAACAAACAGACTTGTAATTTCGAAGAATTACAACTGGAGGGGTTTCATGTCTACTTTTGTGAATAAATCAAATGATTTGGGGCTGCATACCTTTAGGAATTGGCTTTAGGAATTGAACTCTCAGAAGTTATTTGTTGAACAAAAATACAATTCTCCAATGCATCGACAATGAGTTTGCTTAGTATTTCTTCAAATCGAAATAAGCGGTCATCACAATATCAGAGAAAGTTCATTGCATTCAATAAAGTACTGCACTTTCAAGCTCAAATCCCATTTAAGATATCGTATTTCCATTCTTATTTGTATGGAGGCAGTCAACTGCCACAGTATTTGGGCTTGGTGATTTAGTAGACTACAAAGGAGAGAGGTGCACACAGGTATTGACCTTAGCTATATTTGAATAAAGCTACACATTAAGTAAAATTTATTAGAAAAGGCATGCATGAATTTTCCTTTGTTAAGGTGGTTTGGTCAAGTTCGTCTTTCACAGGCTATAAATTGCAACTGATGGTCAAGGCGGGATCGGTGATACTTCCGTTTAGTGGGTTTGTAAGCGTGTCCAGGGGTACTTGCGTTGTGAGTTGAAGGCGTGGCAGGGTATAAATTGCAAACTGATGGTCAACTATGAAACTAATTTCAATCGTCAAACATTGACTTTGAAAGTTTAAGGAAGCTTGACAACAGGTTTTAGAAACAACATAAAACCTTCAAAAGCCATTGTTAAATGTTGGAATAGCCTGGAATTGGGTGGAATTACCTGAAAGCCAACTAAGTTAAAAGCTGACAAAACCATTGGAATCAACATAAATTGTGTTTAGGAGCATTTATGTTTTAGGCACATTGGTTAAAATTTGAGACGCGAAAGAGGCTAGTTTTAGCTAAATGGCTATATATTAAAGCCACAAAGTCAGTGAAGGACTATGTAATTATCATACTTAAAAGAGGTAAATTAACGGTTTCACTTGCAAGGGGGTTTTCTTTAGGAATGAAATGTGATTACTAAGTACTAAAATCTAAAAAGGAAAAGACACTCAAATCATTTGGCAAAAAGGATTAACCATTCATCCATAATATTGTAAAAGCAAAAAAGGGCTTTGGTTAAGAAATAAAAAATTGTCTTCATTATATCCCAAAGTTAAAAAGAACTTTACTCAGATACCAAGCTAATCTAACCCAAATTTATATCAGTAAATACATGACTCACCTGTCTTGTTTATCAAATTTCCCGAAGCTAACAAACCCAGCATGCAGATTGATCTTACATTTCCTTTGCATAAATGTTTCAATATGAACAGAATTTTCATGATGCCTAAGCTCTGCCAGATTGTTGTGATTTCCTCAACTAAGGGGCTTTCAGATTGTTGTAGTTGAGATTCGGCCAAAATTTAAGGTAAGTAACCTTACGGCACCGGCCATGACAATGCCGGGGCAATGCATCTCCTGGCATTATTAGCCTGATAGCATCAGGTAAATCCAAATGCCGTCTAATTGGTCTCTCCTCTTTTTGCTTGAAAGGCATGTCCATAATAATCACTATTGGGGAAAAAAATAGAGGATTTCGAAGTTGGAATTCATAAATTATAGATAAAGAATAAGGCAATAAAAATATTACAGAGAGAAACTAAAGAGAAAATCGAGAATAAAGAAAAAAGGCTGCAGAGGGGACGATTTTGTGTTATTTCTCGTTTCGAACATGCATAGGAAATCAAAGATTCAGGTAACACATCTAACCAATCCACAGTGATTGCCGAAAGAACCAGTGATGTTCAAATTGGAAATCGAGTAACAAACAAACTGCAAATTCGGAAGGCTGCAGTTTTGTAAGAATGTTATATAGTCGGCTTAGGCATTCTCAGTTTGCAATTAGCTAGTACAAAACTCAATGATATTACAATCAGCGAATGGAATGGAACATTCTTAAAAATCTGTTATGAAAGAACATTCTTACAAAACTGGTGTGAAAGAACATTCTTACAATATTCTATGATATGACAACATTAAACAACATGTAATAGTGTTGAATAAACTCAAAAGATTTGCTCTTAGATTTAGTTAGCATATTCTATGATGAACAGGCCAATATATGAATATTCTAATTAGAACTATAGGAGCTCTAATTGTTGCCCTACCTTGGTATTGTTGACCAACATATGAATTTCCTCAAATAAGAAAACCAATAGAGAGAAAAGTATGGTGTAGTAAACTGAATTAAGCAATAGTACAATGTTGGAAAAGATAGTATCAAGTGCAGTAAACTGAACCAAACAATAGTACAATGTTGGGAACTCATATGTAAAGGAGGGGAAGTAAAGATTGGCACATATTTGGTTTTCTAATCTACACTGAGAATATTTTTAGGCGTAACAAAAATTTCCCTCTAATCATGTGAGTCTAGAAGCTTAAGCAAATTTCCACTAAATGGGCCTAGAAGATCAAACATCCACAAAAATTGCCAGCTTCAAGATAACTTTATTCCTAGGCAGAATGAACAATAATCATGATTTTGGTTTCTATAAGCTTCTATAACATTCGTTCATGTTTAACAATATGGATCGGATCTACTACTCAAATGCAAAACACTGATTTGTATATGAAATACTGATATGTTTGAAGCTTTTAAAAAAGCCAGTAACACTAACCAACATTTGATATAAACCCGTATTTTCTTATGAACATCACATATATAAGTGGTCTCAAGATGGAGAGAACCTCCGGAAGAAACAATGAACGGCCCGAAAGCCCTTTCTCTGACCAAATACTGGACAGTGTAGGTTCTTCTACTATCAAAGCTGCAAGGAAAATCGATATTACATAAAGTATTTGTGAATTTAAGACAAAGTACAATACGGCTCCACAATCATTGAACTGATTAAAATAGGTAAAAGAAATGTACAGAGACAACCTAAACTATAGGTCAATTTAAAATGGGTACCAGAATAAGCAAAAAATAATACTGATTTCAATCACCTAACCTTCCAATATCTCTCCATCATACTATAACAAAGGAGATTGATAAAGGATACATATACAATCTCATATGTCTTTGCGTTTAAGTTCAGACTAATTATAGATGTTAGATTCCGGCGAATGAATCAATGTCGTTAAAATAGAAATAAATTATTGATATAATGCAAAGATAATATAATTACTATATATAAGGTACATACATGTAAGCTTCAGAAACCAAACTTGCATAGTCAAGAAGATAAGGTAAGAACAGAATAAGCAAAAACACAAACCTGTTCAAGAAGTAACTCAGCAAGAACACAAGAAAATGTATCAAGAAAATTCCAACTTATTTTTGATTAGTAAATTAATTTAAATTCAAATTTTATGTTAAAATTGCTAATTTTCGGTTCTAACTTTAATTATGAATTTAGGCAGTTGATTTAATTTTTGCTAAAAATTTTAATTTGAGCATAAATTTAATTTGTGAATTCAATATGTTATTCAATATTCAACATACGAATCAAAATTGATATGGATTTTAAATGATATCCATAAATAAAAGTTCGAATTTAAATTGTAATTTTGAAGTTCAGATTTAAATTTCATATTTTTAATTTAAATTGTATTTGTTTTCTTATATTTTATAGTCAATTGAACTTTCCCGAACGTCAGGGGTTATTTTGTAAGAAATGGACCTGCGTAGTTGTTGGTGACTTCGACGGTGTAGCGGCAGGTGGTTCCGTGGAGGGCGTCGATGACGTGGTTGTTGCTGTCGCGGTCGAGACGGTTGTAGTGGTCGGCAAAGATGATATACATGTTCTTTTCAATATGTGAAATAGTGGGGAATTAAGTTCACGTTGTGTTTCTTGTCCCAAACTCTAAATTAAAATGATCTTTTTCATCAGGAAATTGGATTCTAATGATCATTGTCCCATCATTTATTGCATTAAATGAAAAGAGATGAGGATGGCATAATTTATTCGTCAACATTTGTTATCAGGTACATGAGGGCACGTAAATGTTACAGTTCGAAATAGATGTGGCAGAGTGCGAAATTAATATACCATAATGCGGTATTTAAAGATCTTCGTAAATCTAGAAAAAATTCTCAAGATGAAAATAGGAACCGAAAATGAAAAGTCGTGGGATACAATAATCTAATCTGAAGTAAAAATAAAGGTAACTCTTGATCAATCTAGGAGCAAAAACATCACCTAATTCTAGATTCTTCAGTTATTATAAGGTTGGAAAGTTCTCAAATATTTACTTATTAGCTAAACTACTCAAAGCTAAAGCAATTTTGTTTATGTTCGAGGAGTAATTACTTCATCATTCTCTACTGTAATATTCATAATCAATTCCAGTTTTACACCTAATCTAATTCTTGTGTGAAATATACCGGACTTTATAGAAATTGGCTGCTTTTGAGATTACTTTTGAACACCGATCTTGGTACTACGATAACAAATTATAGGAACTTGCTCCAATTCAACTAAGAATATGTACCTTTACACCTAATCTAATTCTTGTGTGAAATATAGCAGACTTTATAGAAACTCGTTGCTTCTGAGATTGCTTTTGAACACCGAACTTGCTAGTATGATAACAAATTATAGGAACTTGCTCCAATTCAACTAAGAATATGTTTGGCCTTGCTTGTATTTTTCTGCTTTTAGCAGTAGTCTCTAGAAGAGTATTTGGTAAAGAGAACAATTTGTAGCTTCTACTTCAGCTAGAAACGTACATAAATATACTAATATGGTGCTTTTCCAACCAGTAAAAGTCAAAAATTAGCACACGCTAGTCACTCATAGGAGCGATTGTGCGAATGCTATAAATCAAGTTCAAGACAAAAAACGACAGCTCCCAACGATATCGCAATAAACGCCATTACGATCATCAAATTATGTGATTAGGACAAACAATTAGAAGCAATCCTGACGATTAAGATTAGAGAAGGGAATCGATAGGGGAAGAGATCAAACCTTTGTGGGATCGACGAAGGGGAAGGATTTGAGGAGGCCAAGGAGTCGATTGGTGACCTCGTGCTTGTCGAGGGCGGATGTTGCGTCGGCGGCGACGGTGACAACGGGCTGAGCGAAATCTCTACATCTCGCACTATAGAGGAGACCTCTTCTTCCACATTCATGGGCGAACATTGGAGAGGAAGAGGACGACGGTCTCAGGAGATTAGAGAATGAAATCAATAGGGGAAAAGATCAAACGTTGGCGGGGTCGACGAAGGGTCCAAAATTGCTGAAGTTTTTTGGCATCATCATTGCCTCGAAAAGAAAATAAAAAGAATGAATGAATGAGAGCTTAAATTAATCAAGAAATGAAATATAAACACACAAAGAGAAGATAGAATTAATACAGAACTGTATAAAAGGGTTGAGCACGATCTCTCTCTAATGAAGGGAGTTCCCAAAAGTTAGTGAAAGTAATGAACAATAAAAGAAACTTGTGAGTTGATAAAACTTAAGTGCTTACAATTTCATGATACAATTTTTCATTAAGTGTAGATTTTTTCGGCTTTTTGTTACATATTTGCTGCTTTCATCTCCAAATTGAACTGCAGTTTTCTTTATCATTTAAACAAAAGTTTAAGATAGTCAGTAGATAGAGTTAAGGACAACAATTTCCTGGAACAAAATAACAGGAATCACAAATGGTAACATGTATTCTTCTTACCCAGAAAACGTGGTGCAAAATAAACCTGAGATGTAGGCTCCCCATTTGATGTCTCCACAATGTCCATCTATATTTTAAAGACTACAAATAAAATATTTTAGTTTTAATAGTTTTATACATATATCGGTAATGAAGTTAAAAAATTCCAATTTGCAAGTTGCATGTAAAGGCAAACAGCAGCCTATTATGACAAAGAAGGAACTACAGAAAAATGAAGAGGAGAGAGAATGAACTAATAAATAATAAAAAATGCTTGTAAAATAATGTCATAACGCATATGAATGAACCTTAGGGTAGAATGTCTTACAAATTTGAAAAGAAGTGAATTGCAGAAGCCGCTCATAATCCAAGAGAAAGGCTGTACCAGCTGCTCTTTGAGCCATTTAAGTTCTCCAACCGGTTGCCCAAACAATAGGCCATCCAAAGTTGGCTCTTTTTTTTTCCATTTTCATCATCGCCATGTCCAATTCGTGAGTCAACAGGGCGCTCAGGTGGCATGCGGTGAAGCGAAAAGTAAGCATGTTAGACATAGGAGGTTCAATTAATATCCGAATTCAAGCAAGTTAGATTTCTGATTGCTTTTCGTATATACCTTTCCTTTGTTCATTATGAGGCATTCCAAACAAACCAAGCTGAAGATTTGCTTAAGTTCGTTTACATTAGACGGATGATAAATTGGTATTGCCAATTCTATGTAGCCAAAGCGACCTAAATTATGGAAGGAGAAAATTATATGTTATGCCAAACTACTCAAAAATCTCTTATTATTGCTAGCACTCCAAATTACACAGGAAGAAGTGGTTAGTATATGTGAACCTTCACATTTCCTATGTTCTGCTGTTCCACAAGATTTGCACTTTCGAGACTCCAAAGGTAATCCAAGAAAAGGATTAGTAAGCTGGATTCATGTGACAACCAAATGCTCGGCGAAATTTTGAGGAGCCCCACAATGCTTTTGCTCTGAGATCCATGTGAGAACCTAATATAGATTTCATCCCAATCTAGTGTTCATTTAAAGAAGAAGACAAATGTGATATTGCAGATTTTGAGGCGGAAAATCCTAATGTAGATTTCACTCTGAGGTCCATGTGAGAACCTAATGCAGATTTTTAGGAACCTAATGCAGATTTCGCTTTGAGGTTCGCGTGTATTGCATTATTTTTTACTTTAACTATGATCATAAGTATGTTTTCACATCAAAGGAAATTAATTCAATTGGAAATGAACATTAATTTCTGTTTCAAATTGTTAAATAACAATTGAGCATCTAGCTAAAAGTAATCTCAAGGAGAAAGAAGCAACAAACAATTCAAAAAGGGATAAAAGAAAGATGAAACCTGGAAGAAATATGGAAATGAATGAGCTAGGAGGGGACGCGGGGACAAAGGAATGATGAAACTATTCTTCCTCTTTGATGTAAATTATACTCCAACGAAATCCACCTGCAGTAAAAGAAGGCACTAAAAGAAAATAAGGATTAGTTAGATATCCCTACATAAAAGTAAATCAAAGCGTAAAATTATACAATTTTGAAAGAAGGACAGTAGTTAAAGTTATAGAATGGGATAAAAAACATAAAGGGAACAATGTAAGCCTTAAAACAAATGAAGTTTGGAAATCTATGGTGTAATTCACCCTCAGTGATTTATGCACAAGGTGGACTCGAGCATCAAATCATACACACAAATTTTGAAGGAAAAATAAATAGGATAAGAAAACCTAAACAAAAAAAGAGAACATACAACAAAACGGAGGAAAATCAGTAATAACAAAGAGTAATTTCAACTTTTCTCTCAATATACATATTTATTTTTCTAACCCACAGGAAGCAGGTTTGAATAGAAATAACAAAGAGAAATTCCCACTTTTCTCTCAATATACATATTTATTTTCCTAACCCACACGAAGTAGATTTGTTTTTGGCTCAGGAAATTTGCATGTAATCATGTGAATCTATAAGCATAACAAACTTCCTACGAAATCGGCCTGAGTAAATTCAATGGTTATCTCCAAGCGGCCCCCTAAAGAGTAGCCGATCGAAAGACACTCCTCTTTTGTATTACCATTAATAACCCCAAAAATACGCCGTCAGTAAATAGGCCTCAATAGATTCAACATCCATCTCCAACTGGTTGCCTAAACAATAGGCAATCCAAAATTGATTTTCTTTTGTGGTAAATAGGCCTCAATAGATTCAACATCCATCTCCGACTGGTTGCCTAAACAATAGGCCGTCCAAAGTTGATTTCTTTTGCATTTTCATCATCGCCAGGCAACGAAAAAGCCCGCACGAAAGAACCACAAATTAACCCCTTCTGAATTTCCCACTTTCCTTTTTTGAGCTTCCCAGTTTCCTTTTTTACTCTCTTTTTTTTTCCCCACAATAAAGTAGCACGAAATGAAAAGACAATAAACAAAACAATTGGCACAAACGGGAATTAAAAAACCACAAAATAATCCCTTTTGAATTTCCCACGTTCCTTTTTTCAGCTTCGGACTTTCCTTTTTTACTCTCTCTTCTTTTTTTCTAAAATAAAGTAGCACCAAATGAGAAGCCAACAACCAAAATAGTCTACAGGAAAAAAAAAAAAAAAAAAAAAAAAAAAAACACCGAACAAAAGGAAAAAAGTTGTGTGAAGAATGAGTACCTAAATAAAATAATACTACAAATCAATTATATAGATTTAAGTGATTTATACATACTATTTAACAATTCCAAAGAGAAAGTAATGTTCATTCCCAATTGAATTCATTTTTTCCCACAGCAAAACATACTTATGATCATAATTCCCAAACTAAGAAAATAATGCAATACACATGAACTTCAGAGAGAAATCTGCATTAGGTTGTCACATGAACTTCAGAGTTCATTCTGAATTAGGATTTTTGTCCTCAAAATCTGTATAATCATGTTTGCCTTCTTCTTTAGATGAACACTGGATTGGCATGAAATGTACATTAGGTTCTCACATGGACCTCAAAGCGAAAGCATTGCATGGTTCCTCAAACAAAAGAACAATGCAATCACAAAGAGAAATTCTCACTTTTCCCTCAATGTACATATTTATTATCATGTGAATCTAGAAGCACAACTAACTTCTATAGAGTAGGCCGTCCCAAGTTACTCCTCTTTTGTATTATCATCATGACCCCAAAAGTAGTTAGTGAGTAAATAGGCCTCAATAGATTCAACAACCATCTCCAATCGGTTGCCCAATAATAGGCCATCCAAAGTAGGTTTTCTTTTGCAGTTTCATCATTGCCTTTTTCCAACTTTCCACTTGCCCTAAAGACTACACAAAAGAACCACGAAACAGGCTCTTTTTAACCACCAAAACAGTTCCGACAAAAAAACCACCAAACAAAATGAAAACCCACCAAACAAAACAAAATAATCTTTTTTAATACCAACCCACACAAAAGAACCACAAAACAAAATGGAAGAATAATTTTAAATAATATCAAAACCGGATTCTACTATAGATTGAGACCACAATAGCGAAGGAAAAATGAAGTTCACACAATAACAAAGAGGAATTCTCACTTTTCTTTCAATATACATATTTACTTTTCTAACCCACACCAAGTGGATTTGTTTTTACTTCAGGAAATCTGCACGTGATCATGTGAATCTAGAAGTCTAATTAACTCCCCACAAAATTGGCCCCAATATATTCAATAGTTATCTCCAACTGTTTGACTCAAGAGTAGGTCATCCAAAGCTACTCCTCTTTTGTATTATAATCATGACCCCAAAAGTAGTGTGTGAGTAAATAGGCATCGATAGATTCAACAATCATCTCCAATCAGTTGTCCAAATAATAGGTCGGCCAAAGTTGGTTTTCTTTTACATTTTCATCATTGCCATAGTGGGAAAAAAGCATAGGCAAAGGAACAACGAAACAATATGACGGCTGAGATATGTTCAGTCCTTTTTTCTTCTTTTTTTTTTTTTTTTTCTTTCTAGAATAGAACACCACTGAATGGGAAAATCAACTACCAAAAGAGTCCACACAAAAACCCCACCACATGTGCTTTCGCATGAGGTAAATATTAGTATCAAAACCAGATTCTACTATAGATCAAGATCACAATAGCAAATCAAGTGCATACATTTTTTTACATATTTGATGGTATTCATATTAAGGAGTGTAAAAAAGAACCACAAAACAAAAATGGGCGAATCATTTTAAATAGTATAAACAGCAGATTCTACTGTAGATCAAGATCACAATAGCAAAGTGGAAATCAAGTTCACACATTTTTTTACATACTTGAACAAAATGGAAGAATCATTTTAAATAGCATCAAAACCAGATTTTACTATAGATCAAGACTACAATAGAAAAGGGAAAATCAAGTACACACGGTTGAGGTAGGTTCAGTCCCTTTTTCTTTTTCTTATTTTTTCCTTTCTAGAATAGAAAGATTTCTTTTGGCTATAAATAACTTATGAACTTACTAAGTATTTGGGATAATGCGTGGAGTATTCAAAGCTTCCTATTGTTTACTTCTAACTATAAATTCATGATTTTCTGAAAAAAAAGATAAAACGATATTGTTTTGTAACTAACTACAATCAAAACCTAATGTAACAAAATCTTTTTATCCAAGGTAACTTTTCTTTTTTATCACCATCATTATGTGAGAAAAAGAAATCACTAAATAGACCCCAATCGAATCAACGGTCGCCTCCAAATGTTAGGGCAAAGAGCAAGTCATCTAAAGTAAACCAGCTGTGGGAATAAGGTAATCCCCACAACAGTGTGCCCAAACCAGTTTGCTCCGAGGTTGTGCAAGCATCCCAACACAAAGAACAACAAAACAGAAAGGTAGAGAGGAAAACTCAAAATTATAAAAATAGCATAAGAAAGAAAACCAGAGGATGAATTTAAATAAATTTTACTCAGACTTCCCTATTAATTAAACATCATCAGATTCGCTCAGTTTTTTTTTTCCCCTCCCCAACAATACCGAGTAAATTGAAGGGGAAAATTGGAATTCAAAATATAGAACACAGCATAAATAAGAGCAACCGGTTGCTTGCAAAGCAAGCCATCCAAGGTGTGCTTGGCATTAGCCAACGAAAGTCCCTTCCAAAATCTGATGCTTAAGACCACTGAGCCAATCGGGAACCAAATTTCAAAGCCGGAGTGCACACAACAGTGTAAATGAAAGAAATATACACCACTGAATTGGATCCGATAAAGAATCTGGCATGCAATTGGAAGTTCATCATAGTAAACATCCAACCTCGTAAGGAGAAATGGAAGCAAAAACGAAGAAAGGAAATCACCAGAAGATTACATGAAAAAATGACAAATCAATGCCCCTTTTCCCCTTTTTTTTTTTTTTTCATAGTTTCTTTTTCCACCTTTTTTTTCCTTTTTTTTGTGGGTAGCAGAAAGTACCATGCGCACCAGGATGATAAAAATATAAACACAATTCAAGAGAAACAAAGAAACCAAAGATGGAAAAAATCACATCATGCAATCGGAAAACCTTTTTTCGGAAAAAATCAAATTGAAAAAAATTCACAAAAAAGGAAATCACAACACATCAAAGAACCAACACTTTAATAGTTCTTGACAAAAATTTTATGTTAAATATCAAGCTACCTAATAAGATCATCCTTCTCATTGTCGTTATAGAGGCAAACCAACAAACACTCATCCTAGAGGTAAACCAACAAACACTTTATAGTCATCCCTTTCCGACAAAATGTTTTGAGAAACCAATGTGAAACCAACACTTTAATAGTTCTTGACAAAAGTTTTATGTTAAATATCAAGCTACGTAATGATTCATTTAAAAATTCACCATATCACTGTTTACTCAGTTTCGCCACCCAAACACATTGAATCATCTTGTGGAGACATAACTGAAAGAAAGGAAGAGGCTGGTCCTAATGTGGCGAAAAAGTTTGATAGATCCATCAAACTTTTACTACTTTGATTTGATAAATAATACATTTTTAAAGTTAATTAACAAATAAGCTCCCAATAAAAGCCCAAGAAGAGAGACTTACAACTTTATATGTCTTGACTTGTGTGTCCAGAGTTGACCTCCATTTTTGCACCTCCTGCAAGAGAATAATCACCTAATTATAATCAACCTAGCAGAATATATACATAAGGTTAAAACATGTTGAGATCCCTCAACCATAGGCCATTCTAAATCACTCCCCTCCACTTTACTTTTATGAATTGAGTTCGTTGAACACAAATATTAAAAGTCTTAAGCTTTTAGAGAATAACTGTTATTTCATATAAAAATTAACTTTAGAGAATAACATGGTATTAAAAAAATAAAAATACTGAATTCAGAGACGTACCAAATTCCTAGCGTAATTGTTTCATGTAATTTAACAAAATTATTCTAATTAAGTATATTAGCGATTTTGTGAAGTAATTAGCCACTAACTGTTGACGAAATCTGCAGTTTCAGTCGCTAGAAAGCTGTTAACAGTCATTAAATTTAGAGTTTCATTCGCTAGAAAGCTGTTAACAATAATTCATTGCCTAATGCCATCTGAAATTGCTAATATTTTCTGTATTATCATTGCCTCAATCCAAATAAAGAGTAAAGAATGGAACACATTTTCTTTTTGATGCACCATAACTGTATATGCAATAGTTGGTTGCTCAGAGCCAGTAGAAAATATCTGTATCTTTATGGTTACCGAAGGTCGCCGAGGATTGCAACAATTTTTTTAGACATCATGATTGCTAAACCAATAATTTGTTGCTCAAGGCCATCCCAAATTGCCAACATTTTTATATCATCATTGCCTCAAAAAGGGGGAATAAAAATAAAAATATAAATTATAAAAGATAGTATAAATTATGACTTTATCTAGAAAGGTAACTCTCTTTTCTTTCACGGTCGAAAACTAAAAACAAATAAAAGCATGAAATTTAGGGGGCAGAGGGGAAACAAATCAAAGTATGCAATTTAGATAACGAAAAAGACTCCAATGTATATACCACAAAACATGTGCACACCATTTGTAAGGTTTGTAAGGTTTAAGCACAGTAAGAGTCAAATATTAGAACAACGAAATAGCGGACAATTGTTTAAAACCAAGTGCAACCATTTAAAACTGCAGTTTTTAAGCTTTAAGTATAATAAAAGTCAAATATTAAACCAACGAAATAGTCAGCAATTATTTGGTATTAAATCGATGAAACTACAGTTCAACTGAAACTGTAGTTTTCATATAGAGGCAATCAACTTATTTGAAACTATAGTTTTCATGTAGAGAATGTAGGTAAAGGCATTGCATCACTTGAAGCTACTTTTTTCATAGAGAGAATATAGATAAAAGGCAGGAGGCAACCATTCTTTACAAAGAGGAAGCTATGTTTAAAAACCCAGTCATTGGAAACCCACAAATTAGGAACACACATTAAAGGCTAAGGCATTGAAAGTCACAAATTAGGAACACCCAACTTACTTAAAACCTAATAAGATCATCCTTCTCATTGTCGTCAAAGAGGCAAGCTAATAAACACTTTATAGTCATCCTTTTCCGATAAAATCGAACTTTGAACATTAAAAATCTAAACTTTAGGCCTTATTTCATACCAATTTCAATTTTTGAGGCAAACCAACAAACACTCGTCATAGAGGCAAACCAACAAACACTTTATAGTCATAGAGGCAAACCAATAAACACTTTATAGTCATTCCTTTCCGACAAAATATTTTGAGAAATCAAGGTGAAACCAACACTTTAATAATTCTTGACAAAAGTTGTATGTTAAATATCAAGCTACCTAATAAGATCATCCTCCTCATTGTCGTCATAGAGGCAAACCAACAAACACTTTATAGTCATCTCTTTCCGACAAAATCAAACTTTGGACATCAATAATCTAAATTTTAGGCCTCATTTGATACTAATTTCAGTTTTTTGAGGCAAACCAACGAACATTCGTCATAGAGGGAAACCAACAAACACTTTATAGTCATAGATGCAAACCAACAAACACCTCGACAAAAGTTATCAAGCTATCTAATGAGACCATCCTTCTCATTGTTGTCATAGAGGCAAACCAACTAACACTTTATAGTGATTCTTTTCCGACAAAATCAAACTTTGAAAAAAATCTAAACTTTAGGTCTCATTTGATACCAATTTTAGTTTTTGAGGCAAACCAACAAACACTCATCATAAAGGCAAGCCAACAAATACTTTATAGTCATCCCTTTCCGACAAAAGCAAACTTTGAACGTCAAAATGTAAACTTTAGGCCTCATTCGATACCAATTTCAGTTTTGTTTTTTCTTTTCCTCTTGTTGTCAAAGAGGCAAACCATCAAACACATCTTAGCATTTTGTTCCGCCAAAATTAAATTTTGAAGTATCAAAATCTAAATTTTATGCCTCCTTTGATACGATTTTTTTTTTTGGCACCCTTGAACTTAGATTCGATGCAATTGACCAACTCAAATATGAACCAAACAAACAATAACAAAGATAAACGCTTCATACTCAACCCTACCAAGATCGAGCACAGGATCATGGTCGGGGTCGACGTTGGGCTCCAGCGGCAACAAAGGAGTAGACGCTTAATTAGTATACTTTATGTAAATCTCGCAACTATAAATTTATTTAAGTAATTAATTAATTTAAAGTAGTAAAATTAATTTATTTCAAAAAATAGATAGCTAATATAAAAAGTTTCATACCTCATAAGATTCTTAAAACAGCATATGACTAAAACTTGCACTACAAAAAGAAGTCATGATGTTGGAGTTCTTTCTTGCAAATGTGATCTCAAACTCATTACCTATTCAAAAAAGGAAAAGATACGCTGAATCTATATTTTCTCTTCTCCTTTGTTGACTATGCACGCTTGACAGAGCGTAATGTCTTTTCATGAAATTTTACCTTTCAAATCCGGATTTAAAAATATTGTAGCCCCTAAACCCAAGATTTAAGTTGATCAGTCCTAAATGATTGGAGCAAGAATTTGTACAACTTATTTGCATGTCTCTGACCAGTAGAATCTTCCAAATTAGGCCTTTTTTTTGGGGCTTTAATTACCACTCCTAATTCCTGCACGTATTGATACCCTCTCACTACCAATACCCCAACAGTATAAAATTTGCTTCAACAGTCAGAAGTTCTACATAAGCTTATGAGTAGACAGCAAGTACTTAAGCATCAAAACAAACTAAATGCACTTGAGAAGTTCAGGAGAATAGCATGCATGATGATTCCCATTTCTATCAAATGTGGCAAAAGGAACATATACTTACAGCAGAACACAGCTTCAAAAAGTCACTAAATCGCCGAAGCACTCCGTGGCTTGAGCTAACCCCTTCCGGACATTGTATATTAATATGAATCCTGTAAAACTGACCTTTATGTGTGTTAAAAGAGCACTACTGAGCTAACCACTTCCGTGGCTTGAGCTAACCCCTTCCAGACATTGTATATTAATATGAATCCTGTAAAACTAACCTTTATGTGTGTTAAAAGAGCACTACTGAGCTGAAATTACAACACAAAGTTTCAGGTTACTTTCTCCATAACAAAATAGAAATGGCTATCATGAACTCTTTCATGGGGGGGTAAATGATAAAGGATCCAAGATTAGCAATTTTTTATGACAAATTCCATTATAAACTTCATAATCCGACATCCCAAAAAATAATACAATAATGTAGAAACCACTCTTTAGAAGATTCTGAAAGTAAGACAATTTGGGCAGAACTCTTCACCAAAGAATAACTTCACAACTTCGCAGCTCTTAGTGGCATGGGAAAGGATGATTTGAACTTCCACCATACATAGAAGTGTATGTACTTAATCATAACCTGCAACACCTTTTACCAACTGACTGTAACCATCTAACACTACAAAAAGACAAAAAAGAGGGGGAAAGGGGGACAATAGAACCTTCAAAATTTTAAACTAACGCAACAAACTTTAATTAAAAATGTAAAGTCATAAAAGATAAGGAACACGCAAGTAATTTTCAATATATATTTTGCTCAGACTCCCCATTAAGCAAATATCATTATACCATACTAAAATCCTTCATTTTGTTTTCCGGATCCAACTATAAGCCAAAAAAATACGGGCTACAACACAGAGGGAAGTAGAAGGTTGCCTACAAAGTAGGCCATCCAATATCTACAACATAGAGAAAGTAGAAGGTTGCCTACAAAGTAGGCCATCCAATATCTAATTGTCATCGATTTATAGTTTAGAATCCGAGATTGCTCACAACGAATTCAACATTGTAGGGGTAGATCATCATAGCATATACTAAAGCCAACATACGTAAGTTCAAAATCTGATTAAAACACCAAATAACTTGTAAGGTGCAGTCTAAATTGGGCACATAAAAAGCAATAGTAGAGCAGACTATACATAAGAAAATCATTGTATTGTGAACTGAAATTGCACTAATACTAAAATAATATAAACAAATACAATATTCTTATAAGATGCTCAACTCATGAACCTACGCATGCTAAGGTATTCCTTATTACACCATTTAAATATTCAGAATTCGACAGTACACCATTTGTCTAGTATTCCTTATTACACCATTTAAAGGACTTTAGATATTCAATCATACTTTAAATACCTGTTTAGGTATTCCTTATTACACCATTTGTTTACAGATATACTTTTAGACGTACAATTTTACCTTCATTCTATTCAACGAAATATGTAGGAATAGCAAAGCTGCATAATGTAGGTTTAACATGATCATTGTTTAGTTTCCAATATAATTACATCTCCTACATGCAGGTTAAGCAAGAACAATAACAGGAAATGGGAAAATCATATGAACATTCATAATCCCTCAGTGTTAAATTCAGATTTTAGGCGCTAATTATAACCATTCAGAGATTTCATAGACATAAAAGAGGAATTTGCCATTTTTAGTACTTTGTAACCCATATCAATTGCAAAAAAGCACAGTGTAAAAAAGCATAGAGAATAAATTTCAGGAAAAAAAAGGGGGTTGCCCTATGAACGGACCATCCTGCCTTAGAAAGACATCGAAACGAAGTTGAATAGGATAACCAAACCTCTCGAGAGTAACAATTCTGAGTTTTTCTTTTCTTTTTTTCGAGCCATCAATACCACCGAAAAAAGGTTTTCCTCGCTAATCCTTCCTTGCCCAACACTTGACAAAAAGTAATGGAAAGGTTGACAATAAGTGAAGCAGCAAGTGTGTATGGATCTCATGAACATATTGTACCCGATGATCGCCAAAGGTCCTGTAAAAATGTCCATAAACCCAAATTAGACAATAAAGAGAGGTTCTAAAGAAAGAATTTTAAAGCAAAATATGTAACACAAATGTAGAGTAAACTCAATCAATGTAAAGACATATAAATATAGAATGAAACATAGATACAAATTCCATGCAATGACGTTATGATAGTGTCTCCCAACTGATTTTTGAAGCAGATTTAGTTGATTTCTCAGATGCCCAGAATAGAAGCATTGAATTTTACGGGTGCCATTAGAATTAAAGAATGTGCTCAAGTCTCAATCACTTAAATTACAATCTAACAAAAGCAGATATTGAGCCAGGCATCAGTAGTTGATACATGTTTTCCACAGTCAAAGCACAAGTAAAAGCTACAAAAATCTTCAAATGGCATAGGTTTAGAATGGCACTGTAATTGCAATAAATGTGTCTAGCACATTGATAAGATAAGCTAATTTGAAAATAGAATCAACCATCTAGTAAAACAAACCAGGATTTAAATGCCTCTTCTTCAACAAAGTACTCACAAGAATGAAGACATGACAAAATCTAAGAACATAAATCTTATTTCATTCTTTTAAAAGTACTCACAGGGATTAAGGCTGTGTTTTTAGGTTAGAAGATCAGGGCACAAAATTTGCATTAGTACAGGAATTATCCATACACTTTTAACCTAGAACAAATGTATGACAAACGGTTTAGACAACTCCTATGCATCGGCATCCAGTAAATTAAAACCTAGAATAAATTTGAGGGAAGAAGAATGATGCTTACTGTTATAGAACAATAAATTGAAACCTACTTGCTTCAGAAGAAGACCCAAAATCAGATATATTGCCATTTCTGCACATGAAGTGGAATTTCCTGTTGCGCTTCCAGGGATCCTGGCGACTTTGATTTTGTGCTTTGTAGCAGCATCTACATCAACGCCTGCAAAATTATTCCTAAATTCCAGTTAAGGTGAATAGTTTAACCAATAATATTTTATTAACAAATCCCCAACAACCTTCCTCTTATTTGGACATAGAGGCAAACCAACAAACACTTTATAGTCATCTTTTTCCGACAAAACCAAACTTTGGACATCAATAATCTAGACTTTAGGCCTCATTTGATACTAATTTCAGTTTTTTAGGCAAACCAACGAACATTCGTCATAGAGGCAAATCAACAAACACTTTATAGTCATAGATGCAAACCAACATACACCTTGACAAAAGTTTTGTGTTAAATATCAAGCTATCTAATGAGATCATCCTTCTCATTGTTGTCATAGAGGCAAACCAACAAATACTTTATAGTCATCCTTTTCCGACAAAATCAAACTTTGAACATAAAAAATCTAAACTTTAGGTCTCATTTGATACCAATTTTAGTTTTTGAGGCAAACCAACAAACACTCATCATAGAGGGAAGCCAACAAACACTTTATAGTCATTCCTTTCCGACAAAAGCAAACTTTGAACATCAAAAATCTAAACTTTAGGCCTCATTCGATACCAATTTCAGTTTTTTTTTTCTTTTCCTGTTGTTGTCAAAGAGGCAAACCAGCAAACACATCTTAGCATTTTGTTCTGCCAAAATTAAATTTTGAACTATCAAAATCTAATTTTTATGCCTCCTTTGATACGATTTTTTTTTTTTTTTTGGCACCCTTGAACTTAGATTCGATGCAATTGACCAACCCAAATATAAACCAAACAAACAATAACAAAGATAGACGCCTCATAATCAACCCTACCAAGATCGAGCACGGGATCATAGTCGGGGTCGACGTTGGGCTCCAACGGCAACAAAGGAGTAGACGTTTAATTAGTATACTTTTATGTAAATCTCGCAACTATAAATTTATCTAAGTAATTAATTAATTAATTTAAAACAGTAAAATTAATTTATTGTAAAAAATAGATAGCTAATATAAAAAATTTCATACCTCATAAGATATTATGAGTTAGAGAGAGAAATATAGCTACAGAGGGATGCTTACTTGCGTAGTTAAAATTGCACACTCCAAGAGTGTTGATGAAGTGTAGAGGGGCCGACCACCGGAACTGAAACCGAACTTCGTTGGCCCACGAGCACACCGATGCCAGATCCCCACCCGCGTCCGCCGGTAGGAGCTTCGTCAGCGCCTCCGATGCCTCATACTCAATCCTATCGAGATCGAGCATGACATCGTACTCGGGGTCGGCGTGGGGCTCTAGTGGCAGCAAAGGAGGAGAGGTCGATGTCCATCGGCTCATTCAGGGGGGGAGAGAGAGAGGAAAACAGAAAACCATGGTGAAGCCAAAACCGCAGGCGGAGAAAGAGAAACCCAAACCTCTGTAGAGGGAAGGATTCTTTCTTCTTCTTAAATCCAAGCCATCAGATCAAACTACTTAATTCTGTAAGAAAGTAAATATGATTGTGAATTGAATAAAAATGATCAATGAATTGTATCTACTGCTTTTATGCAGTCTGCTGTAATTTGCCCCCCAAAATATTTTTAAAGTTTTCTTTACTAATTAATCTCAGTGGTCATTTACTAAAGACAAATAAAGAAAAACGGACTAAAATACCAATCCCTCATTATTTCTTCAAACATACACGTCTTTACAACACAGAGCCTTCAACAGAGAGCCTTCAGAAACCTTAAAACAGTTCTCTGTCTCTCTAACTTTTCCTTCTTCTTAATTTAATTACAACACCACCACTGTTTAATTGATCCACCACATAGCAGAACAATAATACAATTGGAATTCAAAAGGCTCTCCTCGCGATGAGAAATCAAAAGCATCTATTATATACTATGACACACAAAACGGAGTACTGATTCAAGCAAGCAAAGTAATTAAGTATAAACCAATAATAATTACCTAAAAGAAGGAGCGCTTTGACGGTGCTCCACCCACGGCCCTCATGAAACTGGCGAGCTCCAGTACCCTCACCACCTTCGTCCCCCTCTTCGCCTCTGCCGATGCCCTCTTCTCTTCGGCCTTGCGCCGGGCCCGCGCCATGTCGTTCTGCGCCTTCTCGATTGCCCTCGCCCTCTGTTCCTCCAACTTCCTCTGCAATTCCCAATTAAAAAAAAAAATAAAAATTAATCTCATAAACATTTCACAATTATACAGGACGCCTGGTCGCTCTCCCAGCCGTTGATCTCGACTTCTTCGCGTTTGAACCTGTTGTTTACTTTGGCAACCTCGGCAGTCTGCCAGGCCGATATCTTCGACTCGACCTCCTCCTTCTTCACCTGCACCACAGAAACCTCCTCCAGCGCGGCCGCCCCTGCAGCCACAGCTTCGGAAGGCGGGGCGCGTCGCGGGGACGGGATAGGTTTGGTGTCGGGGACGATGGCGAGCGGGTACGTCTCCTCGAGGCGGTTCTCCTCGCCGATCCTCACAAGGGGGGTTTCGTTGTCGACGTTGCTGGCGGCATCACCCAGCTGCATGGCGGAGCCCGCGACAACCATCGCGCTGAACTCCCTGCTCATCGTCGTGAACTGCTCGATGAGGGCGGCGTCGCTCCCCGCGGAGAGCGCCGCGGATGAGCGGGAGGCGCGGGGAGTCTCATTCAGGGGGGGAAGAGAGAGAGAGAAAAACAGAAAACCCAAAGAGAAAGCCAAACCTCAGAGAGGAGAGAGGGAGAGAGAGAGAGAAAGGGAGCTCTGCACACACCCCATGTGCACATCAATAGAAGGGAATAGAAACGCATCAATAGAAGGGAATAGAAACGAATAGAAGAAATAGGAAGGAAGGACCCATGTGCAATGCAATGTGAAGCAGCGCACAACGCTGAGAGAACGCCACGTCAGCTCCAAACGC
Source organism: Tillandsia fasciculata (assembly GCA_029168755.2). Taxonomy (NCBI): domain Eukaryota; kingdom Viridiplantae; phylum Streptophyta; class Magnoliopsida; order Poales; family Bromeliaceae; genus Tillandsia; species Tillandsia fasciculata. The sequence continues at coordinate 21,749,097 of CM054940.1, forward strand.
TTAGAAACGTGCCGTACAAACTCTGCTTTTATTATCTTTTATTGATAGGATGGGGGTATTTGGCCTACACGTGCGGACTTGAAAGAGAAAAGAAAAAGCTGTGGTCAAGTCTGGTGATTTCAGCAGGGACATTGATGGTATTCTTCATTTTCTTTTTTCTTTTTTCTTTTTTTTTTTCCACCCTATCATCTTTTTTTTCGTTTTCTTTTCTCTCCCTACTCTGTTATTTTACCGCAAAAGTCGTTACCGTGGTCGCATCTTAGTTGTCACGGGCCAGACCAGGAGAATATGATGCAACTAACCACCTAGTAGGAAAAAAAAAAAAAAAAAAAGCTTAGAATGCAGGAGTCGCATTACTATGTGGTTCAACCAATCAAATTATTTTTATTAGGTTTATTTGTCAAGATATAATTTTTAAAATAATATTTTTGTTATATTTTTATTTTAAAAAAATTATAATTGACAGGTTATAAATGATGTGGTGTTACGGTAGTAAATACTTTATCTAATTGTTAAATAATACGAGAGTCTGACCGGACTCGAACTTAGAATCTTCTACTATGATATTATGTTAAATAATACAAAATAATTATTATTCTATATTTTTTTTTTTTTTAAATAGGGGCTGAAATATAAATTAGCAATAATCTTTTTTATTATACCTTGAATTTGGGCAATTCTAGTGCGGATGCATTTGTCTTGACAATTCGGATGAGATAATGGGTCTGTTGGGGTCCAAATATGGTTTATTTGAGTGTAGAATTTTTAAAACTAATTTAATTAGAAAGATTTTTTTTTCTTTTTGCAAATTAAACATTATCAAGCCTTATATATATTTGTAGGTGTCAGCTGAAAGCAGGGATCCAACACTTATACTGTTGGAGGACTTTGGGTAGACTACATGTAGGCAAAATAGACTTATGTGCAAGGAAGATAACGGAATATGTTTAAGGCTCTGTTTAGGATTGTAGACAAATTACGTTAGGTACAGTGAGTGAGTACGGTGACATGGATTATTATATTTCGGAACACTTAGCGGACTCCGAAAATGTTTCGGTGGATTTTTGAAAAATTCTGACGAATTTCGAAACTTCGTTAAAAGAGCTGGTTTTCCGTTAAATGGTTCACATAAGATCATCTAAGCTATAGTTTGCGATGATGACACATAAAAAAAAAAAAAAAAAAAAAAAAAGTACTTTACTCACTAATTAGAGCATATAATGAAATATAGTAAGCACATCTAAAGGTTTTTTTTTTTTGATCTGGCAAGCACAGGCATATCCAAAGGCACTTTACAAAAATTATTTAACACACATAATCAAAGACGTACAATCCAAAATCCTAAACAATTGGAGCAAGAGTTTGCACAACTTTTGCAACATTTAATACAAAGCAATCAACCTACGCAAGTGCAGGATGTCATGTAAAAGAGAACATTTCTTGCAATGTAAGTGCATTCTTGCAATGTAAGTGCAGGATTAAACCCAATTATATTAATTAATACTTCCTCCAAACAATAACAGCTCGCACAAACCCAATTATATAATTAATACTTTCTACTTAATCAGTTGAAAACAATCGCGGCATAGAATAGACAGAATCATCACAACCAATAATGGGACTAAAGTTTGTCATGATAGTTGTTAATTTAATGGCAATTCTCTTGAGCATATCTCTTTTGTTTTGTTATAGAGAATGCAACTAAGTTTTGACATCAAAGTGGGCAATTTAATGCCAATTCTTTTGAGCCCATCTCTTTTGTTTTATTATAGCTTCTCCCAAGAACTATATATATATAACCTTCAATATGTAAAGTTAAAGCTGTAAAAAGATGTCGTATATTAAAACTTGTCAGTTTTAAAAAGCGAAGAACACTCATTTTGTTTTGTTGTAACTTCCCTCAAGATCTATATGAATATGACTGCCAACAATTAGCATTGAACCAAACCCAAGCATGGCTATGTCGAATCTTGATTTTGTTGATAGTGGTGTAATTAGGTCTTTAGCTTCACTCATTAAAACATTATCAAACCGAGGGGGAAAAATTTTTTGAATCAGCACATCTTTTAAATCAGGAATACTCACTCAATCTATCATGGTTTAAAAGAAGCGGATTAAAAATAATTAAGGAAAAAGGGGGGGCTCAGATAAATTTACTCCTCAACCAAAGGGAATAGTAGAAAACTTTTTGGTGAAAGAACAATAGTTCAAAGCAAACCATCTAAGATAATCAGTTTTTTATCCATGTACCAACACTGCCCAACCAGTGATTTACCAACTAAAGCCATTAAATATAGCTACCCTTTGATGTATAAACAGTGCCAACTCAGAAATGTAACGTCTTACATCTTCAGGAATTTTTTTTTTTTTTTAATGTGTCATCATCGCCTCTCACAAAAACGAAAGCAAATGAAAGCAAGTTTAAATCACCTAACATAATACTAAACTAAAGTTTCAAACATTAGAGAATACCAAGGGCGACCAGAGGTGCCGAGTAGGGGGTGGGAGAAATTTCTCTTCTTTATGCATCATATCTGTGGAAGGTGGGCCATGTAAGATTATTGTTCTCAAATTATGATGTTCATCCAACTAATGTTTTACCGCCCGTCACAATGCTCAACTAAGGATTCTCATTCTCCTCAATCAAAGGAAATAGTAGATATCAAGAACAATTAGATTAACCATGTACTTTTGCAGGACGCACAAACAACATTATCAAATCGAGTGGAAAATTTTTTTTGAATCAGTAGATCTTTTAAATCACGAATACTCACTCAATCTATAAGGGTTGAAAAGAAGCGAAGTAAAAATAATTAAGGGAAAAGGGGGGCCTCAGATAAATTTACTCCTCAACCACAGAAAATAGTAGAAAATCGGAGGAAACGTTGTTCTTTCTCATTTACCATCATTTTGCAATTACCAGTTGATTGACTAAGCTCATTGCGAAGCCTTAGCTTTCGATTACACATTCTTTTCGAAGTAAGTACCGAACAATGTAAGCTGGTTGATGAAAGAACAACAGTTGAAAGTAAACCATCTAAGATAATCAGTTTTTTATCCATGTACCAACACTGCCCAACCAGTGGTTCACCAACTAAAGCCATTAAATATAGCTACCCTTTGATGCATGAACGGGGCCAACTCAGAAATGAGCGCCTTCAGACATTTTTTTTTTTTCTTTTTTATGTGTCATCATCGTCTCCCACAAAAACGAAAGCAAATGAAAGCAAGTTTAAATCACCAAACATAATAAATGAAAGCAAGCTCGAAAATTATACCATTCACATAAATTAAATTACACATCATAAATTAATTAAACATAGAGCACAGGAAAAAAAAAAGGGAAACTTAGAAGAACAGACCACAAAAACGGAAGCAAATGAAAGCAAGTTTAAATCACCTAACATAATAAATAAAAGTCAATGGAAGAAAATAGTAGATATCAAGAACAATTAGATTAACCATGTACTTTTGCAGTAAGCACAAACAACATTATCAAATTGAGGGGAAATTTTTTTTTGAATCAGTAGATCTTTTAAATCACGAATTTTCACTCAATCTATAAGGGTTTAAAAGAAGTGAAGTAAAAATAATTAAGGGAAAAGGGGGGCTCAGGTAAATTTACTCCTCAACCACAGAAAATAGTAGAAAACCGGAGCAAACCTTGTTCTTTCTCATTTACCATCATTTTGCAATTACCAGTTGCTTGTCTAAGCTCATTGCGAAGTCTCAGCTTTCAATTACACATTCTTTTCGAAGCAAGTACTGAACAATGTAAGTTGGTTGATGAAAAACAACAATTGAAAGTAAACCATCTAAGATAATCAGTTTTTTATCCATGTACCAACACTGCCCAACCAGCGGTTTACCAACTAAAGCCATTAAATATAGCTACCCTTTGATGCATAAACAGGGCCAACTCAGAAACGAACCGTCTTACGCCTTCATGCATTTTTTTTTTCTCTTTTTATGTGTCATCATTGCCTCCCACAAAAACGAAAGCAAATGAAAGCAAGTTTAAATCACCCAACATAATCAATGAAAGCAAGCTCGAAAATTATACCATTCACATAAATTAAATTACCCATCATAAATTAATTAAACAGAGAGCACAAAAAAGAAAAAAAAAAGGAGAACTTAGAAGAACAGCCCACAAAAACGGAAGCAAATGAAAGCAAGTTTAAATCACCTAACATAATAAATAAAAGCAAGCTCAAAAAGTATGCCATTCACATAAATTAAATTACACATCATAAATTAATTAAACAGAGAGTACACAAAAAGAAGGAAAAACTTAGAAGAACAGAAAATAACAACTTTCTTACATTACTTAACATTCAAACAAAGTCCGTAGATTTGGGAAATAAACAGTAACCACGGAAAAACTGGAAATCAAGTCAAGGAAAGCGGGAATTAATTACGGAAAGAGCATAAATTTGGGAGGAAATATTAGGTGACGGAAAGAAAGGAAGTCTTCATATACTACAACACATGGAACCCAATCTCACAAATTGCCTAAAACATTTAACAATCTAGCCAACTTCACATATTATAGGATACGCAGAAAGGGAGCAAGAACCAAAAGGCCAACGGGAAGTGAATGCTAACTTTTTTGTACCTAAGCATCTTCAGAAGGAACGTCGTAGGAACGATAAAGAAAGGAAATATCATCTTCAATTAAGAAGAAGATCCAGCTTCAGCCGGATCACGAACAGGACCAGCATAACCCGCATGTAAATTATCCACAATCGAACGGTATTCGTCGATTGTGCGGCGCATGCTGGCTTGTTCAGTTATCAAGCCATTTTTTTCAGCAAGACCCGCAACATAACAATCCTTCAACAGATTGTATTTCCGCTGAAGATCATTAAACCGTTTCAAGATGGCAGTTTGTTGCACACTCAAGTGGTCGTACAAATTTCTGTACAGGACGAAATCTTCGTAGTTGGTGTCTCTTATTTGCAAATCATACTCGCATTTCATTTTCACTATAGCGGCGCGCGCCGCATCTTCCTTTGCAGCTTCTATTTGAAGGCACGGAATACCCCAACACCGGAAAACATTAGTAATTACACCGTCGCGCGGGATAGCGGCATCTATGTAGGCAATAAACCAACCCTCAGCTGCCGTAGTCACCTCACATTGAGCAAGTTCAACACCCAGCAGGTCAACAATCTCATCAAGCATTTTCCTATAGGATAGCTGGACAATCGGCATTGATATTACCGGAATGCAAGTAAACACTGTGAGAGAAGAGAAGCACAAAATTAAGACTTTTTTTTTCCACACATATAGCACATAGAGCAGGTATTTAATTTAACAAACTGGAATGACAGTTTTTTTTTTCCACCTTCTAAACATAAGAGGTTCTCAGAGGGGAGTTTTTTTTTTTTTTTTATATCCGCATAAAAACGTTTTAGAGAAAGAAGAGGAAATCATGAAACGAATGGCATCGCTTGCATTACCAGTATCAATAAAGATAACTCACATTTCCGAAACGCACAACACGTGGCGCGAGAGACAAACAAATTTCTCGAGCGCACGACAGGTGGCGTGGAATCAACCCAAGATGTGCGTAAAACCCAACAACCCACCTCAACATATAATGAACTGGATGTTTTTTCACAGAAAGCCCAAATTTTTTTTTTAAAAGGTAGGAAGGTAGCATGCTCCCCTCTTACCTACAGTACGTGCCGCAAAAACAATCGGAGATGTACGAAACGGGCCACAAGCCACGAGGAAGTACTAATAAGTCCAATGGCTTTTCACAGGTAAACTAATATTTCCTTGTTTTTTTCAAAAAAAAGTTAAAAAGTTCATATGCTGTTTTTTTTTTTCTTTTTAAAATATTTCCCACCTAGAAATATATGTAGGAATTAATTTCAGCGGTAGGAAAAGAGAGCAATGGGAAACCAAATATAGTTATTATGTAAGAAACCAGTAAAGAGGTAAATAAATTGAGCAAAGAGAGAGGGGAGCGGCGTACTCAATCTGCAGCCATTACATGCTATTTATAGGCAAACCTTGAGAGAAGGCGTACTCAATCTGCACCACAAACCAGGGTCGACACCAGATAGGGATCTGGACACCCAAGGGCTGCTCCGCTGAATAACAGGAGGACCGAACCATAGGGGGGTTGTGCGTTTCGAAAATGTGGGTTATCTTTATTGATACTGGTAATGCGGTTTCTTACATAATAACTCTATTTGGTTTCCCATTGCTCTCTTTCCCTACCGCTGAAATTAATTCCTACAGCCATTACATGCTATTTATAGGCAAACCTTGAGAGAAGGCGTACTCAATCTGCACCACAAACCAGGGTCGACACCAGATAGGGATCTGGACACCCAAGGGCTGCTCCGCTGAATAACAGGAGGACCGAACCATAGGGGGTTGTGCGTTTCGGAAATATGGGTTATCTTTATTGATACTGGTAATGCGGTTTCTTACATAATAACTCTATTTGGTTTCCCATTGCTCTCTTTCCCTACCGCTGAAATTAATTCCTACATATATTTCTAGCTGGAAAATATTTTAAAAAGAAAAAAAAAACAGCATATGAACTTTTTAACTTTTTTTTGAAAAAAACAAAGAAATATTAGTTTACCTGTGAAAAGCCATTAGACTTATTAGTACTTCCTCGTGGCTTGTGGCCCGTTCCGTACATCTCCGATTGTTTTTGCGGCACGTACTGTAGATAAGAGGGGAGCATGTTACCTTCCTGTCTTTTAAAAAAAAAATTTGGGCTTCCTGTGAAAAAACATCCAGTTCATTATATGTTGAGGTGGATTGTTGGGTTTTACGCACATCTTGGGTTGATTCCACGCCACCTGTCGTGCGCTCGAGAAGCGCCACGTGTTGTGCGTTTCGAAAATGTGGGTTATCTTTATTGATACTGGTAATGCAAGCGATGCCATTCGTTTCATGATTTCCTCTTCTCTCTCTAAAAAGTTTTTATGCGGATATAAAAAAAAAAAAAAAAAAAAAAAAAAAAACTCCCCCTCTGAGAACCTCTTATGTTTAGAAGGTGGAAAAAAAAAACTGTCATTCCAGTTTGTTAAATTAAATACCTGCTCTATGTGCTATATGTGTGGAAAAAAAATCTTAATTTTGTGCTTCTCTTCTCTCACAGTGTTTACTTGCATTCCGGTAATATCAATGCCGATTGTCCAGCTATCCTATAAGAAAATGCTTGATGAGATTGTTGACCTGCTGGGTGTTGAACTTGCTCAATGTGAAGTGACTACGGCAGCTGAGGGTTGGTTTATTGCCTACATAGATGTCGCTATCCCTCGCGACGGTGTAATTACTAATGTTTTCCGGTGTTGGGGTATTCCGTGCCTTCAAATAGAAGCTGCAAAGGAAGATGCGGCGCGCGCCGCTATAGTGAAAATGAAATGCGAGTATGATTTGCAAATAAGAGACACCAACTACGAAGATTTCGTCCTGTACAGAAATTTGTACGAGCACTTGAGTGTGCAACAAACTGTCATCTTGAAACGGTTTAATGAACTTCAGCGGAAATACAATCTGTTGAAGGATTGTTATGTTGCGGGTCTTGCTGAAAAAAATGGCTTGATAACTGAACAAGCCAGCATGCGCCGCACAATCGACGAATACCGTTCGATTGTGGACAATTTACATGCGGGTTATGCTGGTCCTGTTCGTGATCCGGCTGAAGCTGGATCTTCTTCTTAATTGAAGATGATATTTCCTTTCCTTATCGTTCCTACGACGTTCCTTCTAAAGATGCTTAGGTACAAAAAAGTTAGCATTCACTTCCCGTTGGCCTTTTGGTTCTTGCTCCCTGCCCGTTCTGCGTATCCTATAATATGTGAAGTTGGCTAGATTGTTAAATATTTTAGGCAATTTGTGAGATTGGGCTCCATGTGTTGTAGTATATGAAGACTTCCTTTCTTTCCGTCACCTAATATTTCCTCCCAAATTTATGCTCTTTCCGTAATTAATTCCCGCTTTCCTTGACTTGATTTCTAATTTTTTCGTGGTTACTGTTTATTTCCCAAATCTACGGACTTTGTTTGAATGTCAAGGATTTTTACAATAAAGCATACAAATTTAAGGGCAAATCTAATTTGATGGCTTGTAGAAAGCAAACTTAAGCGTAATGACAGCCAAATTCTTTTGTTTCCTTTTCCATCTTTCTTATCATCATCCACCTGTAACACCACACAAGGAACAAGCTGGCCAACGGAAACAATGGTAGAGAGCACATTGCTTTCAGAACCCTGCAAGGTAAGAAGAAGAAGAGGCCTTAAACCACCTATAGCTAGCTACACTAGGTTAAAGTTAAACACAAATCATGAAACATCAGTTTCTGATACTAACAGAAAATTTCATACAACGAGGAAACACACAAAATAATCCAATATTTTAGCTTTCCTTGAGCAAATCAATTTTGGAAGGATATATGTGTACACACGCATGTGCGCCCATGATACAGACTAAGATGTCCTTAATACCTTATTTTCTGCATAGATTGGAGTGTCCGATACTTCCTCTGCACGAACAAATCCTCTAAGTCCTCCCGGAAGACTGATTACAAGGTCTTTCGGGTTTACTTCAACAATGACTCCCCAAAGCTTCATATTTGATGCAATATTCAGACAGTAAAGAAAAAACTAAACATTTTTAGAACAATTTCAGAGAACAAATAATGCACTTTTAAAAGACAGACATATGACATCTAGATGATAGATGTATTTCTTCATCACAACAGCGATATCTGTTAAATTGACAATGGATTGAATCCATATTATATGGAGGGCAAAGTAAAGAAATATAAACACCCATACATCAGCTACTATGTATTAATCTACAATAAGTTAGTAAACATCAGTACGAAATGCAATTCTTACATCTCTCATGGCCTAAAGCTACTTGAGTATTTTTTTGTCATTTCCTCAACAGGTAGGCTATGAACAAATAGACTGGTAGTTATTTTTTATGTAACGGGGAAGTCACGAACATAGTCGATCTACATTCACCAAACCACTAATGTATTTTGATAACCAGTCTAATATATTGAATTAAAAAAAAGTTGCACTGCAAGTCAATACCATGAAGTATCACACATGTATTTTGGTACTGTGTAGTGCGTAAGAATGAACAATGATAAAGCAGCATTTAGGCATCCAAGAAACAATAATCAGTCGCATAGCACAAATCATTATGACGTTCGTCACCTACACGAGTATTAACCTTGTTTACACACTTTCTCATAGGGACACCAGAATCAAAAGCAGAGCTCAGTTCTTGGCTTCTTGCCAATAGCAAGTTTTATCAGCAAAACTATCAATCCATGAACTGCGTAAATGCATATGATAACTCATACGTCTCAACCCACTTTTGCAATGATCAAGTTTGTGGAAGGCATTAGATTGATAATTGATAGTGGACATCAAATATGCACTCGGTGACTACGAAAACATAATGATAATATTTCCTGTAAGAGATTAGTGAGTGACCAATAAATGTTGAGGTCATTTTATTCGGTACTTTGATGGTAACTACAGAGTCAAAAACTATTCTCAAAAACATCCTACCACAATATAGTTAAGCACTTTAGCCAGGAATCCTTAGAGATATGAAAAAACCTTTGCTATGGTAAACTTAGCGGTTCATGAAAATCACAAGCGATGAATTTTTAAGGATGGAATTTGAGTTTGTGTCATGTATCTCTTATTCTCCTTCTTGGCCATACACTATATTCTCTCCTTTTCCTGCCTTTCTTCTAAATCCATTTTGCCTAATACTAGGAAATTATCTCTTCCCTTGGATCTGTTTATAGTCTATTCGATCTTAGCCTAAGATCAACTGCACGCCTAAGATAACTAAGGTTTACATCAATTATGGTATCTTAGTGAAGAACAACATTTGATTATCTTCAGGAGTCAATCATGGCTATTAATGATAAGCTGTTTCACAATGCAAAATAGCACATTGACCAAGTTTATCGAATAAAGCATCAAATAAATGGAGGATAAAGCATCAAATAGAATTCAGAACCATGCAATTCACCAGAGCTTTGTCAGGCGCAACAGAAATATCTGTAAGATCCCAATGGATATCGCAATATACAATTCAAGACATAGTATAGGAACAAGCAGAATAAAGAACTAAAACTAAAGAAGGTCATGTTATGTATTTATTGGACTCCACTACTTCAAGTATAAAGAATTAACACCAAAGGTGAGTTTCACCCTGTTTATGTGCTTTTCCCTCTCAGATTCTTTGCGTGTAATGGCACCCAAGAATCGACTTCACTATTTCCATAGTATTTTCAAACTTTCGTTCGTTTTAATAAAGAAACAAATGCAAATTACATACATTTTCTTATTTTTTCCGTCAAACACAACCAAAAATATATATACTTTGCAAATAATATAACAATAGTAAAACTAAAGAAACCTATCATAAAGTGTTTTTTAACTCAAAAAGTTGGGAAAAACATAAAAAAACATAATGCTAAAAGCCCGCCAAGCGATAAATTTTTTGAATCTCCTAACCAAGAACATACATTAGATCATCCACCTAGTCTTGATAATTATTTTTTATATAGCCAATTTCAAGGATTTATCCATTTTTAAACTTCCTCATCATCTTGAAATTTAACAATCTAACAAATAACCACCATTGCGAAGAAAAGGATTGGATAAACTAAACTATATATTCCAAATGACCAAGCAGAGAACAATAACCTACCTTTAGGGTGATTCGGTTAGGGAACCTCGGTAGCTTCCCGGTAACCCCTTCACCAAAAAGAGACCCAAAATCCTCATCCGCCTCACCAAATGACCTCCTCGTCCCCTTCTTCTTCTTCTTCTTCTTACCCTTACTCCTCCCCTCCCTTTCGAACTCCACCTCTGCCTCGGCCCGCGCCTCCGCCGCCTCCTTCCGACTCAATACGCTCCCTCCTCCTGCAAAAGCCCATCAATAAAATCGCCCGAAAACAAATAAAAGATTAAAAGAACCTCCTTTTTGGGATCAAAAAGATAGGGATAGTAGTAAAAACCTCTGGGGAAATCAGGGTCGTCGTCTGCGATGAGGAGGGAGGAGGGGAGCTCGGCCGCGTCCTTCCTCGGCTTCTTGAAGGGCTTGTGAGGGGGCAACGGCCCCTTTCCACCTCCTCCACCTCCACCCTGTCCTCCTCCTCCACCCCGTCCTCCTCCTCCACCTCCTCCAGGCTTTCGCATCTGGGGCTTCTTCGCCTTGCCCTCGCCGCGAGGCGCCATTGCTGGTGTCGGAAGCGAGCGAGGAAGAAAGAGAGAGGGGGGGTTTTGGCTCTTCGCGAGTCTCGGGTTTTTGCAAGTGAGAACGGCGACGAGGCAGAGAAGGGGTTTTAGGTTATGACTTGTTAAGGGGGTTTAGGAGGTCGGACAGGTTTCCCTCGGGAGCAATTAAATTGCGCTAGTAGTCCGCAATCTTTTATCAGATGGGGAAATTGTTATCCACTCCGGCTATTCTTAAGGAGCTATTTTGGAATAGCACTTTAAAAAAAATAATAATAATTTTTTTTTATTGTTGGAAATAAAATTATTGTCATTCAAAAATAAGAATTTTTTTTTTGAAATAATCTTATAAATTTGTAAAATAATTTTGTGTAAAAAAAATTTACAAATCTAATCCTACTTTTGCCAGCTCGGCGTCACGTCGGGTGGACCATCTAAAGGTACTAAATCATTTAGCGCCGAATCATTTGGCCCCTTTAGCGTTTAGCTCGCAAAAACAGAATTAGATTTGTAAAAAAAATTTACATAAGGTTATTTCGTAAATTTTAAAAATTTATAAGATTATTTAAAAAAAAAGTTCCAAAAATAATCTTTATCCCATTTTTTTAAAAAATAAAATAAAATTTTTAAAATTTAAAATTTTTAAAATTTTTTATATACAAATTTTTTAAACTTTTATTTTTTTATAAAATTTTTTTAAATTATACAAATTTAAAAGTTAAAATTTTTGCATTCTCTTTTATATATTTTTTGAGACAATTAAATTTTAAATTTTTAAATTTTTAAATTTAGAAAAATTTTAAATTTTATAACTTTTTAAATTTTTAATTTTAATTTTTAATAAATTTATAAATTTATAAAATTTTAAAATTTATTAATTTTAAAATTTTTAACTTTAATTTTTAATAAATTAAAAAAATTAAACAGTATTATTTAAATACTAAAATATAAAGTTTAATTTATACAAATATTAATTAATATTTAATTAATATTTTATATTAATTAATTAGATAAAATATTATTATTTTAAAATAATAATTACTCTTTTTATTCTTATTATTCTAATCTAACTATCCAAATGCTATTTTTCTTATTCTCAAGAACAACCCAATTTTCATCCAAATACAAAATTGATCTTGTTCTTTCTTATTCCTTAACTTATACCTATCCCAGATATAAAAAAATCTATACCTTTTTAAATTTATCCTCAAACCAAACGGGGCCTTAAACCTCAAAAAAAACCTCTCTTTTTGAGCTCTTGGCCAAATGAGAAAGAAAAAGAGTTGAAACTTCACTTGAGATGCTTCCTTGAAGTCTCCTCTTCAATCTCCAAGCTATTTGGAGATCCAAACCCCAGCTTAATGGGTGATCCCGGCCACTTCTCCCTATACTGGTCTTGTGAAGTCCCGAATACTTGTGAGGCTTGGCGATGTGTTCAGCGGCTTGTAGGCACCTATTTATGTGTGTCAAGTGCATTTGTGCGTCAAATGGACGCGAGAAACGGACTCAGCACGAAAAATCATGCAAAATCACTATTTTTTGATTTTTTAGAGGATTCGGGCGCCCGAAATGAGAATCCGGGCACCCGAAAGATGGTTTACTGTAGCTGCTAGACCGGGCGCCTGTAGTCGCGGGCCCGGAAGCTGTTCCACGCGTCGCGCCGCAATTGGCATGGCTGAGACACGTGGCGCCGCGTGATTGGCGGGCGCGTGGGCGCGGTAGACCCGGCGCAGTCAACACCGCGTGCACCCCGCCTTTCCACGTGGCGGGCGCCAACCACCCGGTCGGGGCGGGGCCACGTGGCGTGCAATCGGCGATTCGGGCCCTATGCGAATGCGTGCCACGTGTCCGGGCGCACCCCTGTGCGGATTCGGGCGCCCGAAATCGGGCCATTGAGCCCAAAAATGGGGTTTTTCTGGATTTTCTATAAATAGGCTCCTTGAACCTCCATTTTCAGTTTTTTTTTGAGAATTCTCCTTGGAGCCTCCTTCGACTGAGAGCAAGTTCATCAAGTCTTCTACACTTCTAGGGATTTTGGAAGATTTTTGGAGACCGTTTCATCATCTTCCTCCTCGACTCCGCGAGCTCCAACGTTCCTTCGACTGCGGTGTTCTTCGTCGACATTTCATCCGCGGACTCCTCTGGGCTAACCCCTTGGAATTTCAAGCTGAAAATTTCAGGAGATCATCTTCATAGGTACGCCTTCGACTTTGGTACGTATCGTTCCTCTCCGTTTTGACTTTTTACGAGATTTTATAGCACATCTTTGGACCCCTCTTGTATTGTAGCTTTTTCTGGACAGCGTGGAGTTTTTATGCATTTTCTCGGCTATTTTGTTGGCGGATTTAGAAGTTTAAGGACTCGATCGCCATCTACACTTCAAGAGGAACGCAGCTGTACCCTTGAATTTTTTTGAAGGTATTTTCGAGGTGAACTTTATCTGTTTCTGGAGCGCTGTGACAGTTTGGTGACTTGCAGTTTTGTTTTGGGTAGCACGTGTTGTTTTGGCCATTGTCGCGATTGACACTTTCCTGTGATGCAGAATCGAATGTGGGTGAGATTGATTTGTTTAGATTTTAAACCCTTAAGAAGAACACTCTATTTTGAGTTACAAAGGGGTTGTGTACTCTCTGTTTGAGAGGCATTATAGGCAAGTACTTAAGTCAAAAAGAAGGAAATCACAGGCCCACCAAAGATAGAATACGGTCCTAATGTCAAGGAATTCTACAGAAACTGTGTGACAAATTGTAACTCAAATCTAATACCAACTGTTCATATCACATGCTCACTTGACATCACAAGTTGAAATGGCCAATACAGGTTGAGCCTTGTTGCACGAGACTCACAAACTAACATAATACATAAGAATCAGACAAAGCTAGAATGATTTATCAGATGATCTTACTTTTGCCTCATTGTGGCAGTGTCGACAATCAAATATCTCATTACAACAGGGAGCTCGAATCTCGTATCTTCGTCGGTAATGTGAACATCTGTCACCAGGAGTTAAAAGTCAGAACCATAAAAATATAGCACAAACTTTTCCAAGACCCAATGTAGTGATCAAATCCATTTTTGATGCAGTCCTAAATTATAGACAACTGCCATGGATATACCTATTTAACCTATTTCGTCCTGTACAGAAATTTGTACGACCACTTGAGTGTGCAACAAACTGCCCTCTTGGAACGGTTTAATGATCTTCAGCGGGAATACAATCTGTTGAAGGATTGTTATGTTGCGGGTCTTGCTGAAAAAAATGGCTTGATAACTGAACAAGCCAGCATGCGCCGCACAATCGACGAATACCGTTCGATTGTGGACAATTTACATGCGGGTCATGCTGGTCCTGTTCGTGATCCGGCTGAAGCTGGATCTTCTTCTTAATTGAAGATGATATTTCCTTTCCTTATCGTTCCTACGACGTTCCTTCTGAAGATGCTTAGGTACAAAAAAAGTTAGCATTCACTTCCCGTTGGCCTTTTGGTTCTTGCTCCCTGCCCGTTCTGCGTATCCTATAATATGTGAAGTTGGCTAGATTGTTAAATGTTTTAGGCAATTTGTGAGATTGGGCTCCATGTGTTGTAGTATATGAAGACTTCCTTTCTTTCCGTCACCTAATATTTCCTCCCAAATTTATACTCTTTCCGTAATTAATTCCCGCTTTCCTTGACTTGATTTCCAGTTTTTCCGTGGTTACTGTTTATTTCCCAAATCTACGGACTTTGTTTGAATGTTAAGTAATGTAAGAAAGTTGTTATTTTCTGTTATTCTAAGTGAACGCAAAATGAGTGTTATTCGCTTTTTAAAACTGACAAGTTTCAATATACGACATCTTTTTATCAGCTTTAACTTTACATATTGAAGGTTATATATATATAGTTCTTGGGAGAAGCTATAATAAAACAAAAGAGATGGGCTCAAAAGAATTGGCATTAAATTGCCCACTTTGATGTCAAAACTTAGTTGCATTCTCTATAACAAAACAATTAACATTGAACCAAACCCAAGCATGGCTATGTCGAATCTTGATTTTGTTGATAGTGGTGTAATTAGGTCTGTAGCTTCACTCATTAAAACATTATCAAACCGAGGGGGAAAATTTTTTTGAATCAGCACATCTTTTAAATCAGGAATACTCACTCAATCTATCAGGGTTTAAAAGAAGCGGATTAAAAATAATTAAGGAAAAATTGGGGGCTCAGATAAATTTACTCCTCAACCAAAGGGAATAGTAGAAAACTTTTTGGTGAAAGAACAACAGTTCAAAGCAAACCATCTAAGATAATCAATTTTTTATCCATGTACCAACACTGCCCAACCAGTGATTTACCAACTAAAGCCATTAAATATAGCTACCCTTTGATGTATAAACAGTGCCAACTCAGAAATGTACCGTCTTACATCTTCAGAAATTTTTTTTTTTTTTTATGTGTCATCATCGCCTCTCACAAGAACGAAAGCAAATGAAAGCAAGTTTAAATCACCTAACATAATACTAAACTAAAGTTTCAAACATTAGAGAATAACAAGGGCGACCAGAGGTGCCGAGTAGGGGGTGGGAGAATTTTCTCTTCTTTATGCATCATATCTGTGGAAGGTGGGCCATGTAAGATTATTGTTCTCAAATTATGATGTTCATCCAACTAATGTTTTACCGCCCGTCACAATGCTCAACTAAGGATTCTCTTTCTCCTCAATCAAAGGAAATAGTAGATATCAAGAACAATTAGATTAACCATGTACTTTTGCAGGAAGCACAAACAACATTATCAAATCGAGTGGAAATTTTTTTTTGAATCAGTAGATCTTTTAAATCACGAATACTCACTCAATCTATAAGGGTTGAAAAGAAGCGAAGTAAAAATAATTAAGGGAAAAGGGGGGGCTCAGATAAATTTACTCCTCAACCACAGAAAATAGTAGAAAACCGGAGGAAACGTTGTTCTTTCTCATTTACCATCATTTTGCAATTACCAGTTGATTGACTTAGCTCATTGCGAAGCCTCAGCTTTCGATTACACATTCTTTTCGAAGTAAGTACCGAACAATGTAAGCTGGTTGATGAAAGAACAACAGTTGAAAGTAAACCATCTAAGATAATCAGTTTTTTATCCATGTACCAACACTGCCCAACCAGCGGTTCACCAACTAAAGCCATTAAATATAGCTACCCATTGATGCATGAACGGGGCCAACTCAGAAATGAACCGTCTTACGCCTTCAGGCATTTTTTTTTTCTTTTTGATGTGTCATCATCGCCTCCCACAAAAACGAAAGCAAATGAAAGCAAGTTTAAATCACCAAACATAATAAATGAAAGCAAGCTCGAAAATTATACCATTCACATAAATTAAATTACACATCATAAATTAATTAAACAGAGAGCACAGGAAAAAAAAAAAGAAAACTTAGAAGAACAGACCACAAAAACGGAAGCAAATGAAAGCAAGTTTAAATCACCTAACATAATAAATAAAAGTCAATGGAAGGAAATAGTAGATATCAAGAATAATTAGATTAACCATGTACTTTTGCAGTAAGCACAAACAACATTATCAAATCGAGGGGAAATTTTTTTTTGAATCAGTAGATCTTTTAAATCACGAATACTCACTCAATCTATAAGGGTTTAAAAGAAGCGAAGTAAAAATAATTAAGGGAAAAGGGGGTGTATTAATAACAATAACAATAATAATTATAATTATTACCTTTATTATTATTAAAATAAAGGTCATAATATATAAGAGTTGAGCTGGAATGCTATTAGTAGTAAACTGGCTTGGTTGTCATTCATTTATTTTCGGTGATAGAGCTTTCAAATCAACGATCGACATTGTTGAATATGATCTAGACCACTAGGATTATTTAGAAATTAAATTTCAAATCTTTTCGACATCATTGACCTTATGATCAAAAAGTTATAAAATTTATAATTTTAATGGTAGATATAACCCTTTTGCTCGTTTAACGGTATAAAGAGATCTAAATTAATTAAATTTTTGTTAGAAAATTTTTAAACTATTTAAAACAAGATCCATAATCTTGATCTTGATTATAAGACTCCTATCATCACTTTTTGAAAGATATTTATTTTCAGCCGTTCATTTTTTTGTTCACTTGATAAATAAGAAAGAAATATCAAAAAGTATGAAATTTAATTTCTAAGTAATTTAAACAGTCTAGATCATGTTTAACGGTGCCGATCGTCAATTTGAAAATTTCATCATCAAAAATAAATGAATGACAAATGAACTGGTTTGCTACTGATAGCATTCCAGCCTAGCTCGTAATAATAATACTTCCTCGTCCTGATCAAGCAATCTTGAATCACTATGGGTGTTTCCAACTCCTTTTCTCTAATTTGCATAATTTGGGATGTGGTGCAACAAGTTCCTTCTTGACACTCCTTGTGCGACTCCTTAATTAACAGTCAATATCTTCAGCTTGGAACCTTCAGTTAGGCCTTTGACTGTCATTTATTGTCCATCTCTGTCTAATACCACCGTGTTGTTGGCTTAGTCAAAAGTGACCTTGCCACATAGGTCTTTAACCAACAAATACACAATACCAAATTAGAGCCTTCCAACTTAATTACTCTCAAATCTGTTTTTGGCTATGGAGTATCGGAACTTAATAACTGTTTGGGTATGTCTTTTTTGTGCTGATCGACGCATCTGAAGATGGCCGGGTCGAGCGTGAGCCGTTTAGTACGAAATAAATATAAAAACGGACTCGAGAACGCAAATAGTAAAGGAACTAGAGTTCCAGAGTTTTCGGGCGCCCTAAACATGTTTCGGACACCCGAAAATCTTATCTATTTGCGAGTCTCACCTTTAGAGGCCCGAAAGTTACTGTAGCGGTCTGGAGATGAATGGTTGAGATTTTCTCGAGATTCGTATCTAACAGTACAATTGGTAGAAGTTGGTAGGAGTCGGTGGTATTCAAATGCACTACTGTAGCAGCGGACGCGCGGATCGGATTCCCGGGCTAGCTGAGCTGAGGAGACTACAATGTTCCGCAATTTCGGGCTCAGTACTGTAGTGAAGCGGGCGCCCTCAGGACCGCTTGTTAATACTATAGCCGCGACGATTCGAGCGCCCGGATGAACAATAGGACTCTCGAAATGCGAATTTTCTGTTGAGAACAGGTTAGTTTATTTGGTTGTTTTGCGGGTTATCACACCAGCTTAAGGACTTTATGTCCCCTCTTCACTCATGACTACTCTCCTTTGCACCAGAGAACTCCCTGAGCACTTCCTCTCCATCTTCTTCCTCCTTCCATCTTCCTATGTTGTGGAGCTGAGCTAGCGTCAATGACTAAAGCTTCCCCAGTGTGGACTTCTTCCTCCTTCTTTGCGTTGAAGCTTCGAGGCTTGTTCGGAGGAGTCGAGTTGTGGGTTCTTGAGGTGGAGAGCTCGCGTGTGGACCTCTCTTCAGTCGGGAGTTGAGGTAGTCATGGAATTCTTGTGAGTTTTCGTTTTCGAAGTT
Source organism: Tillandsia fasciculata (assembly GCA_029168755.2). Taxonomy (NCBI): domain Eukaryota; kingdom Viridiplantae; phylum Streptophyta; class Magnoliopsida; order Poales; family Bromeliaceae; genus Tillandsia; species Tillandsia fasciculata. The sequence goes on from CM054940.1 coordinate 21,767,836, forward strand.
TTCGGTGTTTCTTCTGTCTTTTGGGCTAGAGTTGAGGGAGTTGAGTTTGTTGCATTTTTTGGACTGATCCTTCTTCTTCTCATCTGGCTTGTGGGTGTTCTTGCTTGCGCCGGAGGTTTTAGAGCAGAGTGAGGAGTAGTGGTGGAGGTTCTCTAGTTGATAATGCTGGTGGAGATGTGGTTCCTTCACTGTGTAGAGGCTGTCAGTGTTGGACTTGTGTGCTAGGAGCTTGGATTGAGGTTGAGCAGCTTGTGGTGTGTTTAGTTGAGCTTCTAGTGGTGATGTAGCTATAGGCAATGCTCGATTTCAGAGTTTGTGAGTTTCGGCCGCGCAAAGCTTCATCCTGATAGTGTGTTTAGTGCTGCGTCGCTTCGACTTCTTTCCGTGGTTGGTTAGTGTTGCAGGTGGGTTAGTTTTCTTCCAAAATCATCGAGTTTTCTTTTACGCCTATTTTTATAGATGTCCAGCATGCTAGATTTAGCGGTTTATTATCTAGTATAATTTGATAGTTGTCTGAAAAATTATAGGAACTCTGATTGGCACCCCTGACATTTGTGGCATGTTTTTGAGACCTATTGACACTAGAAAATATTTAAAATTGGTATTTTAACCTACATTCGGATACCTTTAATTTTAGTTGCACCGTTTGCATTCTTCTCGACTTTAGTAGCTTTCTCTCGCCCTTGGTATGGGGTTCGAGTGGTCAGAGTAGTATAGGTTGCATTTACACTTGTACTTGGGAGGCGAGTGAATTTTCATAGCTATTGCTAGTTTATGTTCATAGCTATTGTTAGAAATAGGCTACTGTACTATTAATAGCACCAAGTATTGGTGCTATTAAGTTTTTAATCTTTGGATGAAGAGATGTGCAATTAAGATGATAGTGGGACCCTAGGGTTTAGTAAGTGGTTTGAAAAATAGTATGATCTAAGAGTAAATCTAACGGCGAAAAACTTGGTAGCACCAAGTGTTTGGTGTTATCAATAGCATAGTAGCCAGACTCTCTCTCTCTCTCTCTCTCTCTCTCTCTCTCTCTCTTTCTGTGTGTGTATATATATAGTAGAGCTTATATAATTTTAAAAGTACAACCACATTCATACTTGTGAATTTTTTATCATAGAATTTGTATTGGGATTCATGTTGTTATAAAGACAATTAAAGAGAGAGATAAAAAGTACAACTATACGGATCCCAATATAAATGTTATGATAAAAAATTTACAAGTATAGATAGATTTGTGCTTTTAAAAGTATATAAGCATTACTATATATATATATATATATATATATATATATATATATATATATATATATAATCCGACTGGAATACTATCGATAGCACCAACCAATTAGTGCTACCAAGTTTCCAGCCCTTTGATGAAAGAACGTGCGGTTGAAATTATAGAGGTCCCCTAGAATTTTCACCATTCAACCAACTACCCACTAAATCCTAAAGGATCACTATCATTCTAACCATGCATCTCTTAATCAAAGGACTAAAAAATTAGTATCATCAATAACTTGGTTCTATCGATTAGCATTTTTGGCATTACGTACAAGATATTTTGTACTAGTAATTAGTCCAAAAAATACTAAAAATTCCGCAACAAAACCACTCATTCCTGGCAATGCAAGAGAAGCCATCGAGAAGCTACTGAACATGGTAAATGTTTTTGGCATTGGGATAGATATCCCTCCCATTTCTTCGAGATAAACAAGACGTGTTCTATCACAACTCGTTCCCGCCAAGAAAAAAAGTGCAGCACCAATAAATCCATGAGAGAGCATTTGTAAAATAGCTCCATTGAGTCCCATGTCGGTTATAGAACCAATTCCTATAATTGTGAAACCCATGTGAGATACAGAGGAATAGGCTATTCTCTTTTTTAAATTACGTTGACCAAGAGAAGTTGAAGCTGCATAGATTATTTGCATTGTTCCTATTATCACCAACCAAGGAGAAAATATAGAATGAGCGTGGGGTAGTAATTCCATATTGATCCGAATCAATCCATATGCGCCCATTTTTAATAGGATTTCAGCTAAAAGCATACATGTACTGTAATGTGCTTCTCCATGGGTATCAGGTAACCATGTATGTAGGGGTATAATCGGCAATTTGACAGCATAAGCAATAAGGAAGCCAAAATAGAATATTATTTCCAATGCCACAGGATATGATTGATTAATTAATCTTTCAAAATCTAATGTTGGTTCATTGGAACCATATAAACCCATACCTAGAACTCCTATTAAGAAAAAAATGGAACCCCCTGCAGTGTACAAAATAAACTTTGTAGCAGAGTAGAGATTGTGCAAAATTCTTTCTCTTTATGTGAACTAGTTAAAGACCCGCGCTTCGCGGCGGCTGAATAAATTTACACAAAATTAATATTAATAATTAATAAATAATAAGTAATAAATAATAAAATATTTATAAAGATAAAAAAATGTTATATATTATAAGGTTTTGAACATTATATATTAACAAAAAGGAGTACAAAAGTACAATTACTACATATATTAATTGTTCATTAACTAATAGCATCATTTCAACTCCTAAGAGTATACTACATATATTAATTGTTCATTAACTAATAGCATCATTTCAACTCCTTGGAGTACAAAAGTATAATTAGTACATATATTAATTGTTCATTAATAAAAGACTAATTATTTTTTGCTGGTCGATGGCACGTCATTTTCTGCGTGTCTGCAATGTTAACATATGTGAAGTTAACTAAAAAATAAAAAATTTCATGATGAAAAGATAACTAAAAGGCTTTAGACTTGGCTCCTCTTCACTTCCATAGCCTAAGAAGAAATAAAGTGGAAAAGAACACAGGAAAATTTTGTACAAAAGGAAAAAAAGTTGGTGTGTAATGGAGAAAAAATTACAAAAGGATATGTGGGTTGTACTTGGGCTTTCAAGGAATTAGCTAGTGCTTCACTCCCTGCCATTAAGCGCCTGTTTGGAAGCACAGCATTAAAAAAAGAAAAAAAAAAAAAAAAAAAAAAACCAATCATTCAACCAAATATGACAACATCAGTTTACGTTTCTACACATTAACTCGTTAATATATAGAACATGCTGAATAAAAGATAGGTTCTGAATCCAAGATGAAAGTTCAACCTCCCCAAACAGCCGATCCCAAAGTGTGTAGGTTCCTCTGATGCGAACATAAGAGGTTGTTTTCTAACTCGTTAATATATAGAACATGCTCAATAAAAGATAGGTTCTGAATCCAAGATGAAAGTTCAACCTTCCCAAACAGCTGATGCCAAAGCGTGTAGGTTCCCCTGTTGTGAACATAATTACCTCCAGGGGTCTTCTTGGTTGAAAACCAGACTTGTGAAACGCTCCCTAGCACAATGTATAAGGCAATTAATAGATAAGGAACATAAACTTTCTAACTTAATAGAGACAGGATGTAGAAGACAATATAAATAATCCTGTGGTCAGTAATTACCTTTGAAGTGCCTAGGCACAGTTCTGCAATGTACAATAATCAAAGTGATGCATGAAACCAGCTCTCAAACCTGGAATTTGTGTACAATAATCAAAGTGATGCATGAAACCAGCTCTCAAACCTGAAAGAGCTTATGTACTTTCACCTCTATATGATTTGCATGATAGGTTTGAATTAATTTTACAAAGATATGTAACCAGGCAAATCAAAGTAGATACTTTGTATTGATGAATGAACTTAATTCAAACCCAACATGGAAATTAAGAGAAATATGCAAATGACGAAAGATCTTAACACTCACCAAGGAATTTCCCAAGATCTCAATAAGGCAGAAAACTAAGTTGAAGCTGAGTCTGCATTTATTTTTCTTTTTTTTATAGTGAAATTGGTGACCTTGAAATTTGTATGTTTCATCTCTGTGATATAAATGAACCTTCACAATGATACATTAAGGGCTTACCAAGAAACATAATATTCAAGGATTAATACATGGCGGCCTTAGATAGAATGCATGGTTAACCTTTACAGCTTTATAGGTGAATCTTCATAGAATGATGACAGGAAAAGGACCTTCTTGGCTAAAAAGCTAAAATGACAGAATATTATGTTTGCTCATTTTATCGTCTAAAAAGCTAAAATGATAGAATGATGACAGGAAAAGGACCTTCTTTGCTGATTTTGAGCTAAACCACCGAACTGTTGAAGGTATTTGGGGCTGAGAACTACCTGCACCAACACAAAATTACTAATAGATAGAAGTATTCAACAAACTGTGTATTCTACCACAACATATTCCTTACCATCAAGATCAGGATCACTTTTCTTTGGTGAGGGCTTAGATTTCTACGCACAAATACATATTCCTATGAAACGGCTGCCGAAATTTTTAAGGACAATGAGCAGACCATTCCCCAACTCGAGATTTTTTTCTTTTTTTTTTTTTCCTGTCATCATCATCGCCTTATAAAAAAAAGACGAAGTTCTATTAGAGGAGGATGTTAAAAAACATGACCATTTCATTGCAAAGCGATATGAGAAGTCCTATAATCCAACATCCATATTGGGGTTGATTTATGAGAAGATGATGACATCCTCCTACTCATCAATTCCTGAACTCACCTATATATGTAGGTTTTTCTTAGTAATACGATTATGCCATCACCTTGTCATAAATCAACCCCAACATGAATACATGTCGGAAGAAGTTCTATCATACAAAGCTAGCAAATGTGGCCATTCCACAACACTCTCCATCCTGATTCAGGTAATACATTCCACTGCTTTTAGGCGGCAAAACAAAGATGGACTGTTGAAGGGTGAAATCCAGGTCCAGTCCTGAGCATGGGCAGCTCCTGATAGACAACAATGAAATAAGTGTTTTAGGGCATAATCATCAGACCAGGATTCGTACTATGTAGTTCACATGGATGTAAGAAGCATCTATACCAATACATTAAAGGGGGAAGCCTAAACGGAATGGAAGCCTCCCCGCATTCCCGCATGAGACGGTCCCTCACGCCTACTTTTCCGTAACAGTTGTCACAAGGCCATGGTTTAATTGAATTATGAGATATCACAAGGCCATCCAGCGACCAGAAATAGCCTGCTAGAAGGTATGATAGAAAGTCACAGATGCCAGTTGCAAATATGCATGGAAGAGTAATATCAAGACATTCAAGTTTCATGTGCAGATTGTAATATAGAAATGTCAAGCAGATATGCAAACAAAAGTACCAACTTATATTCTTTGTAGGGATTTGGGCCTGATAATCAAATTTGCACAACAATGCAAACTAAGCTTTGTATAATTGACCTTAAAAGGATTGTTGTTTTTCATTTGTAAATGCTTACCTATATGTCATCATGACTGGGAACTAATGAGAGTAGGAATAACAATTACGATTTCGGCAAAGGTTGACATAGTGTGATCCCCGGATCAAGGTATATGCAGCTTGATGCTGAAACTGACAAATAAGGCCTACCCTGCTGCATTTGATGCTGGAACTGACAAATAAGGCCTCACATATAAACAACATGTTTTAATATTTTACAAACAGAATGCAGAATGAAGAAAGGAAACATGACAAACATAATCACCATGAGAAGTGAGAAAAACTTAGAGAAATACCGAACCTTTCCACCAAAAATATAGACTATCCTGTGTTCTTGTAAGGAATGGGGCACCTATATTTATAGCATATACAGGCAAGAAGATTGAAGGATAGGGCACAGTTGTATACAGAAGTGAGTAGTAGGTTAGAACTCTGTAGCAGGTTACTGGCCACCAGCACAGGGATAGAGCACACTTCTGTAGAAGTGAGTAGCATGTGATGATGGCAACCAACCTCAAGTGAGTAGCAGGTGACGACGGCGACCGACCTCATCATCACCAGCCACCAGCACTCGTATAGAAGTGAGCAGCAGGTGACGACAGCGACCAATCCCATCATCACCGGCCACCAACACTTCCGGATGGTAAGCAACATAAATTTCACTGGATGGTAAGCAACATCAATTCTCAACACCATCTGCAAACTCCCTGATGCAATTAACTACTATTATCCCTCTATAACGAGAATGACAAAGAATAAGATGTTAAGCTGTGAAGCCGAAGGGAAGCATCTTGCTGTGCTGCAATCTGTATAATTATAATACCAAATTAACTGGATAAAGCGAAGAAGATCTGACGACTACAAAAAAAAATAAAGGTAATGAATGTACAGAGACACTCTTATCTCTATATAGGCCATTTTAAAATAAATCCCTCACTTCCTTTTCTTTTTCAAATGGCATTGCATCAACTTTTATCTGGAGAGAGGGGGAGAGAAAGAGAAGGAGAGAGAGTAGTAGGTATATACCTTGTATAATACTCTGTAGACGTTCTCACCAACTCCGCCGCTCACCGCAGAGAAGACAGAGGGGAGTCGCCATGCGGCGGCCGCGGCGGCAACTCCGAGAAAGAGGGGAGTCGCCATGCCGCGGCCGCGAGCAGGACAGGGTCCCCGGCGGGGTTGGTGAGAACGCCATGCCGCGCCGGCACACCAACTCTCCGCGTCGGAGTTCGTGAACGGCGGAGTTGGTGAGCACGGTCCGCGGCGGAGTTGGTGAGAACATGGCGCAGCCATGCCGCGGCCGCAAGCAGGACAGGGTCCGCGGCGGGGTTGGTGAGAACGCCATGTCGCGGCGGAGTTGGTGAGAACGCCATGCCGCGGCGGCAGCTAAGCAACATATCAGAGCGGAGGGAGAGATAGAGGGAGAGAGAGGGAGAAGAGAGAGAGTTGTCAGGCTTCCCCCTTTAATGTGATGGAACCGGTCAGGCTTCCCCCTTTAATGCGGGGTTGGTGAGAACGCCATGCCGCGGCGGAGTTGGTGAGAACGTCATGCCGCGGTGGCAGCTAAGCAACAGATCAGAGCGGAGGGAGAGATAGAGGGAGAGACAGGGAGAAGAGAGAGAGTTGTCAGGCTTCCCCCTTTAATGTGATGGAACCGGTCAGGCGCAAAATACGGGAAGGTCAAGGGTGAGAGGAGAATGTAGCTAAGAGGAGAAGGGTGAGAGGAGAACCGGGAGCTTGACACGTAAGCTTTCAAAACTCCCGATTCATGTTTTCTTATTGATTAATGGTACCGATAATTTTTTCTATAAATAGGAAAAAGTGTTCATACAATAAGTAAACGATAGAAAATAATTTCTACTTTATTTTTTCCAACTAGAAAAAAGCTAAAAAATTTCTTCATCTGTGTAGATGAATCAAATATAAAGAAAAAAATAAAATAATAAAGAGAAGAAATTATAGAGCTTGAACTCAATAAAACAATAAAAAAAAAATTTATCTGCATTTCTTTTCTTTTTTCATTCGTACATTTCAATATCTCTATTTATATATCTTAAATATATAGATAAATACAATCTAAACTTATCCAAAATTTTCTAATAAATTTTTAATATTAAAACCTAAATTTCGATAACAATAAATTTAAATATATGAAAATTTTAAATAATAAAATTTATCCTAATTAAAAAATAAATAAAGATAAAATAATTAAGTTTATCTTCTGCCAACAATATTTATCTAAATCTAGGAAGTTTACCCAAAATTATTCTAATAAATACAATGACAAAAAAAAAAAAAAAAAATAAAATTATATACCTTTGTTCATAGTTTAAACCAAAAAAGACAAAAGACAAAAAAAAAAAAAAAAAAAAAGAAAGAAGAAAAAAAAATCAAGAACTGTCAAATTTACCGTTGCCCTTCACTACATACCGGCTGGGAGCTATAGCCTTCGGCAAGCCTGAACCTGGAATGAGATACATGAATTGCGAATTCCGCACTTCTCTGCGTCGTCTCGCAGGTGGCAACAGATTCATCGCAGCGAAATCCTCAGTAATATCTTCTTTCATCAGCTTGGGCAAGAACTTGGCCTTCTTTGCCATCGATGATGATTGCCCAGCATCCTTCGCCTGTGGCGAACGCCGACCTGGAAGAACTCGTGCCGCCGCTGCCGCGGGTTGTTGTTCTTGCATGTTGCGAGTTTCACATGGCATTGGCATCTGCATCGACTTCGCTGATCGATCTCCCGTGCTCAACAACTTCCCTTGAGACTCCGTGGTCTCTGGATCTGCATCCGCATTAGCTTGGGTTTCGGAATTTTGGTAGCACTCTGAGGGCCCACAGATATGCCGGCGGGGCGCTTGGTCGGAGGCGGTGGCACCCAGTTTGCAAGAACTTTCTATACTGCATATTTGCGTTCGGTGCAGCCATTCAGTATCGTTTGGGATTCCTCGCAAGCTGCCTCTGGCCTTGCGCGCTTTGTCGGAATTTTTTTTCCGCCCTATCGGCGGTGCTTCCGTGTGTGGTTCGGTAAGTTCGACGACCGTCAACGTCTCTTTTGAAGCACCATATGACTTTGGGAGGCCAATTGCCGTTGAGAGCATTCGATGGAGGCAGCGAAGGTGACGGCATCAGAGTCGACGGTGACAGTAGAAGGTAGTTGCGGGCTGGAGGCTGGAAATTTGCGAGGGATGGAGGGATGGCAGCTGGCGAATACTATGGTGGGAGGAGCAGCCTGCGTAGTTCTTTGATTCTTGTTGTGAAAATTTATTTACATCCTCAACATTGTATATTTTGTAATTTTTATTCCTTCAATTTCTTGAAATTATGAATTTTATTTTGTTGTCCAAATACTAAGAGTTGATTAGTTCTTGAAAAATTTAAACAAAAATATCTCAAATATTCTAGTAGTTGACTGTACTAATTATGATTACTATATATACTTAATATATATATATATATATATATATATATATATATATATATATATATATATATATATATATATATATATTGTCTCAATTTCAATCTCATAGATTTAATCGTAATAGCTCAGGCAATGAATTAAGTTTGTTTTTCATAATCATTAAGTTGCTTTGTTAGTCCATCGTCCCACAAATTAAGTTACCGCTTAGTTAGCTGTCTTAAACTGTACGTGTTTAATTATTATTGAAACTCTATCGGCAAAATTAAAATCGAGATCTAAACTCTGGAGCTAAATTATTGAACTAAAACCTCAAAAGAGTAAAATTTCAAGAACTAGAAAGTCACAGTTGCAATTCAAATGACAAAGTTAAACTAATCCAGTAAAACTTTAATGACTAAATTTGTAATAAATCTTTAGCTTTATTACTGCTTAATTCTTATGCAGGCATTATTCTTATGTATCTGTGACAGTCTGCTATTTCAGACACCACAAACTAACTTATAATTATCTGAAGGAGTCTGAAAACATCACTTTGAAAAACTATGTTTACAAGTTACATTATCTAATGGTATGGCCATTTTAATTAAACTATGTTTACAAGCCTGATCGATAGTAACGATTTTGAATCAAATTACACTGCATCAATTACAGTAATACAAATTGAGTGAAAATCTTTGATAGAATTGGGTTCGCCAATCAGGGTTTCAGTAAATTTCTGATTAAAAGCTCGCCAAAGTTGAGTGAAAATTTCTTATAAAATTGGGTTTAACAAACAGATTTTGGGTTAGCTTCTTATTAGAAGCTCACCGTTATAATATCAAAACTCAAGCCAAAACCAAATTCACAATCGATTTTGGGTTAGCTTCATCTTTCAAGCCCAAGTGGAGCTCGGGTCAGTAATCTATTCGATACGACCCCAATAGGTTTTTCTTAGCCGAATCGTGTCCTCGGCCTGAGGCTTCTTATCTTCGGTCTCTCCGGCCGATGAGGTAGTAGTCGAGACCTCCGCGTCTCGCTCCTTTGGAGGCCGCCTGTCATGATCTCTCGACGCGTTGGATTTGCACCAGATTATTGCCTCGAGATCTCGTATTCGGGTGTCCAGCTCATGGCGGACGCTCATAGGCTCTTTTGCCGCCGATTGCGGCACGATTGACTTGCCTAGGTGAAGCGCTTGACCCCCCGGCCTCGTGATCGTTCCGCCTCGGCTGAAACAATGTGCGAAGCATGGAGTGTGCTTCGCCTGGTTCAAGCCACGACCCTCGAGCCGTTGTCGCCTCTCTTCTTGCGTCGGCTTGGGCCTGCTGCTGCCGACGCTTTTGTGTCTTTGTTAAAGCCGAACCGTACCACCAGTTCTGCCCATGTGAGGTGGGTTGTTGTTCGGCCGTCCCTTCCACCGGTGGGTCCACTTCCCTCAGGTGTTCCTTAAGGATCTCTCACCTCTGCCATGGCTGGATTTGGAGCTGCTCTACTATGCGGATTGCCAGGGCGTCCACCTCCCTTGTCGTAAGCCAAGGGAACTCAAAGTCAAGCGCAAAGGGGGTAGCCCGTGCCCTCAGCCTATTGTCCCTGTGGTGTGGGACCTGGGGTTTCGGCCCCATGCGCGGGCGGCCGACCGCTGGTCCAAGCCTCTCATTGGGCCTGACATGATATGGGCGCGAATGTGGCCCGTACCTTTGTCCTTCTTCGGCCTCTAGGCCGAAGGCTCCTTGGGGTACCCCCCCGGCCTCAGCTTTCCTAGTAGCCGAAGTGGGGGCCTTGTTGTTTTAGCGGGGCTCCCAATCCCCCGTGGCCGCCTGTTTGCGACCCCAGCCTCCTCAGGCCGTACAGATCACCTAGGACCCGCTCGTCCTTCACATTCTCCTTCTCGGAAGGTTATTTGTTGGACCCCTCGGCCGAATGTTGATCCGGTGCCAGTCTCGGTGAACCTCGCCTTTGCCCAGGTTGGGGAAGGGGAACCATTTCTTGACCTCCTCGGGCATGCCGAGGAAGAATTTGCACCATTCGTTGACTGTCATTTCGGCTTTGCATCGGGTGCAGTGCCAGGGAGTGTTATTCGCCGACGTCCCTTTCTCGGGGAACTTTGATTTCAATACCTGCCCTTTTCCCTTTGTCTCCACCATGTTTACCTGCGGGAGAGAGGGATCAGTTTTTATTTCATTATCATTTTCGTGGTCGGCAAAAATAAGATGACCCTCATTGATATCCTTTTGTATCTGCTTTTTCCAGGCAGTACATTCGCCTGTTCGGTGGCTCCAAAAATGGTGTCACTTGCAGTATTTTCGCCTCCTAGGCTCCTCATTGGGAGGGATAGCTTGGCCCTCCTGGAGCTTGATTCGACCGTCCTTGTACAGCCGATCGAATATTTGATTGGTTTTGGATGTGTCAAATGTAAAGGCGTTAGCCGATGCCAGGGTCTTAAACCCTCGGGTTTTGCTTGGCTTGAGGACTTGGCAAGTGTACGGTTTGCGGCCCGATATTATTTCGACCACGAACACTTCGGCCTCTTCGGTTGAAGACTCACCTTCACTCATTTCGTTCGGCTTAATGTGATCCGAACTCTGTTCGACGAAGGAGATGTTATGCTCCTTTGGCTTCCTCCGATCCTGTCCGCAGTTCCACTTCGGCCGCTCCTCTTTATTATTGTTTTGGAACTGCTCGTATTGAGCAACCCGAATTCCCAAATCAAAAAGATTGGAAAAATATCGACCCTCGAAATGGTCGGGTCTTGAAGTGCAGGCCATTGAATGCTATTTTGGTGAACTCGGCCTCGGGCATCATAACAAAGCAACGATTTCTTGCCGTTTTGAAACAGTTGAGGTATTCCTCCACCATTGCTCCGGCATTCTGCCGATACGATGCTATATCGGCAACCGACAGTTCGGGCACAACCCGATAGAACTATTCATGGAATTTGGCCTCCAACTCATCCCAATTCCGAACAGAATTGTGTGGCAGGCCTGTGTACATCCCAATTCCAGACAGAATTGTGTGGCAGGCCTGTGTACCACGCGAACGCCATCTTGGTCAACGACGTACAGAACAGTCTCATTTTCAGGAAAGGGCTAGTGGCCGCCTCTCAGCATTGGGTCGTGAATCGAGCAATGTGCTCGATCGTGTTCTCGTTTTCTTCTCCTGAGAACTTGTCGAACTTCGGCATCTTCCAATTGGCCGGGTACAGGTAGTCCGTATCGATATTAGCTGGATACGGTGTGACGCCCCAACTTCCCAAGGGGTCACCCATCCTAAAACTACTCTAACTCTTGCACGCTTAACTCTCTTAACCTCTTGGGTCTTGCTAACACCTAAAATACTATAGCCGGGTTAAGAGATTTAGTCCTATTATATTATTTATATATATGACTAATACACATTTTGGGGGTGTCGTATACGGGGACTTGAACACTGGCTGAATTGCTGGCGTGGCCTTTGTGCAGAAGGTATTTCGGATGATATCTTCCACGTGGGCATGAATGTTGGCGAGCCCACTAGAGGTGCCAGGGCCGCCGGTTGCGCCGGTGGAGGTGGCGGTCCGTATTGGTCGGCCTGATTCTGAGGCAGTCCCTGTGGAGAGACCTGCCTGTCATTCCTGCCCCCAGCCATTTCGGCGAGTCCGCCCTAAAGGAGGTAGCGGCCCGTATGGGCCAGCCTGCAGTTAAGGTGGTCCTTGCGGAGGGACCTGCCTGACATACTTGCCCCTAGCCATTTCGGCGATCCCGACCTAAGGAGCCTGGGCCGCCGGCTATGCTGGTTCAGGTGGCGGCTCGTGTGGGCCGACCTGCTGCTGAATCGGTCCCTGAGGAAGAACCTGTCCGCCGATCCTGCCCCCAGCCTGAGGCTGGACGAACAGCGGTGGGGGAGCAGAGGAATCCCCTAGTAGCTCTCTTGTTGATGGCCGATGTTCTACCCTATCAGCCATGTCCTAGCCTGGTACGGGGTCGTCTGCGGCTGTGCTGCCACCAGCAACTGTGCCGCTTGATAAGTAACCGCCAGCGGTGCAACTCCATGGGGTCGCACTGTCGGCATTGCCGGCGCCATCGTAAACGATTGCGTCGACAATTGCTGGGGTATTGTGGAGACACACCTTCCACTGTATGGCTCTTCATGGGCCATCGTCTATCTAAATCGAGCCATATTTTCTTTTCTGGCCGTTACCACGACCAACATTGAATCGAGCCAGGAGTCCCATGCCCGGCTGTTTCTTTTGAGACTCTTGGGTCCTTTCTATATTATCCATCATTTAGGTGATTTGCCCGAACAAATGAGCCAGGGGGCGGCTCCTGAGGTGCCGACCTTCCGCTGGTCTCCGGAACCTCTGATAGCGTCGGTGGTGGGTCATCCACGTGTCCAACGTCACTGGATTGGTCATTCCCTGTATGTCTAGGAACGACTCTGTTCCTGAGGTTCAAGCTGCTGTCCTCTGACATTATAACAGTAGGAGGGTAAAAGTTACCTGAGGTCCCACCGGGCATACTAAGAAGGTTGTTGGGGCCGAAAATTGTCGGTCGTTGGTCGGCCCCGGGCGTTCATTTGACCCTCTGATTGTGATGCGCCGCGTGCCAATGGATCAAGCGATCGGACCGAGGAAGGATCTGCTCAACCGGGTTCTTCTTAGTAAACTCTCGCGACCGCCCGGCTTAGATTAGCCAAACCGGGATATGAAGAGAGAGAGAGAGAAAGAGAGAGAGAGGCTGAGTCCGGCCTAGAGTAGCCGACTCAGATAGTAGAGACAATAATTTGACACGGCTGATGAGCCGATTAGAGCTTTGTATTGATTGGAAAGGGGATACAAGGAAGAGGAAAGGGAAGAAATTATATGTAAGCCTACTCCTATGAAATGCGGTAAAGTTATTTAGGAAAGCAGTAAATGCAGGTATTGAAAGATATGAAAAAGCAGGGGGTGGTCCTGGCTTACGAGGTTGCAGGACCTATTTCTCTTCGATGGTTTAGGTATTTATACACTCCCGAACTATGTGTATAATCGCCGGTTTGAATAATCGACATGATTTGGGGAGAGTTATCGGGAGATTCTCAACTACTTCCTTTTTGAAACAATTCTCCTTACTAGGATAGTAGTCGTTTCTCGTCTAGGTTCATTCTCTAATTATTACGCCTAAGCGTGATCCGTGGCGCTTTCCAATACTGGGCGCTGCTTGCCATTTTTCGGAATCAGTTACAAGATTCGCGTATGGATCTCGCGCTCCTTTCTTTTGAAGCCTTTACTTCTTTGGCTTGAACAGCCGAGAATCGACTCTGACTTCTCGTTCCTCGTCGCTCGACTGGCCGGTCTGGCTTTCGCCTTTAGTCGGAGTCGATTTTGGATGAGGTGAGGATCTCCTTGTTTCGACCACTTTTTTTGTCGCCTGATATCTTTGACCGACTAGCGTATGTCACGTGCTGTCTTTTTACGTGACTGAGATCAGTCTAAACCTAGACGCGGGTCCTCTTTGTTGACTTATTCTTTTCGTCTGCTGATGTCTTTTGCCTGAAGATATACGTCACGTGTCATCTCCTCGAGTGGCTGAAATTTTGATCTCAACAATGCTATATTTATCTTTTATCGATATTATTTTCTTTCCTGATATAATGTTGCATATATATTATTATATTCCTAATGATGTGATATGATATTCTTACCGTTCATTATTGTATTTAATTGTTATTTCAAAGTTTGATTATATTATTCAAACTTGAATATTGTGTAATATTAAAATTTAAAAGTATTTTTTAAACTGGTTGTATGGTGGAAGAGCACGGGGAACTATTTATCATGTCTAAACACGGTAAATAATTTACCGTGTTTAGACATGGTAAATAATTTCCTGTTTTTAAACTTGGTAAATTATTTTTCACATCTAATCACGAAAAATGGTGCACCGTACACCGACTATTTTTCATGTCTGACATACCAAAGAGTGGATAAAATATGGTGAATGATTTATCGTGTTAAACACGGTGAACTGTTTACCGTGTTCAATTTAAATATCTTACAGTCCTCCTCGCTCGCGTGGCGCACACATGGCAGACATAAGGTTTATCAAAATTTATTTATTTATTTATTTTTTTTAGAAGGCTATATGAAAAAAAAAAAAACAAAAAACCGAATTGTTGTTTGTGCAAACTCTTGTCCGAAAATTTTAGGCTGCGTTTGGTTCGGGAATAAGAAAAATTTAGTTATACCGGGGATAGGTATAAGTTATGGTATTAGCAGGAACTAGTATAAATTTCTGTTTGGTTGGGTTTAAGAGTTATACCGGGTATAAAGAAAATTGTGTTTGGTAAGTTAAAAAGGAATAAGAAGAATAAAGAGGACTAAAATTTTAATTTATGATTAAAATTTTACTGATATGATTTTAAATATTTAATTTAAAATATTTATTAAAAAAATTATTAAAATTTATATTTTACTTATATATAAAAAAAATTATTAAAAAAATTTATCATATAATTTATTAAAATTATATGATAAATTTATTAAAAATTTTAAAAGCTATAAAATTTAAAAATTTATAAATGTTAAAAATTTTATTTTAATTTTAATTGTCTTAAATAATTAGTTAATTATCTAAATACTTAAATAATTAGTTAATAAAATAATTAAATTAATTAAAATATTGAATTAATTAAAAAGTTAAAACAATAATTAAAATTATATTAATTTAATTAAGCTTATTCTCAAATGGGAACAAATTTTGTTGCAAGAAAAGGCTGGAGTAATAATTCCAGTCTTATACCAGCTTATTCTAGAAAGACGAGAACCGCTGTTCCAATCCGACCTTAATTGTGTTTGGGTATAACTAGGGGGATAAGCCCTTATCCCCCCTAGTTCTCGTTACCAAACGAGGCCTTAGGGTTTACTAGCTTTATATATATATATATATATATATATATATATATATATATATATATATATATATAGATTTTTAGTAAAAAATGTGGGTGATAAAATTTGCACATAAAATTTGGACTTTAAATGGTACGCCTAGCAATGCTATGTAGTCTCGCGCGATTTAAATCCCTCTCTCTCTCTCTCTCTCTCTCTCTCTCTCTTTTTTTTGTCTTCTCCACCCTTCTCCGCGGCATCCGAAATCATTTTGTGAAACTCAGATGAGCAAAGCGGGCGGCGCCGGGAGCGGGCCGACGGCCGCGGCGGCGGCAGCGGCGGCGCAGAAGCAGAAAACGTTGCTGCAGCGCGTCGACGCCGACGTAGCCACCATCGTCGACAACTTCTCCCTCCCCATCAACGTCGCTAGGGTTAGGGTTTCTACTTTTTTTAATTTTTTTTGTTTCGCTACTCCCCCACCTCACTTCCCTCTCTCTCCCCCTCCAATCAAGAAATAATTACGGTTATTCTATGGATGAGACTTATTATCCTTCTGAAATGGTTAAAAAATTTTAGGTTAATGATCCGCCTTTCCGGAACTCACAAGAAGCGTTTCAGATGGAGATACACGCGGCGAGAATGGTATGGTAAATTTTTTTTTTTTTTTTTTTTTTGGTACGGTTAGAATTTTGGATCCTGTCTCTCACATGAATTGAAAATAAAAGTAAGATTTGGGAGAGATTAAAGGCATTTTTTGGGCCTGCTGGATGTCGCGGTGCTTAATTCGTGCTTCTCGGAAAAGTGCTGTATTAGCAATCACTTTGGTAGTTTCTCTCTTAGGCCTAGTTTGGTAATGTGATCGCTAAAAGCACTCTGTTTGTACTATAGAAGGCTAAAAATATTCAAAATCGCTTCCAATCTTCCATTCGTTTACACTATAAAATTGCAGTTGCAACCTTTATATGCCTCTCTTGTGGCAGTTGCAAGCATAATTTTAAAACATTGGAGGAGAGAAGATCACAAGCGCTTTCGTAATTTTTAAGCCTTCCATGCCATAAAAATAGTGTTTTTAGCTACCGCCTTATCAAACTAGGCCTAAGCAAAAGTAGAAGAAACACTTCTGTTTTTTCGGCTCAAAATTTTGTTTCTGATTCACGCTTCAGCAAATGAACTCGAGTTTTCTAGAGATCTACTAAAGATGACTATTGCTAAAAGTAGATGCAGAAGAAGGGCCAAAACAGATACTAAGGCTGTGTTTGGTTCGGTAACAAATGAATTGTTTTGTTCCCAGCATAGGAATTCAAGGCGGCGGGGTGGAATTTGTGGTTTTTCCACTATCGCTATAATCATTATATATTTAAGCCTCACACAATGGAAATTAGCTTAGAACTGAAATTTCTCATTTGGGCTATTCTTCACTATCCCAACGATGAAAATTCTCCAACCAAACACTTCCTTAAGGAGGATTGAAGAAGAAGATAAATGACCACTTTAAGCGGGTTGACCTCCAAAAAGCCGAAGCTTGATTTTATTTTCTTGCTTGAATAGGTCATCTATCTTTTTTTATCCTCTCAATCTCTCTTGATTTCTCGTTGATTTTCGATTTATGCTGGATAGAATCTGGGATTAGATCAGATACTCCCTTTTCTTTGATCTCTGACCTTGTTTTGTTTGTGGAATTGTGGATGCTAGTAGGTTCAAGCTGCAGATTCGCTGTTGAAGTTGGTGTCGGAGTTGAAACAGACGGCTATATTTTCAGGGTTTGCTTCTCTGAATGAGAACGTGGATAGGCGGATTGAGGTGTTCAACCAGCAGGCGGAAAACACGGAGAAGTTGCTGGAGAGGATTGCCGAGCAGGCTGCTGCGAGCCTCAAGGAGCTGGAGACTCATTATTACTCTTCAGTTGCGAGGACTCGTCAGCTTGATGCATAAGGAGGTTCGGATTTCAAAGCTTGTACCGAGTTCTCTTTGTTTTGAGCTATTATATGATTTTTAGGGCTTTCCGTTGTGAAGGCGGTAGATGGTATACACAGATAGGCTGTTTGATGCTTCCTTTGCACCTGCTGGAGATAAACCTTCAATATGAGAAAACCTAACAAACTTGCAAGAGTGTAGAATTAAATATTGAAAACTCATCTGATTCACTAGTCCTGACTTAATTCTACTGTAGATACCAATAGCTTCCCTGATATTTCTTGTTGAAAAGTCAATCCTTTTTGGATGCAAAATTAAAAATTGGAAGGCAAATACTACTAAAATATGAGGGCATTGACGTATTGCTGGCATAAAGTGATACAAAGTTCATACTGATACAAGGTTGAATGTAACAGAAAAGTTCTCAAGCTTTATTTTCTGAATAGAGCTTCTCACTCAGTGTTTAAAAAAGCCCAAGACGCATCTTGGTGCAAAGGGCTGTTAGAGCCTAGGCGCAAGGCGCAAGACGCAAGGCTCAGGCGCGCGCTCGAGAGAGATAAGGCACACACTTTTATAGAATTTTAAAATAACTAAGAAGTTCTTTACTATACTTTTTAATAATTGTTAAGCAGTACTAAATACTCTTTATAGTCATATTATCACAACAAATATTCTATAACTAACCAAATAATCATGTTTTCGGAAGAAAAAAAATGAAGAATAGAAAAGAAGCTAAGCAACATATATGAATATATGATAATTTTGAAAAACAAAATAACACAGATAAAAGTAAAGAACAAATTACCTTTTTATCTCCAAATAAGAGCCAGCATAAAGGTAACTAGTAATTCACAAACATATAGAAAACTTTGATGTAAAAAATATATAATTAAAAGCACAACATGTCAAGATCATAAAAAAGTAACAAGCATAAAAGTTTAAAATTTCAAACCAAAGATCATTAAAAGGTTTCTTGTAATACTTTTGTGAATACTTTTGTGTAAAACAATAGAATTAAACCCGTTAGATCTAGATCCAAACCCCGTTAGGTCCATGTATGAAGAAGGCGCGCCTTGAGCACGCCTTGTGCCTAGAGCTAGGCGCTGCCTAGGCACACGCCTAGGCAACATCTCCCACCTAGGGGCTGCCTAGGCGCTGGCTGATGAGCTTTTTCAAACTATGTTCTCACTGTGTCTCAGCTTTTTTATATAATAACTATATACAATATGGCAGAGAGCCAAAGATAGAAGGTACCCCATGCTAGTACATATATGCTCAGAAACATTTTTGTGCTTGAATCACCTCGAACATCTTATGATCGCTTATGCTAAATTGTTCCACCCTTTAACTTGCCATGAATGTAGAATTTACAATAGCTATCAACATACTTTGCTCGAGTCCTAATTATTGGATTTGGAGAACAGAATGAGTGCTTTATTCTGTTGGTGAATGCTAGAATGATTGCAAATGGGTAGGAATTTTGAAGTTCTGTTGTTCCATTCAATATTCGTGCTCGTTATCATCAGTGCTGATTGGTGCATTAATGTAATTAATTTATAGATTTTATTGTTTTTGACTGATATTTTAATTTTAGTGTCAGGCAGCAACATTCCACTTTTAGGAGCAATAGAAGTTATTACAACTTCCTATATACTAAGAAGAAGACTGATTCAATATGGCAACATTCTGATGAGAAATTTGATTTTGTCTTTGTATGTTGACTATCTCTTCCAAAAGTACGCCATTGTTAAACACGGAGATGGATACATGTTTTCAGGTTCATACGATTTGAGAGGTTGATATCCATTGCTGAATAAAAAAGAGATGAAGAAACTTGTTGCACAGTTGTGGTGCATGGTTGGCTTTGTAGGAGAAATCAAACACTGTATTCTTTTGTTAGAAGGTGTTGAATGACTCTGTGCACAGTATTTGTGAAAATAATAACTAACATCTAATAATATAGGACAACCCCAAAGATATCGTAATAGAAATTTCATAATTAACTTGGTTTTCAAAGACATTAGAATTAGAAAGATGGTGGCGTGAGGTGTCCAGATGGCTAGCTGGTAAAGTTTCTCATAACACTATTTCTGCTTCATTTTTGTGAGATAGATCCCAAGTTGGCAAGAAACTAGTCACTCCAGTGCGTTTCTTTTGCCGCCAAATTTTTCTGCTTTCCAAAGTGTTCTTCTACATTACTATGATTGACAGCATATGTGAGATTTTTAGGAAAAATTTTCAAGGGAGAAGTTGTTTCTCAAAATTCTGTTGGATCACAATTTTCGGACAACCTTAAAGTTGATGCAGAGGAATTATAGTTTCTCGTCTCTACTCTTTACTAAGATCTTGATCTTGTTCTCCAAAAGAGAAACCTGTATGAGTTATCTTTTGTCTCCGCAATTGATCCCAAAGAAACCATGGAGAACTTGTGTTGTAACATTTTATTAAATGAGTTATTAATTTAATAAACTTATGCATTTGTAATTAGTGGAGTTACAACTCCTTTACTCTTGCATGGTAGCTTTTTTTCAAATTAAGTTTTGAACTTATAAAGAGAACTAACGTATACTACTTAATAAAGCTAACTCCTAACATTTTAATTTTGAACTTAATTAAGTTGTAACATTAAGACCTATGGTGTCTATATAAAGAGAGCTTGTCTACTCTCTTAAGACACATCAAAAAAAGATCAAAAAAAGACCAAAAAAACAATACTATTTGAGAGAAAAAGACATCAAAGAAAAAGGTGTTCTTTTTGGTGGAGTTTTGGGCTCATCTATTTGTGCAGAGTTGGTGAAGCCACACGACGAGGGTCGAGCCGTTGTATCTTGGAGGGGACAAGTCAGTGTTCTGCTGCATCGGTTCGAAGGCTTTGCTTACCGCAGAGGGCTTAAATCTTCTTAAAGAGAGCGAGATATTCGTGCCTCGGCTTGATCGACTCGTTGATACTTTTCATATATTTTTATAGTCTAACCTCTATTTTCTATATTTACACCAACAACTTGTTTAGCAGAATATTCTCGTAGGGATAAACATTTGTCGTAGCTTTCATATTCTAGATTTTTGTACAATCCAAAGTTTCAATTTAGTTTGTAGAGGTGATTCATTGTGAGATTATTTTTGTAGTAGGTGATTAAGATGATTCATCGAAATGGTGCGTTATAAAATACAATTGCTAGAGGGGTTAATTGCACAGTTATCCGCTGAATTTTTATGATAGTTTCACTTTGTCCTCCCCTATTCAGATAATGGGAACTTAGTGCTCACACCCTGAAATTTTGTAAATGAATCAAATTGCTGCACTCTGTCGTCTTTCATTAACTTCACTAACAAAACTTGATTTGGACTAACTCTGCATTCTTTATGAAAATCTGCTTGGGGTAATTGAGATATTTATAAAATTCTGGAGTGCATTAAATTCACTTCTAAAATAATAGGGGCTAAAGTGACAAAATGCGCAATTCGACATATTTATAGAATTCAAGATACCTTAAGCTCAATTCATCAATCTAAAAGAATAGGGAGCAAAGTGAAACTTACAGAAGTTTGGGACCTGACAGTGCAATTAACTGATTTACAGAGACATAGTTAGTTTATTGAATATGCAAAACTATTATCTCTTTAGTATTATACTACTATGTAACATATCCAACTCTAATACATATTTTTCATAATTTGCAAATAAATTTGTTGGTTGATGAACTTTTGTTTGTTTTATTTTAAAATTCTTAATCTGCAAATCAACGGTGGAACTATTATTAAATTATACAACTGATTTTTTGATAGTTAATTTATCATGTCTATAACTAAAATTTTTTTTAGCTCATTGGAATGTGGACTCAATTTGAGTGAATTTAAGCTGATAGAGGGGAGGGGGGTGAATAGGTGTAAATAATAAAATTCAAAAATCTTTGCGTAAAAATAACCTAATGCGAAAAATAAATAAAGTACGCAAGATTTTACGTGGAAAACTCCGTCACAGGAGTAAAAAATTACGGGTCCGATAACACGGTGAAATCTACTAAGATTAAACACGTACAAGATAATATACTGTAACACTACGACTCAACCTTTTCCATACGCTCCGAGTAGATCTTCTCCGCTCGCTCCGCAACGCACCTCGATCACACGATTTGCGTCCAACGCCGAATCCACGACGTCCAACCGAATCCACGGTCTTCACCAATTTTGGTACGAATCGATCACACGAACGCACCTCGCTCCGAATCCACGAAAGCTATAGCACATTGAATCCACCAGGCCACGCGAATCTACGCACCGATTGTCCTCTCGGAAATAGTTGTTTTGTTTATTAGTGGTGACGATAATCGAATACTTAGATCATAGATAGACAAGAAAACATCATCTAAATATTCATCGATTTGATTCTATAAAAAATAGAGAGTTTGAAAACCTTAGAATCAAATCGGTCAATATAGATGAAGAAACATGAAATTAATCGTATTTTTCTTTCTTCTCTATATGTGGATTTTTTCTTTCGATCCATTTTCAAAGTAATCAGAACTTTTGAAACCTTAGGAATTTTAGGAATTATCGGTCTTACCCTAAAAGATGAATGATAGGGTTTATTTATAGGTTAGAAATCGTTTGGAAGAGGATAAGAATAAAAAATTACCTTATCTGGAATTTTTCCGTACGGCGGTCCGGACTGGATGAAATCTGATATGGACTGTCACCTTTTGACAGAAAATTTTCAGAAAACATGTTCGGGGTTCGGACTGAAATTGTTTGATCCGCGCTAATTCATGCGATTCAACAAACACAAAGTTCGGGATCCGGACTGGAAAGGGAGTGATCCAGACTGGAATTCCGCATGAACCAAACTATGTTCGGGGTCCGGACTGGATGCTCCTGATCTGGATCCTGAACACTCAAAATGTCCAGTTTTTTATTTTTATTCAATGAAAACTATTCCAAGTGTTTCTAAACTATAAGAATGTATTCAAATCACCAAAAATATTTTGTTAAACGTACCTGCTCATTTTGAATCCATTCTTCTTGAGATTGATGTATGTGATCGACAATTTTTTCAACTTCAATCTTCAAGACTCAAAACACTTCACGAAATACGCCAATATAAAAATCCTTAACAATCTCCCCTTTTGGCGATTTCGTGACAAAATATATAATCCACTTAAAATAAACAAAAAGATATTTTTGTTGCTATCACCATACAACAAAAATTCACATGAATGGTCCAAATAAATTATAAATACAAGAGATTCCTATTACAAACTCTAGACTTAGATGCTTGTACTCTCTACAAAAGAAACAACTCTTGACAAAAGAAATCATTAGTTACCTTAAGAATTTAAAAATTCAATAAGCAATCAGAGAAATAAGAGTTTATACTCATGTAACTTATGACATTATTTAATCAGATATGTATGAAAAATAGACAATCAAAGATTCACATATCATCATATATCCATAAAGTTCCAAATGTCATAGTTCAAGGTTCACACAAGTTAACAAGTTCAAAGTTTTCGTCAGTTGTTGCTAGTCACTTGTTAGAAATATTACATGCCCAAATAGTTAGTCAAATAGTTAGTCATATGGCATGTTATCACTAATTTAGTTTTACTTACCTTCAAGTTCCAAGTTCTCTCAAAAGTTCTAAGTTCTCTTTCCCTTTTTGTCACAATCGCCAAAATAATAAGGAAAAAGTTCAAAAGTTAAAGAAAACTTAAGGTAGAGAACCAAAACAATACCTGCAAAACAAAAATTGTTAGAGGAAAATAAAATCTTATCCTGAATCAGAATCTTCAGAACTGTTGCAACATCCTAATTTGTCAGAGATTGACTTGATCAAAGTTGAAAGTTTGGAACATTCCTTCTGAATATCACGTTGGTCGGCAATGATGCACTGTAGGTCAACAGACATTCTTTCTTGCTCCAAAGAAAGTCGCTGCTGTTCCCTGTAAATAGAGGACACAGAGGCATCATCCTCTGAGGTGTCTCTCTTTGGCATTGAAGCTGGTATTGAGGGTGCAGATGGTCCAACCGATACAGGAATTGACGACATAGGTCCATTTCTAATCCATTCAGAATCTTTCATCTGGGTGATGTTATCTCTATGTGAAGAGAACACACTTGCAAGAAATTCATAAATATAAAGTCCACCAGGTCGTGTTCGCTTCCTTGCAACACATTTTCTTTTCATTAGATGGGGTTCCATAGGTGCCTTGCCCTTCAAATCAGATTGTGCTGTGGTTTCGGCAATCTCTTGTGCTCTTTTGACAGTTTTCTCCCAGTCCTCTGAGTCAGTCTCTGAGTCATTAAGGGAATCAAATTCTCCTTCTTTCAGATCCTTTCTTGCTTGCTTTAATTTGTTCGTAAACCTTGTGCTAACCAATGCTGTGACAAAAATGATTATCCAATCAAACACCATTGTTGACTGAGTTTTAAGAAAAATGATTATGTGAGCAAGAACTTCAAAAACATGGAAAAAATTGTTTAATTCCAAAAAATTGAAAAATTATACCCAAACAATCCTTATTACATATAGAAGTTAGGAATCAAGAAAGATTTGCAAAAAGAATTTTAAAAATAGATCAATCTCATTGTCACGCCCCGAGTTTTAAAAATCAGGTCTAATTTTTTTTTTTTTTTTTTTTTTTTTTTTTTTTTTTTTTTTTATAAAATCAGAGTTCGCAAACTGGGCGTAACAGACCGCCACACATATAGGAAATCCTCTATCCCAAGGACAGAGACTCCCCTATACATGCACGGCTAGGCTAGTAATCATCAATCAGAGAGCAATGCTATCTCACTAAACAATAATTAGTCAACATAAATAATCCACGATAAACATACTAACATCAATCTGAAATATCTAAACAAAATGGAGACTGAAATGCTATGAAATAGAAGTCAGCTATAATCATCGAGAATCTCAATCATCAATATATATCCTTAGGGGGACAGCTCTACTGTGACGGCCTCACTCGATCGTCCCGACATCCCTCCACCCGACGGACCTGGAAAATGGTCACCCAGGGGGTGTGAGATACACTGTACATGTATCCCAGTGGGCACGACGAGCCGAGAAATAGCTAATCGTACCTACTGGGTACTAAAATCTGCGGATAGTAAGAGTCGATGGGTAAAGCTGAATAATATAAGATATCTACTGATGATCAATAATCCACAGATAAGCTAAACTAGACAGGTAATCAATCATAAGGAAACCACAGATAAGTAGTGCTGGAAATCGGGGTATATCTATAAGGATCAGGCATAAGAACTGCCAGTGATATACTGAAAGTCACGATATAACAGTGATAATCATGCAACAGGGTAAAAGTATATCTATAAATAATAAATGCTGGAAATCAACACAACTGAACAGCGATGGTACCGCTAATCTGTGCCAGTCCTACTAGAGGAATGTATCATAATCATAATGCTGTGTATATACGGGTACAGAAGTATCAGAATCAATCATAGTGGTAATCAAATCTAACAGAAGTAAAGCATGCTAGTACATGGAAGTATATGAGCTATGCATCAATCACAAGAATATCAAGTATCCCATCAATGCCACTCTTGGTCACGAGGACCTCAGGCTCATGCCACGATCTGGCACCTATCTGGCTGACATAACCCCGCACCCATAAGTGCTATCAGGGGGCTCACGGGTCCTTCCTCTAGACCACTTTACCGGTAAAGAACATCGCTGCGGGTCATGACTCCGCTGATGTTCGTGAAGTGCAGCGGTGCGTGGCGATCATAGTGCTATGCTCAAGCTCGCGGTCCAACGACCGGGTAGTCGGCAACAAGCCGAGGATCCCAACAGGGAAAACAAGTATCTGTGTATCAATCATATCTCCTATCATGCAGTCTGGAATACAAGAAGTATGTATATCTGAGCAAAATCCCGATAGGGATGCATATGTCTGTATATCAAACAGGGTCTATCATGCATATCTGAAATATGGAAGCAAGTATAACAATCGACGGGAATCAACGAGCATAATCAGATCATGCAAATCTATGTATCAAGATATAAAAGCTGACGAGCAGGTATACGTGATATGTCTAAGGGGATCAAAGTCTATCAGGAAGATCATATGGCATATAGATCAAATCATCCGGACTAAACAAAAACAGGTGTCCGACTGGACTAAAGCAACCAGAGGGCCGAAGAGCTAAAGCCCGGACCGAAGATAACCCACCTGAGTGTAGGCAGATCCTCGAACTCCCGCACAGCTACTGGGAGGCTGGTGCTGAACAGCTGGGCCTTTGTGCGCGTCGGAGGCCGGCCGGGAGGCTTGCCGGAGCAAGGTGGTGCACCAACCAAAGTCACCCAAGGCTCGGTTTGGGTTCACCTTGAGCAACACAGGTTCAGACCTGTACGGTTGGCCGGAGGCCGGAGTGCCGGGGATGGCCGGAATCCGAACTTGGAGTCACGTCGGGTGCAACGCTGCACCGTTTCCCGACGTCCGGAGGCGCCGGCGACGCGCGGCGGCGGAGCTCGGTGAAGCTTCAAGGGCCGCTAATGGCGGATTCCGGCGAGGTGGCTCCGGGCCGGGGCAAGTTGGACCAAAAGCTTCGTCTCCACGCCACGAAGCTCGGTGCAGTAGTGGCCGGCGTCGGGAGGCTGCGACGGCGCCGGACGGCGGCGATCGGCCGAAGTGCCAAAAATCGGGTTTCTAGGGCACGCTCGCGCGGGCCCGATCCTGCTCCGATCACCCCAAGTTTTGGTGGAGAGGTGGCAGTAGACGAGAGGAGTCGGTCCAACGATGTTGATCTCGATCTTGACGATCGGACGGCGGCGGCGCACGCGATCGGCCCGAATCCGATAATTCCGGCGTTGATGGCTTCCGCCGGCGATCGGGACGGCGGCCGCGGCTCGGCCTCGCCGGAATATTGGAAGAAGGAGAGGTGGTCCGCGGCGGCGCAGGGCGGCGGCTGGGGCCGGTTCCACTCGGGCTTGGATGCAGCTTCACAGAGGAGTCCTCAGGGAGAGAATTGATCGCCTAGGACCCTCCCGAGCTCCCTCCTCTCTAACCACCCGAGATCAAGGTGGTTCTTGATCTCTCTTCTCCGGCGACGTGGAGGCGGCGGCCGGTGCGGGGCTTGCGAGGAGTGCGCAGAGAGGGAGAGTAGAGGTGGTTTGAGGGGTGCGGCTAAAGGGCTGAGGCTGCGGGATCTTTTTAAAGATTCAAATTGCAATTTGAATTTCAAATGGTTTGCACAATAGCGTTTTGGTCCCTCTAGCTTTAATATTTCAACCCCGGTCCTTCACAGCACCTCTCATTCACACTTAGGTCCCTCACCAAAGAGGTGGCACGCAAAACGAGGCATAATTATAGGGTGTATTGTGCAAAATACTGCTTTTTCCACTGTATTTCATGTTTTTCGAGACATTCCAGTCGTCAGATCGAAAAATGGACTTCGCCATGACGTCCAGCTCGACGAAACCTATCAGGTAGCGATTTTCGTTTTTCGTGAAAACGCCCGGATAAATTTTGGGTCCATAATTACTGTATCAAAATACAGTTTATCGCGCTTTTCGAGACTCTAGGGTCGCCAGACGGAAATTCCGTCAGTGTCATTGCGTTCAGATCAACGAAACCGATTGAAAAGACTACCTGGATGACTATATTCGAACTCCGAACAGTGAAATAGTGCTTGTTGCAATCGACGGAGTCAAAAACTTAGGGGTCACTATTCATCTACAGTAATCCACTTAAGTGGCACTGTGCGCAGACCACTGTTCCATTGGTCACAGTAACTCACCCACTTCTTCGCTGATTTTTGGGAGATCCGACCGTCAGATCGAAAAGTGCTGAATAAGAATCTCGCTCAGTTCGACGAGACGATCGCAACGGTCCACTCGGATTTCCAAGACTATGTCTGGATTAAAAATTAGCCTTTTTGCTTCGTAAATTGTGCAATTTGCACACCGACGATTGACCAAATAGGTCAATATAGGTCTTTTGAATTTAAAGCCAACTCAAATTTCACTTTTAATCTATTTATTAAAATAAAATAATTTTGATTACTACACTCATGATTTTCGAAAAATCTAGAAATTTGCCCCAAAACTGAAATTTTAGAAATCGAAGCCTAAAAATTTGTTTAGAACTTGACAAACAATCATAGAAAAGTTTTTTAGGCATCCAGAGTTCAATTTATGCAAGAAATTTCAAAGAAAAATATTAAAAATTGAATTCGGGGCATGATTTCTATCTCGTTTTGAAGAAAATAACATGAACTGTGTATAAACCGAGATTTTGATGCAAATACTTACTTGATTTGAGAGAAATCAAGTCAAGAGAAATCCAATAGCACTTGGTTCTATAGAGAGAAACTTAGGAAATCAAAATCGAAAGTTTGGAGTGAATGAGAAATCAAAAATCATTTGTTTTGATATAAAACCTAGCCGCGGTCCGGATCGGATTATGAGGCCGGTCCGGATCAGCTTGGCGCAGGAAATCCCATCGTTCGGGATCCGGACTGAACAATCCAGTCCGGACTGCTTGCAACTTTTTCTCCAGAAAAAATTTGAAAAATTTTAGAAAATTCAGAAAAAGTATGTAATTATTCTTACATATCAACTTTAAGCAAAAAGTATCGTTTCATGTAAAAAGAATTAGATTATTAGAAATATATCAATATATCCCAAATAAAGAAACGAAAATTTATAAAATTTATAACCTCTAAATTTGAGCAAGTTCAAAACATCAAACACGATCCTATGAGTAATGAATTTATCGAATCATCAATTGAGCAAAGAAAATAAAGTACCAAGATCGATAGATATATGAAATCCCCAATAAATTAGATAATATTATCTAGTCAATATATTTAGGGAGTGGCTCTTTGAGCATCTTTCAATATAAAATCCCACCTTATACCAACATTGAAATTTAACAGAGTCAAATATTCAAATAAATATTTTATCTAATAAACAAGAGCACCATGCTTGGTAAACATGTGGTAGCTGCACACAGTACTCGGACGACCGAGGTGGTAGCTCTTTCCTCCATGCGGTGGTAGTTTTCACACTCCACTAAGGGATGTAACTCTTTCCACATCTTTTGAACATGAAAATTTTAAATAGATTCCCTCTCAATTGGCTATCAATTATATAAGATATTAAGTATTCAATCATAAATTGATCTCGTGTTCATACTTATTTCAATTATCAAATAAGATAAAAATAATACCAAGAGATCATTGAATGAGAGATTGACTTTGATCAGTTAAAGATAAAATAATTGATATAAATGATATTTGCATCAAATGAGTTATAATGATATCCAAATCATAATAAACTTCTCTAAACATGAAAGGATGCAATTAAAGTCAATTTAGCTAATGCTCATTTAATGTTCTATATTACAAACAAAAAGAATAAAAACACAAAACAAAACCTAACCTAACCAATGGTTCAAAAATCAGTTATTTCAAAGAAAGCATACCAATTGCTTTTCGCAAATGAATAAAACGTTTTTGATCCAAAGGTTTTGTCAAAATATCGGCTAATTGGTCATCACTTGAAACATAAGCAATTTGCAAAGTACTTGATTCAACTAGCTCTCTTAAGAAATGATATTTTAGTTCAATGCATTTTGCTCTAGAGTGCAACACAGAGTTTTTAGAAATATTAATGACACTAGTGTTGTCACACAAAATAGTTACCGAGGTCGCAAGAATGCGGAAATTACTTAATACACTCTTCATCCAAATCAATTGAGTTGAGCAACTTTTCGTAGAAATATATTCCGCCTCGGCAGTAGAGAGAGCAATGCAGTTTTGCTTTTTACTATGCCATGCAACGAGACAATGGCCAAGATAAAAACAGGCACCACTTGTGTTCTTCCGATCATCCACAGATCCAGCCCAATCGGCATCTGAATATCCTATAATATAGGGAGATGTGCCTATAGGATACCAAATTCCGAAATTAAATGTACCTTTGACGTATCGGATGATCCTTTTCACTGCTTTCAGGTGAATTTCCTTCGGTGCTGATTGATATGTCGCGCAAATCCCAATACTGAAGAAAATGTCCGGGCGACTAGCCGTAAGGTAGAGTAGACTTTCAATCATACTTTTGTAAAATTTCTCGTCTACTTTTTCTCCGTGAGATTCACTTCCTAATCCCTTATTGCTAGTTCCCATAGGAGTCGGATGGTCTTTAGAATTTTCTAATCTGAATTTCTTAACCAACTCCTTCGCATACTTGGATTGACTCAAATGAATGCTATCTTCACATTGTTTAACCTTCAATCCAATAAAATACATAAGCTCGCCCATCATAGACATCTCAAATTCGCTTTCCATTGTTTCGGCGAATTTTGAAGCATCATTGTTTCTCGTAGCTCCAAACACAATGTCATCCACATAGATTTAAGCCACAATGAAGTTATCCTGAGAATGCTTGACAAAGAGTGTCCGATCGGCTCCCCCTCGAGTATAGCCTTTTTTCAAAAGATATTTAGTCAATCTTTCGTACCATGCTCGCGGTGCTTGTTTTAGTCCGTAAAGAACCTTTTTCAATCGAAAAATATGGTTTGGAAGTTTATGATCAATGAAACCTTTTGGTTGAGCCACATAAACTTCTTCGTTTAGAAAACTAATTAAAAATACGCTCTTAACGTCCATCTGAAAAAGCTTAATTTTAAAGTGACAAGCAATAGCGAAAAGGATACGAATGGACTCGAGACGGGCAACCGGGGCGAATGTCTCATCAAAGTCTATTCCTTCAATTTGTGAGTAGCAGGTTGTTACGCGATTGCTTCAGTTCCACAGTTTGGATCCACCCAGATTTACCGGTCGTGATATAGAGCCCTAGAAGGTGGAGGCTTGGGTTGCCTCACTGGAGAAGCTCTCTAGGGATTTCTTTATTCCTGAGAGCATGAGAGTTCACATGGCGGTGCATTGTTTGGACGGTGATGCAGATGCGTGGTGGCGGAGGGTGGAGCCCGCTGAATTTCGGATTATCCGTCAGATGCCTTGGTTAGAGTTTCGCCGAATGCTGTTCGCGGTTTACTTTCTGAACAGTGTAGGGCAGAAGCTTGAGTAGTAGCAGGATGGGTGTGTCATCTACGGTGGGTCACATTCACCGCCGTAGTGTGACCACAGATGGGGCGGTGTT
This sequence comes from Tillandsia fasciculata, assembly GCA_029168755.2. Lineage (NCBI taxonomy): Eukaryota > Viridiplantae > Streptophyta > Magnoliopsida > Poales > Bromeliaceae > Tillandsia > Tillandsia fasciculata. Next base: position 21,798,427 of record CM054940.1, read on the forward strand.
TTTCTTGTGGGCAGTCAGGACATCCTCAGGCAGAGTGCCCCCGAGTAGTGCTCACGGTATTACCACTGGCGACGACACCACCTTTACCTCTTCCAGATGAAGGAGCTCTTCCGATATACCGCCTGACAGATAGGGTCCCGACATCGAGACAGATGAAGCGACGACCACCAGCACCGAGCGATGAGATGGTGTAGCTCGAGTGGAGGGCGCCATGATAGTGGACTGCGTCGTACCAGGTATGATCTTCTTTACAGACGTCTGAGCTAGAGCATGTTTGTTACTGACGCCTCTCATGCATGTACTAGTAGAGCATTTTTGCATCCCTGCATGACCTAGAGGTAGGGTTGTTACCGCATGCACTGGTGGTGCAGGTACTTGAGCAGGTTGTGCATGTGGGGGAGATCGTGGAGCGTGTCCTGTGTAGTTGAGACCGTGGAGCACACCGGTGGACTAATAAGTTTTATAGTAGTTCCAGGACGAGGACACGGTGCGTTGGATTAGTTGGCGCAGTAGCGTGCGACGATGGACTGAGAAAGAAGGACTGTCACCTTCCGTGAGCAAGACAAGGGGAGTTCATCTACAGAGACCGTCAGAGTACGCAATGTGCAGCGGTGATTTCATCGGCAAGGATCATGTAGAGGAAGAGCCGAGAGTGTATTATTATTTTCGCGTGATTGTGCTAAAAGCGCCTACGGCGGCACCGGAATCCCAGGATACTCCTATTGTCCACAGGTTCTCGGATATGGTTTCACCTGAGTTGATAATGATGCCGCCGGATAGGAGGATTGAGATGTGGATTGACGTGGTTCTGGGAACCATGCCGATTTTGAAGGCACCTTATTGGATGGCACCCGTAAAGCTGAGAGAGCTGATGGCATCATTGATGGAATTAATGGTTAGAGGGTTGTTAGACCTAGTGTCTCACCTTGGGGAGCACCTTCGTTATTGTGGTAGAGATGGTAGATCGCTTGGTTTGCTAGTAGTGGTTGACTGGCAGTGGCACCCCCAGAGGATTTTGAGGTGTACAGATGCTTTGGGGAAGAGCGTAGTGCAGAGCTTGATGTTACGGATTTTATGTTGGCATATTTTGTGATTTGAGTCGGAGTCCTGAAGTGATCAAATTATCAAATCAGCAATCGAAGACTCAGAGAAGATTTCTCAAAGAGCTCAAGTTGACACTCAGGTATGATTAAAGTATTCATGGTGATTTAAATTTATTTACAATCTTTGGAATCACGAACAAATCAAAACCGGGTTTAGAAGAGGTTTTGGGAACAAGGTTTTTAACTCATAACTTATTTTAAGTTTGAATTCCAGTACGTGGTTTGTTTTGTTGAACTTATCTTTGAAAAATTCATTATTTTACATTGAGTACCGGAATCACACTTTGAGTTCCTCAAAACCCGTCACAAGATTTTCTGGAAATTGCCTAAAGTACGGGTACCTGACTTTTAGTACCGGTACGCAATAGAAAATTTTGTCTGTTGCGTCATAGATTACCGGAACCTGCCTTTTAGTACCGGAACACAATGTTCAGTTTGGATTTGAACGCTAAACCGACTTTGATTATATTCCAAAGGTTATAAATAGATACTTAGGGTTTCTCAAGAGGTACCGACCAACTCAGAAACACCTGAGAGCAACCCTAGAGGCTAAGTTTTTATCGTTCTTCTTTTTAGCATCTCTTAGGTCAATTCGACAGTTTTTCACGATATGCTTTTTGTCGAATTGATCTAATCTTTGCTTAGAGATTTCATACATGGTTCTCTAATGTTATTCTAAGCAAAGAATCACCTCTGTACTTTCGTTACGGTTGAGATTGCGTTAAGGATTTGACGTGGCATTGTGGATTCGATGTGTTGAAGGCGTTTCGTGGATTCGAAACGTGTTGCTCGTGGATTCGAGTGGTGTTCGTGGATTCGGACATGTGCATTGGACCTGCAGTCGGTGAGCGCAAGATCCAGAGAAGTTGAATGAGGGAGTTGGAGTCCGTGGAGTCGGTAATCACATTGTAATCTTTCTATTTTTAGTGGATTGTTTTGCGTGTTGGTCCCGTGGATTTTTTATTCCTGGTTGGAGTTTTCCCACGTAAATCTCGGTGTGTTATTTTTATTTTTCGTATTTATTTTAAATTGCACTGAGATTTGATTTTTGGTTATTATACCTATTCACACCCATTCTAGGTATTTGATAGAACATACTTAGATCCTTGTGGATCCATAACCTACACTTGAGCCTGATGATCGTGCGACAGATGTCGCTTCTGGAGCAGTTGTGATGATTAGGACTAGAGGTTGTGTCCCTAGTGATCGCGGTTAGATCGTAGCTTTCATTTTTGTAGCCACAGTAGGAACAACTTCAACACTTCTCTCCCTTTTTCTCGTCTTTATGCCGAAGCTCGCAAATGGGACGAAAACTTTGAAAGGCTACTTCAGAAATGGAGACAGTGCCCGAACCTGTTCTTGTTTGATTGGGGCGAAGGCATTGGCCTTTCGGAATTTTCAAACTTTTTGCTATTTTCGGCTGCTTTCTAAATAAAGAGTTGGGGTTGATGACGTTCCTGATGTTGGGGCCTTTTCCTTTCTTGGATGATTGTGAGGGTGTACATCGAGTAGTTTTGGACGAGTTGGTACCGAGAGTTGGCTTTTCGAGCCGTTGCTTTTCCTCTGCGATTTGTTGGAGTCCTCGTGTTTTCTACATCTCAGCTTGGAGGTGATATGTTTTGGATCCCTCGCCCGTGTTTGACTCACCCCACTCGAGATTTGTGAGTGTCTGGAGTACGAGGGACGCCCATTGCGAATTCTGGCTCGTGAGATGAGGGGATTACGCAACCGGGCTATACCGTACTTATTGTTGTTGAGGAGTAGTTATGAGGAGTGAGTGGCGATTTGTTAGCTGGTGACAGTGGTGATGGATACCCACCCTTCTATTTGAGACTCCCGGGAGGTTTGTTAGTTTAGAGGACGAAACTTTCCTTTAGTGGGGTTGGATGTGATGATCCGGATCTTCGCAGAGCTTTTGCAGTGTGTTCAGCAACTTCTGGAGGCATATTTTGTGTGGTGGAGATGGTTGTGCGCAGAATGAACATCAAAATTGGACCTTGCGTTAAAATTGGATCAAGTTTGCCTATCTGGATGCCTTTATCAAATTTTAGAAGTGGATTTTGGCAAAACGGACATCGGATTTGGATTCAACGCGCGAAAATGATAAAAATCAGCTATTTATATGTATTTTTCGAGTTTCGGACGCCCTAAAACGGACATAGGGCATGATGTTAATGTTCTGGGCAGCGCCGGCTGTCACGCCCCGGCGTCGAAACTGGGATCCGGGCTCGCCAACAGATTCGCTGCCCATACGGGAAGCCCCGTATAGACGAAGTGACTAACCTGCAAGAGATCAACTACACTATACAGATATAAGAGCTGAAAAGTAAACTACTGAAATAAAAATATACAAATCCTCAAATAGTACATGCCAGGTCCTCACAAAACAAAAGTCACTCCAAATCCTAAGCTCTCAAAGTAAAATATACATGAAATATCCCAAAATCACTGGCAGTACTGATACATCACAAACAGGGGTACATCTACTCTCACGGGAAGCAGACTGGTAAGGATCTAGCTCGCGACTCCCTTACCTCGATCAGCAGGATCAGCAACTGGAGCAGCAGGAACTGGAGTAGAGGTCCCTGGGGAAAAATTACCACGGCGGGTGTGAGAACTACATCCCACAGTAGTTCTCAGTAGGTACCGCCAACAAGCCCGACGGTCTGCCCACAAAGTCTACTAGAGGCATAAAATAACAAATGCAGTGCTGAAAGTAAAGGCTGGAAAAGAATAACTCAATAGCTACTATGCCTCTATCTAAATGCTCAAGAAGTGGAACAGATGGAAACATGATGCATCTACTAACTCTCAAACATAGTCACCCAATCTACATTGACTGTCACATGGGGTCCAGTCAAACCTGCGCCTACCTACTGCCGTTACATCCAAGGAGGACCGGACTTACGTAAGGCGTCCGTGACTGCCAAAACTGGCCCAGCCAGAGGGACTGCATCGACAAGTCGCGGTAGCAAGTAACAAGCCTAGCTCCAGAGTGGCACTCGAGGGGCGCGACCCCACCGAGGAAAGTATCCGCGCATCTCTGTCAAGCTCAAATGTGGCTCATGCAGGCTATAGTCCAAATCCACGATCAACAAGATCGATAGAAACCAACAACACTAACTCTCACTCACAGGCTGGAAAACCACACAGTCGGGACCTACCGTCGACTCAGACGGCTCCCAAAAATAAACACTGATCTAACACTGCTACCAGACTCCACTCGGCCCCCAGGCGCGAGTGTAACATGCATCCCACGACAACCCGACCACTCGGCCCACTATCCGGGCGAGGAAACTCTAGGTCCAGGATAAAATAATGAATGACAGTGTGGGAATGTCTAAAGCAATAATAATCTAGCCCAAGTTGGAGTTTTCTACTAGTCTGGTTGAACATGCAGCATATGACGGGGGTGCTCGGTCAAGTTCCAATTGTAACAATAATTAACAGATTTTAGGAAGCAGTAAATCATATGATCATCAAAGTAACACTGGGAACATCAATCCTCACATTTTTGCATGCTTCATAATACATACACAATCATGCATGATCCTACAATATAGAATTAATGTTCAGTCCATCAATCTTGAAGGCGAGGCAACCCACCTGAAAGTGCTAAACTGTCCAAAGTCCAAAAGCCAAAAATACCCGGGAACAACACTCCGATTTCTCCCAACTCCAACGGGTTCAGAAACACCCGAAAACTCTCATGGGTACAAAAATATAGTCCAATGTTACAAATAACTCAAATTCCAAATGTACAGAAATCTGCTGAATATCAGTCCCAAAGATGCAAAAATTTCACCTGTAAGGTAAATTCCAAAAATTCCAATAAAAATACGACGGCGATCCTCGCGAAGTGTAGATGTCAATCGAGCCCTTAAACATCAAATTCCGATACCCGAGTGCGGAGATAAAAATCCGATAAGGTGCTGCTGTCCAAGAAGATCCACCAGCAACAAAGGGGGTTAAAAATGTACCAGAAACCCCAATAAAAGCTCAAATCTGAGGTGAGTGGAGAATACAAAAATCGTATATCTACCTCTCGTGAATCCGACGCCGTGAAAATCGTCCAAAAATACTATCGGAGTGGCTCTGTGGACCTCGCGGATCGAAATGCGACGATAACGGGCCTCCGATGAAAGAACGTCGCTCTGCGCTACGATGCCGAAGTCGCCGATGCCGCAGCTTCCAAAAATTTCGGAACTCCACCACAAGATGCACTACAAGATGAAGAACAAAATCAGTAAAGGGCTTGAGGGCAGAGGAGCTCGGGAAAAAAGGGTACAAGGCCAAAGATCTCGGCCTATTTATAAGCTCCACCCACAGGCCACAAAAAAATCCTCTTATTGGACTTTTGGGCCCGAAATCCGGGCACCCGCAACAATTCGGGTGGCTACATTGTTGGGCCTGCCCAACACTGTGCGCGCTCGAAATGCTGAGGAGCCGCCACGTGTCCCTTCCGCGTCCCGCGCACCCAGCGCACGCGCGCCCGCCAATCGCGGCGCGCCGTGTGGCCGCGCGGTCCACGGCGGGGACCGTGGGCCGCGGTTCACGGCGGGCCGCCCGGGTCACTGCGCCCGCCAATGAGCGGGCGACACGTGGCCCGGCGGGGTCCACCGTGCGCCGCGCCCGGCGCGGTCCACGTGCTATCGCGCTTGCGTTGACCCGCGAATCAACGCCTGCCACATGGCACTCGCCCCCGTTGGCTACTCCCGGTGCACGCCAAGTGGGCCGTGGACCGGCCCACCCAAAAAATCGGCCCGTTTGGCCCGTATAGCCTAAAAATAGCCGGTTTTCAACGTTTTTGCGCGCTGAGTCCGTTTTTGGCATCCGTTTGACGCACAACGGGCTCGATATACCAATAATAGGTGTTTTCTCACCGTCGACCACCCAGACAGGTCGTACGGAAAAATCGGGACACCACACCGGCGGTGGTGGGCAGGTGGCGCAGCGCGGCGGCGCTGTCGCGGGCAGGCACGGGCATCGCGGGCAGGCGCTGAGGTGCGGGTGGGCCAATCCATGGCCCAGGCGCGTGCACCGGGACCAGGGAGTTTGTGCACGCGCCACGTGGTAGCACGGGATTGGTCGGGCCACGCCAATCCCGCCGTGACTGGCGGGGCAGCGCCACGTGGCGCCTTCTGATTGGCCGACAGGATCCGGTAGACCCAGCGTGACGACCGACGCGTGGAACCGCACGTGGACCACGTGGGCATTTTTCTATCATGTCGGGTGAAGGTGGTAATATTAATAGACCTCCTCTTTTCGATGGGACCAATTATGCCTATTGAAAAGTCCGGATGAGAGTTTTTCGCATCGCAATTGATGAGCGGGTATGGCAAATTATGGAATTCGGTTGGGTGCATCTAATTGATGTAATAGATAACTCTACTACTCCAAAACCTCGTTCTAGATGGTCCAGAGAGGAGATCGAAAAATCTTCTTACAACGGGAAAGGTATTAACGCTTTATTTAACGCTCATTCCTCGACTGAGTTCATACGTGTTTTTGCGTGTGAAACTGCAAAGGAGATTTGGGATACTCTTCAAATTACACATGAGGGTACAAGTCTAGTAAAATTCAAAAGCTCCAGATGCTTACAAGTCAATTTGACTCTATTCATATGGAGGAGCATGAATCGTTTACCGAATATTATACTAGACTCCAAGATATAATCAATACATGTGCTAATTTAGGAGAAAAAATTTCGGAATCTAAAGTTGTTAGAAAGATTCTTCAGACTCTTCCGGAACGTTTTAGGGCAAAGGTTGCTGCCATTGAAACCGTCAATCATCTGGATGACATGAAAGTAGAGGAATTAGTAGGTGCTTTACAAACTTATGAAATGACTTTTCCTACTAATCAATTTTCTTTCAAGTCTTCTTCTAAGCATACAGATATTGCATTCAAATCAACAAAGGAAGGAGATAGCGACTCAGACTCTGACGATGAAATCTCTTTTGCCAATTTTGAAGAACAACGGGCGCGAATCACGAAGAAATTTTGTCAGAATTTTTGGAAGAACCGAACCGATAGATCTTCATCCTCGAAACCGAAAAATTCATCTAAAAGATCATCGGGTTCTAAATCCTCTAAACTCAAGAGATTTGCAAAACCTTCTAAAGAAAAAGAAAAAGAAAAAGATGAATTCGAAGAGGAAATCCAATGCTACAGATGCAAAGGCTTTGACCATATTTCGATGGATTGTCCTTGTGTTTGCTGAAATAGCATGAATAGTCCAGATCAGGAAATTCAGTTCGAACCCCAAACTATTTTTTTCAAAAAAATTGCTAAAAAAAGACGACAGTCCGGATCAGCAAAATCCAGTCCGGACTGTCGTGCGGGAAAAATTATGTTAAGTCAGTTTTTGATGCTTATCTCTTTCCAAAGATTTCTAACCTATATATATAGACCCTATATTCATCTTTTAGAATAATCGAGAATTAATCGAAAAATCGATCGAAAAAAATAATAGAAAAATCCACAAATATAGAGAAGAAAGGAAAACACGATTAAATTCATGCTTCTTCATCTATATTGATCAATTTGATTATAGGGCTTCCAAACTCCTATTTCTTGTAGAATCAAATTGATGAATACTTAGATGGTATTTCTGTATCTATCTTTGACCTAAGTATTCGGAGGATCATCACCAAACAAAACAACGATTTAACCAAAAATCGGCGCGAGGATTCGCGTGGCCTTGTGGATTCAAGGTGCTACTGCTCTCGTGGATTCCGAACGAGGCGCGTTCGTGTGATCGAGACGTGCCGCATTGGTGAAGACCGTGGATTCGGTTGGACGTCGTGGATTCGACGTTGAACGTCGTGGATTCGGCATTGGGATGCAAATCGTGGATTCGAGGAGCGTTCGGAGCGAGCGAAAAAGATCAACTAGGAGCGTATGGAAAAGGTTTAGTCGTAGGGTTACGGTAAATCACCTTGTACGTGTTTAATCTTAGTAGATTTCGCCGTGTTATCGGTCCCGTGGTTTTTTACTCCCATGACGGAGTTTTCCACGTAAATCTTGCGTACTTTATTTATTTTCCGCATTGGATTATTTTTTACGCAACAATTTGGTGTGTTTATTATTTTCACCTATTCACCCCCCCCATCTAGGTGATTTTTCTCCTATTCAGATCCATATTATTCATAACCCACACTTCTTCGTGGAGGAGAATCTGCACCTTTCTTTTTCCTTGAAGTCATCGGTGCCTTTCCCTTTCATTTTACCGATTCTTCCTCATATTCCGATGAAGGTTCTGATTCTGAGCTTGTTGATCCTTCATCACGTGATCGTTTAGAAACTTTCTTCTTTCCACGTCCACGACCACGTCCACTCCCGGTGGCCATCAAAATCACAAGTGCAAGTAGCAAAGAGAATGCCATTATCCTGTGAAGAACATGATGCATTATGATTTGATCAAATATGATATCATAAAAGGCTTAAAAATGTTTAACAAATATTCTAAACATGTAAACTTTGAAGATCTAAGATTCAAAAGCAATTTACGTGCAAACTCTAAATTTCCAAATTTCTTGATTTAAAGAAATGATTTAAATGTTGATTCAAGCAATATATGGAAGAAAATATGAATCTAATCACATAGAAAGCAATCATTTATGTTCTAATCAAGAAAACAATGCGATATATGCAAGAGATTTCATTAGAAATAGAGATCAACTCAAAAATCCCAAAATAAATCATCAAAACCTAAAAACTAGGGTTTTGAAATATAAAAAGCAAGATTGATGAAAGATCTTACAAATCACAACAAGAATCTCGTAGATCTTGAAGGAAAACACATAGGAAATCTTTTAGAGAGAGAAAGGGGGAGTTTTTGTAAAAGGGAAAGTGAAAGAATGTACCTCGAAGGCGCGTATCGGTACCCAATTAAAAATTCGAAAAATTTCAGTTTGGGTTTCGGATTGAAAACTAATTTTGGGAAATTGGTTCCGGTACCAAAATGTGAGTACCAGTACTCCAGAGCTAAAAACAAAAAATTTGTTGGAACAAATCCAAATTTTGAAATATTTCAAATACTGATTTGCGTGCCATCAAGAAAATCAATTTAAGTGCTTGAAAATTATGAGATCACACAGATGTTATTCAATCCAATTAATTTTACAAAAATTAAAAAGATTTACTCCTAAATCATAAAAAACAAAGATAAAATATTATAACCGTTTTTCATTTTAATTATATACGTCAAACACAAGTCATAAAAAATAATCTAGAGATCCGAACTCTATCAAGATGTAATGGATTATCAAAAATGACTTACAGAGATTTCCAAAATGAAATCAATTTGATCAATACCCTTTCAAATTTGAGATAAGCACTAAAATACATAAGGGTGGCTCTTTGAGCATCTTTCAACTATCCCATCTTATACGAACCAGGAGATTATTCAAAAATATAAGAAATTAGAATATAAATCTTCAAATGCTTAAACTAAAATTTTTTCCAAAAACATTATCAAGCATTCAAGACATGTGGTAGCTCTTTCCAACGTGTGGTGGTAGTTTTCACACTTCTTTACGGATGTAACTCTTTCCACATCTTTTTGAGCTCTTTCAATTACCATTGTAAGAATGCAATCTCTTACGTGAAAGAATTAAATCCCAAAATTTAGTTTATTTGTTGTCTCATATTTATCACAATGAATTCACACAATCGAGATAGGTTAAGCACCTTAAGATCACACATGATTACTAAAATTTGATGAATATAAATATCAAAAACTCCTATAATAGAATATCTTCAAAGATTATGATTATGGAGTAAAGTTGATAATTAATATGAAATTAATTAGGAGTGAATGAAAGTAAACCCTTTTGATATTCAATGCACTCGTTCATTAAAATCCTTTTGTTTGAAAATAAAACATAAAAAAAACGACAAGCATTGAAATCATATAATGCAAAGATCACGATATATATAAAGAGAAAACCGATCAAAGCATTACATACAGTCAAAAGCTATTTAAATCATGTTTTGGATACACATGATTTTTGTAAAGTAATATTTCTTTCCACGCTTCGAGCGGCGCCAGAACCTGTTCTTGCTTGATTAAGGGGAAGGCACTAGTCCTTCGGAACTTGGGAAAATAAAATCGTTTTTTACTGATTTTCTTATAAACTAAATGGTATTAAAATTGGGTTTTCCTTCAATCAAGATGATTTTCTAAAAAGGAGTTACTTTTTGTCCTCACCCAGAGAGGGGTCGAGTGAAATGGTTTTTAAAAATAAATGTCATCTTTTTATATAAATCTCCTCACGCTGACGAGGGTTCGAGTGATCTGAGTTCCATGGGCTGCCTTCTTTTGGGACGAAAGCTACGGGCGGCTGTGCCTGCAACCTATTCTTGTTTGATTGGGGTTATAGGCGTCAGTCTCTCGGAATTCTCGGTCATGGCATTGTTGGTCGGTTGGGTTTGATGTTGGGCCGATGAGGGTTCCGACTAGATGGTTATTTGGTTTGGATGGCGATCTGCTTGCTCGTGGTTTTGGATTACAGCCTGCTTGTGCTACAGTTCTGGTTCTCGATTCTACACGGTTCTTTTCCTTAGTGGGGTCGCTCCTCCTGAGTGCCGCTCCGGATGCGATGGTTGTTTTGGTACGTTTGGACTCCCTATGAGGCCCAATCCAGATTGGGCAGTGGTGATAGGTGAGCACAGGCTTGACTGGCCCTTTCGGCAGTCATAATAGTTTTGTTGGTTTGGGCACCTCAAGTTAGAGTGGTTGCATATCATTATCTGTTTCACCCGCCCATTGAGCATTGTAGATAGAGGCATGATAGTTGTAGTTTTCTTTCCAGCTATTTTATTCTTATTTACAGTATTTTTCTGTTATCTTATGCCTCTAGTAGACTTAGTGGGCAGACCGTATGGTTGGAGACGGTACCCACCGAGAACTACATGACGGTGTAGTTCTCACACCCTCTGTTTGTGACAGTTTTGTAGAGGCTTTCCTTTCCATCCCTGCTTCAGTTGGCTCGATGGATCTTGGTGAGGGAGTCGCGTGATAGATCCCTACCAGTGTTGCCTTATTAGTGAGATAGATGTACCAACCCGGACTATAGGTATTACTGTACACTAATGTATTTATGTTTTTAGTTTACCTCCCCTTTTGGACTGATAGTTGTTGTATAGGGGGATTTCTACTTATATTTTGTTTCAGTAAACCTGAGTATTGTATTATTATCTTGGGAGGTGGATAGTTTACCTTTATTTCAGTTGTACAGTGGTTTCAGATTTTATTACTGACAGTTATTTTGAGCTCTGATATATGTTTAGTTGGTAGTAGTTATTCTTTTTCAGGTTGGACGCTTTGCCTATGCGGGATTTTTCGTATAGGTGGCGGATCTGTTGGCGAGCCCGAGTCGTAGTTTCGACGCCGAGGTGTGACAACTAGTTCCATGAAAGCTACTATGCCATGCCACACTAGGCTACCATACTCACAACCGGCCACTATGCCGCTAAAAGGGGTTACATCTAATCCGACCACTCTTGGCCATTTACTTATTCTCTTTTTTACTTTTATGCCTTACGGAGTACCTCGTCCGATGGGTCTCTACCCAAGGAGTTGCACTCCTTATTGATGAGTCTCAAATCCGAAGTGGCCAATTGTATTGACTTGCATTACCCATCGGAAGTACCCTATCCGATGGGTCCCTACCCAAGTAGCCGCATTGTGCGCTCACTCCTAATGACGGGTCTCAAATCTAGAGGTGCCATTTTTTATTTCTCTTTTACCTTAGGTTATTTACTCTAGGATAGCTTGGGTGCCCCTAGGACACCAATTTCAGGTTAGAGATTTTCTTGCTAATCACATTTTCCATTAAACCCTAAGTTCTTACTCTAGGGTTGCCAAATGTCCCTGGGACATCAACTCTTCACTCTAACCTTAGAGTTCTTTGACTTTATGTTTAACTCTACATTTATCTCTTAAGTTATCTGTCACGCCCCGGGTGTAAACCAGAATCCCGGCCCATCCACAGATCCACCATGCACACGGAATTTCCTGCGTACACGAAGCGTCGGTAACCTGCTCAGATATAAAAGATATAATAAAAGAGCATAAAAACAGAGCTGAACTAAAACTACTATATCTCAGACTGGAAACGAGAAGTAAAATAAAGTACAACTGTAAAAATAATACATGTCTCTCCCAGCTCACCAAAAAAGTACAACCAGCTGGCAAAAGACAGACCTCAAAAATAAAAGGAAAACACAACAGTCTGAGTGGAGGGTACATCAACTGTCTAACAGCAACTCTCAGCCTCACAGGAGATCTATCTACTCAGCGATCCCCTTACCTCGATCAGCCGCCGATGGCCCAGTAGCTCCCGCAGAAGACTCTACAAAACAAAGGGAAGAAAAAGGGAAAAACAATAATGGGGGTGAGAATCACTAGTAAACCAGTAGCCTCCCCCTGTGGGTAAAGCCTCAAACTCCGACGCACCCACTAAGGCTACAAGAGGCAAAAGGAAAAGAAAGGTAGTAAGCTATAAAGATTGCTGATAAAAGAAAACTACCACTACTATGCCTCTAAATGCAGTGCCAGAAAGAGTAACTATATGAGTGCATCAGTAAAGAACATCTGCCTGAACAAACCCAATCGATGGACCAGTAACCACTAGCACTGCCTGCTCAAACTGTATCAAGTATCTGCTAACAAATCGTCACTCACTAACCGGAACTCGGGGTCCGGTACTCACTGGCCGCTATGTCAATCACTAACAGATCGGCACTCACTGACCGAAACTCGGGGCCCGGTACTCACTGGCCGCTGTGTCAAACGCTAACAGATCGGCACTCACTAACCGAAACTCGGGGCCCGGTACTCACTGTCCGCTGTGTCAAACGCCTACTCCGGAGTGGCACTCGAGGGGAGCGACCCACTCGAGTAAAGTAACCATGTCACAAGTATCTCAATATAGCAGGACTGGATTACGACTATAATCAAAGTGGAAAAAACCCATCCACTAAAGACAACACAACCCCAATCCCCAATCTGATGCAAAGATAAACATCCGGTCAACCGCCCAATGTCCGCGGTCGCCGCAGTACCCCAGTAATCCACAATCTGATAAAATAAACAATATCCGGTCAACCGCCTACTGTCCGCGGTTGTTGCAATCCCCCACAAATCCATAATCAAGTACCACCTGTCCCAGACTCCAAGGTCCCGACTACACTATCCCAAAGCCCTGCTCGAACCCGAGCAACATAAATCAAAAGTCTAAATGAAAAGGAGAAAAGAAACAATCATGGTTTCTCCTAAGTCAAGTCCCAATATGATAGTATAGCAATAAATAGTGACCTATCTAGATGTCCATATAAGCATGCAAATATCCTCATGAAAGATAAAAGAGTGTATCAAAAAGTAGTTCCACATAGGTATAACCAACAGGCCACAATCACTAACCAACTACACATGTCTATAATCCATGATTCATAATAATTTATCAAAGTGGTACCCGCACATAGGTAGATCATAATGTCCCATATAAATAATCCCTTTGCATAAAAGCTAAATTCTAAACATGACCGTGATATTTCCAACATGAGAGATCCACAAGAATAATCCCACTATCTTGTTCTTACGATAATATTTCCCACATAGATAGGCTCATGAATAATATGCTCAAGTGTGATTTCCAATAGGGTGTCAAATCAATAATAGTTTAGGGGTTTCTCTAATAGTCCTAGTGAGTAAATCGCAGTAAGAGGTAAGCAACAACCACCCACCTGGCACGCAAATCCAAGTCCACAAAACTCCCCAACTGTAAAAGAACTCCCTGCTGTCTAACAACTGTCCCCGCAACCCTAGAATCCACGAATCACTGCAAAAATAATCGAACTCGGCATAATGGGCATCCCGTGAAAACAATATTTGCTGTTTTACAAAACAGCACAGAAAAAGGGATTTTTCACCTGTGCACAGTTCTTAGAAAAATCCAGAAAAATTACGGTTGCGATCCTTGCGACGAGTAGATCCAAAACGAGTACTCAAACGCCCTGTTCTGATGCTCGTAGGCCAAGATAGAAAATAAACAAGTCCGCACTGTCCAAAAGTCACCACAGAAAATAGGGTCAAATGATGCCTCGAGAACCATGCCAAAAACCAAAAACAGAGAGAAGTGATCAACACGGAAATCGAAGGCCTACCTCTTAGGAACACGCTGCCGTAAAAATCGTCCAAAAATTCCTCCTGGTTGGCGCAGGGGCTTTTTCCGACTGAACAGCGACGAAAACGGGCCGCGAAAGGGAAACGTTGAAGCGCGCCGTGTCGCAGAGATCTCGATGCCGAAGACTCCTAAAATCTCGAGAATCCTTCACGAGATGGTGGACAAAGAGAGGAACAAGTTTGCTAACGGGTGCTCTTGGAAAAAATGCCTAAAAACCTCAGAAAACGAAAAGGGGAGTTCTATTTATAGGCCCAGCCCAAAGTCCTCTCCCCCTCGGATCCGGGCCGCCAATTCGGGCGCTCGAAAGATTCGGGCGCCGAATCTGAGCCCAGCAAGGCCCACGCAACGAGCGCCCGGATTCACACGGGCGCGACGCGTGTCCCCGAACAGGGAACAGTGGTACCCAGCGAACCATGCGCTGCCGCGTGGCCAAGGTGGAGCAGCGGGGTGTGTGGCACCCGCCACTGGCGCGGCGCCACGTGGTGCCGCGTGCTAGGCGTGCGCCGCCCCGCCAGACACGCCGGCCGGTCGCGCCGCCGCCGCCTGCCGCGCCTGCACCCACGTGCGTACGACCCGTGCCCTGCGCCCTAGCTGGACAGCGCGTGCGTGAGCCGTCGAATCCGGGGCCACCAAGTGGCACGCCCCGGTCCACGCTCCCGGCCGCGCCTCTCCGTGGACCGCGCCGCGTGGGCCCGCCAATGGGCATCTGCCACGTGTCTTGCGCCGGTCCACCGTACACCCCGCGCGCCTCCGTGGACCGCGCCACGTGCGCTGGCCAATCAGGGGCCGCCACGTGGTTCCCCTGCCGGTCCACAGCTCTCCCATGCACCAATTTGCACCATAACTTCCGGGTGTCCGTTTTTGGGCGTCCGGACTCAGAAAAATACAAATAAATAGCCGTTTTCAAGCATTTTTCAGCGCTGAATCCAAATCCGACCTCGGATTAGCCTGAAACCACTTCTAAAATTCGGTAAGAACAGCCGAAGGACAGGCTTAATCCAGAACCTTCACTGAGTCACCCAACACGTCCATTTGACGTGTTGCAAGCCCGACACACCAAAAATAGGTGTTCTGCACCACGGATCATGGGAAAAAACTACACGGGGATCTGGGCCACTACATTATCCCCTAAGTTAGATGCCACTCAGTTAACCTAGATAATTTTCTTAGCTTATATTCCACACATGCCACATCTCTTGACCTAGATTTTCTCCTACGTTAAATCCATGCTAAGAATCTATAATTAGGTTATATTCACTTAGAGCAAGGCTAAACCTCGTAATCCTTTCTTTTACTAAACTTAGGGCTAAACCCTAATTTTGCCCAAGAGCTCTAATTGTGTTTCCTACACAACTACTCTTACAACAATGCTTCTAAAATAATAAAGCAAAGAAAAAAGCGATGAAATCACCCATTTTAGGTGAAATCCCCTACCTCTTGTATAATCTTGAAAAGAGAAGGACTTGATCTCTTTTTCTTCAAGAAAAATCTCTAAAATATGGGTTAGAAACCAAAAAAGGTCATTTTCTCTCAAAAAAAAAAAAAAAAAAAATCAAAAGAGGTCATTAGAAATCTCTTTTGAGCTCAAAAACTCAAAACTCCCAAATTTTACCAAACCCTAAAAACTTACCTCTTGATTTCTTGCTCAAGAGAGGTGGAGAGATGTTCATCTTCATCCTATAGTTCTTCCTTCTAGATAGAGAAAGAGATGAGAGAAAGAGAGTAAGAGATGGAGTAAGGGGTCGCCTGAGGTTGGGGGAGAAGTCCCCACAGCCTTATATACCCGAGCCTCTTCAGAAATTACAAGTTTGCCACTCTCTTACGCTTCAGCCTGAAAAAGTCCGGACTTTTTTCCTGAAAAAAATCGAACCACGAACGTTAAAAATACTGTGCGCGAAGAAGGTCTGGACTTTTTTCCTGAAAAAGTACGAATCCCGAACGTTGGTTTTCTGTGTCCCAAGATAGTCCGGTCCTTTCTTCACACAGTGGGGTCCTTTTAAAAAGGTCCAGACTTTTCCAAAAAGGTCCGAACCTCGAAGGTCAAATTCCCACATTTTCATCGTCTCGAAAAATATGTTTTTGCTCTATGAGGCCCTAAACTCCACGGGATCATTTCGATATGCTCGGAATTCATTTCTAACATACCCACAGTCATCTTGGTTGTACCGGGGTCTCTTTTAAGCTGATTTTCATTTTGAAACTCATTATAAATTCCGTTTTCAACTTACTTTTGGGCCAAACGTCTTTTGCTTCGAACCAACTTGCTCTAACTCTTTTTAATTGTATTTCTAAACACGTTTTGGGCGTCTTATCTGCACTTTGCCATTTTAGCAAAAGTCGGGGCACCACATGACCCTTGGTCATCGAAAAATGTGCAAATTGTGTATTTCACTATATTGATGGCTTAAGTAACTTAACGAGGCCCAAACGATAAAAACTAAAATCACTAGTTGATTGGTCTCGTCAAGCTGAATGTCGTGGTATCGTCCATTTTTATGTTTGGCAACTCAAAAGCCTCGATAAACATGAAAAATATCAAAATTTGGAGTTTTTTCTCAAGAATGCCCGTATTTTATGTATCAATTAGCATGGGATTTCTTGGAGAGGGGCTCCCTAGCATATTGAATCTACAGTAAGAGACTCACTTGAAAATGTCAAGAGTTTGGGGACTTTTTGGCATGTGCGAAACTCTATATAGGAACTCTAGTGTTTCTCTTGTTGAACCCTAGCTGCACCTCATCTTGTAACTGCAGCCTCCCCACGACTCCCTCTTTTCCTCTACCATTCCCCTGAGCATTGCCACTCCCTGCCGACGCCGGAGATAGCCGAAAAAGGGAGAGAGAGTTCCTTTACACTTTGAGATCTTGGGTTTGGCGGTAAAGTTGGGCATCAGATCTCACCAACTTTCATCCAGACCTTTCTGGGACTTCTTTCACCTCCAGCAAGTGGATCCTAGGGAGCCTGGCTGCCGGGCTCCGCCACAAGTCCCTGGAAAAGGAAGATCCATCATCTTCTTCTTCTCTTCGGGACAGAGGTGACCCCTAACCTTTTCTATCAGTTTTTCTTGCTCGGGGTAGGCCCTTCCTTTGCTTCCTCACCCCTCTGGGATCATCCCTGCACAACTCTCATTGTCATCTTGCCGGCAAAAACAACTGCCACGCCGGAACCCTAATTTTGGCAGGAGTTCTTGCGCACCGTCTTCGGGGCTCCGATCGAAGATCCAACTTGCTGGCCTCCCTCTGTAGACCCCCTAGAGACCCTTCAAGAAGTTTGGTGACTTCTGGTTTTGTCTGGAGGTCACGAACCACTAGGGGTTCTTGTATTTGGCCGAGCTTGGTCCTGCACCGCCGCCACCGTTCCCCGCCGATGGTCAACCACCCAGACGACCTTTTCTCGTTGAGAGAAATCCACAGGTGCCCTTGCATGGACCTTAAACACATCGCATAGCCTCTCACTATTGTTGTCTCTAAGGTTGGCCGCAAAACCCATCTCCGACCATCCGCCGCTACGAGACCCCAGTGCCAGCCTTGGTTGCACTCGTGGCAGCTCCCTCGAGCTCCTGCTGCTGCTGCTTGCTTTTGGAGCCCACCAAGAACCGAGCTCTGTGAAGTTTCCCAACTCGAGCTCTAGGTGTATTGATCTAGCTCCACCTTGCTCCGGGGAACTTTTCGACAACCCCGCAACACCTCGAAGGTAAGCCTCTTAACCTCCTCGATTCCCTGAGCATGATGCTCACCTCAATTCACACAGAGAATGGGTAATAAGGTATGTTTAGAAACCTAGGACCTTAATGCATATGTTAAGTTGCACTATTACCTTTCTCGGGCTTTGTGCCACCTCTAAATAGCGAGCACGATGTTTAGTATGTTGAGGCCCACCTACCGGTGACCTCAGTTCAATCTGAAAGTCTACGTATTCGAGTAACAAGCTTAAAAATGCCAAATTTGCTAGTTATTATGCAATTTTAAGGAACCCTAGGGGTTTAATTGTAATTGTGATTTCATGGGCTGTTTCAGGCAACGTGTACGTGATCTCCGAGCTTTTTGTTTGAGGTCCGACGACTTTCGTTAAGCGAAAATTGAGTCCCAAACCGTAAATCAGCAAAATCGCCGGTTTATCGACTTATTGGCGCAAATAGCGCGATTCTGGTGATTTAGAGAGTTATTGTAGACTGCCTGGTGTCCCTGGTTGTTCCCGATGCTGTCTTGGCTAGTCCAGTGACTTCAGTTTAGCGTTGGCGACTTTAGGAGCTTAAGTCACTTATTCGGAAGTGGATTTCTGTATTTATGACATTGATTGAGCACAGAATTGCACATAGTTAAATGTTAGTGCCCGTACGTCTTAAGTTAAGTGTTCTGGGATAGCACGTGAAGTTTCGTTAGATTTGGATGCATGCATGCACTGTTCGAACCATTAGTGATTTTTCGACGAATTTTCAAAAATTACGGCAGATTCTCGAATTTTATAGAAGTAGGTCGTATAGTCATTTTGCACACTGTGAGTCATTGGGTTGGGTATGAGTGAGTCTTTTATTGACACATGACTTTGTTTTAGGCCCCAGTTGTCACGCCCCGGGGTCGAAACTGCAACCCCGGGCCCGCCAACAGATCCGCCGCCCATACGGTGAACCCCGTATGGACGAAGCGTCTATCCTGCAATAAGAATAATACTACAGCTATACAGATATCAGAGCTGAAAAGTAAACTACTGGAATAAATAATACAACCCAAGTCCTCGCACAAATACATAAGTCTCTCAATAAAAAGAAAAGTACAAGTGAACCTCACTACAAAGGTCTCTCAAAATGTAACTCTCAAAATAGTAAGGGTACATCTACTCTCTAGACGACGACTGGTAGGGATCTATCTCGCGACTCCCTTACCTCGATCAGCTGGAGCAGCAACAGGAGTAACAGGAACAGAAGTAGAAGTCCCTGGGGAAAATACACCACGGCGGGTGTGAGAACTACATCCCACAGTAGTTCTCAGTGGGTGCCGCCAACAAGCCCAACGGTCTGCCCACTAAGTCTACTAGAGGCATAAAGTAACAATGTGATACTGAAAGAAAGGGGCTGGAAAAGAATAATTCTACAACTACTATGCCTCTATCTAAATGCTCAAAAAGTGGAACAGATGTAAAACATGATGCATCTACTAATACTCAAGTATAGTCAACCAATCTATACTGACTGCCGCATAGGGTCCAGTCAAACCTGCGCCCACCTACTGCCGCAAATCCCCAACAGGACGGGTCTACCGTAGGGTGTCCGTGACTGCCAAAACTGAGCCAGCCAGAGGGACTGCGTCGACAAGTCGCGATAGCAAGTAACAGGCCCAACTCCGGAGTGGCACTCGAGGGGCGCGACCCCACCGAGGAAAGTACCCGCGCATCTCTGTCGAGCTCAATATGGCTCATGCAGGCTGTAGTCCAAATCCATGATCAACAAGGCCGACAGTAACTAACATCAGCTCTCAGCTCACTGACTAGAAATACTCACAGCCGGGACCACCGTCAACCAATGGTTCCCATGCCAAAAACACTAAACTCACAAATAACACAGAAAGGACCGACACCATAAGAGTTCGAAAACCCTGATAGGTCGGCGCCTAGAACCCCAATCAAACAAGAACAGACTCCAGGCTCCGCCTATCGAGGTTCCCGATCCCCTTACAGTTCGAGAACATGACAACCTCGGTACAACGTGCGGAAGACACCAACCAGGGTCCGAAAGTTCCGGAAGACCTACACCTACAACCCTATCAAACAAGAACAGGTTCCAGGCACGGCCCCCGTAGCTTTCGTCCCAAAAAGGAACGGCCCCTAGAACCCAGATCACCCAATTTCTCTCGGGTGAGGAAGTGGTAATAAAAAGATGACAGTTATTACTGAAAACTGTTTTAAATCTGAGAAACCCAATTTAATATATTTTAGTTCTTTTAAGAAAATCCGTTTAAATAAGTATTATTTTCCAAACCCCGAAGGGCTATTGCCATCACCCAAATCAAACAAGAACAGGCTCCGGCGACCCCTCGAGATTTGGAAGAAAAATATTAATTTACAGAAATCATGTGTGTCTAAAAGCAGTCTGGGTCCTAGGTCCTACTAACACGGATATACAACTGTAGCTAACACAGTGGCGACGAATAAAACAAGGAAACAAGACATCTCGGGACCGCCGTTTACCCAAACGACTTCCGCCACAGATACAACACCAACTACAACTACCAGACTCCACTCTGCTCCCAAGCACGAGTGTAAAATGCATCCTACACTAAAAGAAATCCGACCCCTCGGCCCACTATCCGGGCGAGTATAACACTATGTCCAGGAAAGAAATAAGAAGTGTGGATGTCTACAGCAGAATAAACCTAGCCCCAGTTGGAGTTTTTCTACTGGTTTGGTTACACATGCAGTATATGACGGGGTGCTAAGTCAAGTTCCAAGATAACCATAATTTAACCGGTGATAGGAAGCAAAAGATCACATGCTAGATAAATAACACTAGGAATATCAATTCTCACAATCATGCATGGCCCTACTATAATAGAATTAATGTTCAGTCCATCAATCTTGAAGACAAGGCCACCCACCTCGAAATGCGTGCACAACACACCAAGAAAATACCCGCTATCCTCTAAGCACACCGTCAGCTGAAATAGTATCCTACAACATCACATAAGTGTACACGATGTAAAACTACAAGTCTCAAAACAGATTTGCTGTTTTTATAATCAGCACGCAAAACGAGGAATTTCACCTCTGTCCTGAGATTATAAAATCCCAAAAAAATCATGGTTGCGTTCCTCGCGAAAAGTAGCCCAAAATCGACTCTTGAATCGCCTCGATCTGATATTCCTATGCGGAGAAACAATTCGTCGAAGTCACCGCTGTCCAAAAACCCAAACAGCAAAAGAGGGGGTCAAAACACCTCGGGAATCGTGCCAAGGAATCGGAATCCAGAGAAACCACCAACACGGAAAACGAATCCCTACCTCTTAGGAACACACCGGCGAAGAAATCGTCGAAAAAGGACTCCTGTACTGCGCAGGGGACTCCCCGGACTGAAATGCGACGATAATGGGCCAAGATTGGGGGAAAAACGAGGCACACTGTAAAATCCGGATCGCCGCTGTCGAACTTCCAGAAAATCTGGGAACGCACCACGAGGTAGAAAATAAGGAGATGAAAAACTTCTCTTAAGGTCCCTCCCACTGGTTCTCTCCCTATCTCTCAGAAAATAGAACAAAAGATGGGAGGGGAGGCCTATTTATAGGCCCATTAGAACAATTGGAATAATTCCCAATATGTCCCCAGTTTCGGGCTGCTACAGTGCGGCCCGGCCACTTTCGGGCGTGAACAGTGCGGCCCGGCCCGGGATTTTCCGGGCGCGCACAGTGCGGCCCGGCCCAGCCCAGTCCGCACACGGGATCCCGCCCCGTCCAACCGGCCGTCCGACCCGGCCCAGGGCCCGCCACGTGTCCGCCAAACAGGCGGCAGCCGTGCGGCCCAACGGGAATGCACCACGTGTCCCCCGTGATTGGCGGCGCGGTGGGTGCGCCAGCCAATGGCGTGGCGACACGTGGCCCCACCCGACATGGCTGTCGGCGGCCGCCGCCGCCACGTGCGCCCATGTGCGCCCATGTGCGCGTACGGCCGCTGCCGCGCGGTGTTGCGTGCGCCACGCGCAAATGGACCAGCCAATCCGGGGCCGCCACGTGGCGCGCCCCGGTCCACCGTGCACCGCGCCCCCCTCCGCGCCTGCCCGGCCTGCCCGCGCTGCCCGCGCACCCTCCCGTGCGCCGCGCGCCTTGCACCGGCCCCACCGCGTGCCGCCACGTGGCCCGCCGGTCCACCGTGCACCGGCGGCCCTTTCCGTGGACCGGGAGGCGTGCGCCGGCCCAATCAGAGGCCGCCACGTGTCCCCGGCCGGTCCACAGCTCCCCCCTATGCACCATTTTGCACAGAAAACTTCCGGGGGTCCGTTTTTGGGCATCCGGAATCCAAAATAAATAAGTAAATAGCCGTTTTCAAGCGTTTTTCCACGCTGAATCCAAATACGGCCTCCGTTTGGCCCAAAGCCTTCTCTAAAATTCGACAAATACCTCCGAAGGCCAAACCAACAGTAAATACCACACTGTGTCCATCCGAAGCATCCCTTTGATGCACTGTGGCCTAATACACCAATGATAGGTGTTTCACACCAAGAATTCAGGGGAAAAACTATACGAAATCCTGGACCACTACACCAGTAGTCAGGAGCTAACACGTGAGTTGTCCAGCGAATTTCAGGACCGCTTACACTGAGGTGGGTACTTCGATCCAGGCTTTAGCATCTTGTCACCTAATTGAGTACTGTATTCGGTCGGACCTCTGTGATATGATTTGAGTTTTACTGCCATTCTATCCGTATCTTATGATTGAGCTATATAGTTTTTATTCCAGTACACCTAGTTGTTTCATTATAGTGATTCAAACATTGACTATTGTCATGCTTGATTGGTCATCAGTTAGTTATGCTTACAATTCATCTATTTCAGTATACTTAGCTTATACCAAGACGTATCCCATGTGTGGTTGGACATTACATAGATTTATCCTGCCTAATTACATCAGAATTTCTTTATATTCCTATACAACATGATTGATTATACAGTAATCAGCATCCCGATTGGGATTCCGGTTTGTTGTTGATTTTCTGGTCTTTAGAAAGTGAGCATTGAGTATCAGTAGTATGATCGCCATGCACCTGCTGTATACCTCGCGTACACTGACGGTTTGGCCACCGTCATGGTATTCTTTACCGGTAGTGTGGTCTACTTGATCCGTGAACCCCTTTAGCTGTACCAAAGGGTACGGGGGTTGTTGTCAATTTAGCTGGGTGTTCTGTTATGGCGTTAGCCTGAGGTTTCCGTAACCTATGACGGCAGTGATTGGGTACTTGGTTTCAGTTGTTGACACATTATTCTTACTATGAGAGATTTGATTTTATAATGTCATCTGCTCAGTTACATTAGCTCTTGATGTTCAGTACCCATTTATGTTGAGCACTGAAATTTACTGTGAATTATACTTGTCATTACCTGCTTTATTATTCCAACTTTGTGATTAGCCTGACTTGTACATGATTATTAATATCCTTTACTCCAGCATTGTGATGTTATATATCTGTTTTATATCTGCCTTTACCTACTGTCTTTTTACTATATGTTGTTTACTGTATACCAGTAGGTATGACTTGTTGTTCTCCGGCTCGTTGTATCCACTGGGATACATTCAATTGTATCTCACACCCTTTGGTGACCATTTTTTCAGATCCATCAAGAGGTGGGATGTCGGGGTGGTGATGTGAGATGCTTCGATAGAGCTGTACCCATGATACTTGATTGGGTGCCGGATGCACTACGTTCATTATAGTTTATTACTCTTGATCATGACTTAGTTATCCTTTGAATCTGTTTAGTTGTGGATTATTATGATGAGCGTGTTGGTTTCATTAGTAGTTGTTGAATATTGGTATTCTGATCGCATATATGAATTATTAATGTTTAAGTTAATTATGTTAGTTAATAACTCTGATTGCAATTGATTATTCATTTGTATTTACCTAGCCGTGCATATATTGGGGAGATTTTGCCCGAATGGACAGAAAATTTTCTATATGCGTGGCGATCTGTTCATGTCCTGGAAACCCAGTTTTAAACTCCGATTTGAAAAATAAATAAATAAATAAATAAATAGACCGCCTTTTAACTTCGGGGCGTGACAATGTGATACTAAAATTTTAGATCAAAAGATTGATCTTGTTTTATATAGTATAAAGAAATTTCTATCAAAAGTTTATGTGATTTGAATATTTTTACACTGTTAAACTTGCAAACGGCTCACCACGACCATTAAAATTATTGATTTTAATTTTTTTTTTATTACTAGGCAAATGATATCGAAAATTTGTGAAAATTACTTTTTAAGCCTTTGAAATATTTTAGATCAAGTTTAACGAAGTCAATCATCAATTCGGAAGTCTCAATATCGAAAATAATTTAGAAGCACGGAGGCCTTTGTGCTTTTAAAAGCACACAAGCATATATATATATATATATATATATATATATATATATATATATATATATATATATATATATATACTCATAAGTTTTTGGTCCTTGAATGAAGAGATGTACGATTAGGATTATAGTGATCTTCTAGGATTTATACTATTTCACAAACAACCCATTAAAACCTAAGAGACCACTATCATCCTAACCGCACATCTCTTCATCCAAGAGCCGAAAACTTATGAGTACAAAGAGATCTATACTCATAAAAATATAGTAACCTTACTATATATATATATATATATATATATATATATATATATATATATATATATATATTTTATAGATTAAAATTATAATTTTTTTTTAAAAAAAAATTAATAATTCATCCGGTAGTCAGACTGATAATCTAACTTATTGTTTGCGAACCAGCTTATGTTCGGCTCATTTATAATGAATTGAATTTTTCAGCTCCATATTTCAACAAGCCAACTCATGTTCGGCTCGTTGACAACCCTGTGTATAAATAGTGCTATATTTTTTTAGCAATATTACTAGTGCATTTCAAAGTAGAGTATGCATTTTACACCTTCATGCAAGGGCTATCATTCTTCTATTTGTAACATCAAAATAAAAAAAAAATATTTACTTATTATAACCCCTTTGACTTTCTATAAATTTTAGAATAAAAAATATAAGATATATACCCTCTTTTCTTTTCAGGTGTATAAGTATAATTTTTTTTACTCTGCTGGTCAAAATATATAGACACCTGCTGAACTTTAGCTCGATTTGAAATTGATCGCTACACTCTTTTTATTTAATTTTGTACTCTTTCTATTTACTAAAAGTTTGATTTAAATAATTTTCTTAACAATTTTGCCATTTATAATTTTATTTGAATTTTTTCTTCATAAATCAATAAAAAAAAGTACAGTATTTTATAAGAATGATGGATCATTTACTCTATAAGATACAATTTTTACTTAAATTTTAATATTTTTAATATTATTCA
Source organism: Tillandsia fasciculata (assembly GCA_029168755.2). Classification (NCBI taxonomy): domain Eukaryota; kingdom Viridiplantae; phylum Streptophyta; class Magnoliopsida; order Poales; family Bromeliaceae; genus Tillandsia; species Tillandsia fasciculata. Next base: position 21,823,793 of record CM054940.1, read on the forward strand.
ATTTTTTACCTTATACCCCACTACTTTATTTGCTTTGCATATGTTTATTATATTTAAAAGATATTGATCAATATTAAACTGCAAATATATTTTATTGGCTTTATATTTTACTGACTTATTTATTCTAACAGAATTTTCAAAATTACCAAAAAAAAAATTAAATCAAAATTTTATATTAAGTAAAATAAGTGTAGATGGAATAAAAAAAAAATTTTAAATTTTAAGATCATATATATATATATATATATATATATATATATATATATAAATATTAATGATACACCCAAAAAAGATGTATATTTTACATTTCATCTATCCTAGAGTGGGATGAATTTACTGGTCACTTCGAAATAACCAGTGAAGGAGCCTCCATCCTTAGATGAATGAAATGTGTATCGTATAATCCAAATAAAATGCATATAAATCATTGCTAGTATATATATATAGAGAGAGAAGAGCTTATATACTTTGAAAAGTACAAGGTTAAATATATTTATAAATTTTTATTATTAAATTTGTATTGAGATTTATACTATTTATTTTTTCTTTCTCTTTTTTTAGTTGGCTTTACAATAGCACAAATCTAAATATAAATATAATAGTAAAAAATTTATAAATATAATTAAATTTATATTTTTAAAAATATATAAATTGTAATATATATATATATATATATATATATATATATATATATATATATATATATATATATTAATGACCCTACCTTACATAAAGTTGAAAAAAATTAAAGCAATGACGTGCTTCGATAAACCCACCCACTGCAAAGACACAATAATGTTTCGTGTCCCAACTATCCGTTAACTCACACATTTTTTTGCTAATATTTTAATTCAAGACGTTTGGTAAATCATTTGCGCTCACAGCCACACACTCTATTCTGTACGGAAGCATCGATCAGTTGATCGTATACAGTTATTATTGCGTCACAAATTTGACTGTATATAAAACCGCATCGACTATCTATAACATAAATAGTAAAGAGTTTAATCCTTGTTATTAGAGATTTTAAATTTTAAATTTAATTATTTTATATTTTTTAATTAAAATTTTATCTAAAATTATGAAAATTTATATTACTTACGATAAAAAAAATGATATCACATTTGGCATGAGTTCTATTTTTTAAAATTCTATAGAAAAACCGTAAAATTATATTTCTATATGTTTTGTCACAATTCCATTTTATCTAATAATATTAGCTAGGTAGATCTCAATATGGATCCTAAATAAATTCTCAAAATATTTTTTAAAAATAAATTTTTTTTTTTTGAGAGAAAAATAGTATGCTACCTGCTTCGTTTATTTTTGAAATAAATTTAGCTGAAAATATAAAACAATTAGACTTCAAACTCAGGTCTCGAGTATCAGCTATCAAATCTTTTATCAGCACTAGAGACGTTTGATAACATGTATATAAAATTGCATTTATTATTGGAATTGTTGTATTTGTATGCAAGTGTTATAGGTAGAGCTATATAAAAAAAATAAAAGTTCAACTATGCAACAGATAAAATTATATCTAAATTAGTTGTAGTTTCATATGCATCATATTGAAGAGAATGATTTAAAATAAAAGGATAATTTTAACTATCTAATTTATCTTCAAAAAAAAAATATTTTTTAAATTGAAAATAATATTATTTTTTAATATACAAAAAAATTTAAATTTATAATTATAAGATTCCGACTACATTTAACAAAATGAATTATTTGTAGCCACAATGCTTCCTGTTAGTGAAACAAAACAAAAAAAGCTAAGCTTAAATTTATCCCTATATTTAGTTTTAGAAAAAGAAATTCATATTTTTCCTTTTTTAATTTGAAATAATGCTGAAAATTTTTGTTCTAAAGTTGTATAATAAATTTAGATTTTACTTGTTAAAAATGAGATTTTTTTTATGAGTGGGATTTAAGAGGGTGTAAGACTTATTTTTAATCTAGATGTATACCAAATATTTGGCGAAAAAATTATTGGTATAAATGAATCAGCATCTTGTCATGTGGTGAGAGATCAGATTGAACCGAGTCTTGCTCAAAATAGTGTGAGACTGAATTGCGCCGAATCATATCAGAAGTGGCAAGAAACTCGTTGAGCGGAGTCATAATCGAGATCCGTGGGTACTGTATATGTACACCTTAAGTGAATTGATTCTGTATCTTTAATAGTACGAACTTTTAGAATTAATGATTAGTATCAATAATCCGACAAGTGGTATCAAAGAATTTATGCAAGTGTTGGTGGGAGATTGTTAACTTACAAGATCTATTCTGTAGCAGGAGGTAAAGTTTGGCTAAGTTACGTTTAAAATGGCAGAAAATCAAACTAGATCGAATCATGTTTGAAGTGAGATAAAATTGACTAAACTGAATATTTGTGAAAACTCAAATTTTTAAAATTAGTTATTAACAACAATCTGACAAAAATGAACACCACAGCTGCAACAGGTTTGGAGAGAATATATGATGTAATAAGCATTAACCACCAAAACCTACAGAGGACTAAGAACTATAGGTGTAACGAAGCCTAAAATGGACGCCTCTTCATTGGTTTTAAACCTAAAAAAGTAGAAAATAGTGGATAAGATGCGAAACCACAGGGTGGCAAATAACTAACACTGGGGGAGGGGAATGAATTAGTAGGCTCCACGCCCAAAAACTCCAAACACCCGTAGAAAGTAGGGAATAAATTAATCCACCCTATATTTTAAATGAGTATACCGAGATGTTGAATGCATGGTGTTTGCTTTTATTAGTTTATCGAAAGATTCTCATAGTAATGTATTTTTCAAGTAATACATTCCCACTATCAGATAATTTTTTCTAGGTTTTTCTGCTTAAAATCTTTTTTTACTAATTTTGTAATTTTACAAATGTAGTATTTTTTAAAAAAAAATTCAGTCAAAATTTTTTTTAAGTAATCAAAATATTTTTATTCTCTCTCTCTCTCTCTCTCTCTCTCTCTCGTCGAGCAAAAGGAGGATGACGTATCTAGATTTGGTTAGCCTTTCGGGGCGTTCTCCGGAGAGGTCGCCTCGAATAGAAAAGATGGCACTACCCGAAATATTATTGGAAAGGGTATATATAAGTATACACTTTTTTAGAAATGTATATCTTACATCTCATCTTATTTTGAAGTGGGGTAAATTCTACTTTCACTTGATGTGAGAGTGGAATAATATCCATCCCAAAATGAGGTGGGGTATAGGATGTACATTCCTAAAGGAGTGTACACTTAGCATCCCTCTATTGAAAATGATGACAAGTGTCAGAAAAATAATCATACTAAAATTCGATTATAATTAAATTATCTAATAAATTATGAATAAATAAAATTATAATAATTTACAGTTTAAACGCTATGATAATTTTAAAAAATTATTAAAAAATAAAATAGAATAAAATATATTCGGAAGCGTGTGAGGTACTGCTCTAAAGCGTATTTTCGTTCATCGTGCGGATTAATCGGAGATATCGTTCAAAAATACGACGGGAACATCTCTTTCTAGGAGCACGACTGTAAAAATAATTAACTGAAACTTTTTAAACGCCCAACAATAACAAGCGGAAAAAAAAAAAAAAAAAAAAAATCTCTCAAAATATTATAGCTATGTATTTTTTTTTTTTTTTTTTTTTTTTTTTTTTTTTTTCCTTTTCACCAACTCTTAGTTCATTGTAATGATAGGAGGAGCTTTTATATATACTAGTGAAGTGCCCGCGCTGCGCCGCGGGTATAATTTCTTCAATAAATATTATTTTTTATTTCATATTTTCGATAAATATTACATAATTTTTATTATTTCCTGGCTCCTATTTCGCAACCTTCGCTCAGTCTCTAAATAAAAGAGAAAATTCTAAAAGTAGTGGCACAACAAATGGATGATTAGATCACTCAAACAGAACAAACAAAATCTCACAGTATGTAGGAGAACAGCGGCAAATAAAAACTAAAATTATAGAGTAATAGAGAAAGACAAACCAAAAAGAAAACAAAAAAATATTTTGCTCAGAGCACCCTTTTAATCAATTATTGTTAGATTCACGCGAAAACATTTTATTTAGCACCGGTGAGTGATTTGAATTCATCAGAGTCCACAAAATGAAAGCAAGAGCGATGAAATTTAACCAGAAGTATTTAACTGCATCTTATGTCTAACCCAACCGGAAATCAGATTCTTAAGAATGAACACAATCCAAAACACAAACAGCACAAAAATGGAAGTTAAATGGGAAGTGATCTGAATCAGATTTTAGAATAACATGAATACAAAACTGAACCGTTTAAAGTCAACGAATAACTTACAACTATCGTTTGAGTAAGAATTGTATACTATGTTTATACTTCAAACGACATTGCTCGCTCTGAAGAGTTCAAACTGGGTTACATGTAATAAAAGGATTCCTTGACATATATATCTAATTAATTAAGCAAGCAAGGACTGTTGGCATATTTAATTAGAGGCATGCTAGGAGAAGCCACCAAGCTGCTGGAACCGAGTCCGCCTTCGCATCGTCGCCGAAGCCGCCTTGTCCATCATGCGCGTCTCCATCGAGTCGCTGCCCCGCGCGTCTAATTAGTTTTCAGGAATTTATTCCATAGGACAAATCCTAAAAATCTTAGAAAGAAAACAACAAAAAGAAATTACAAAATCGAATAATTCTGAACATTAGGAAAATAAATTAAAATCTAAACAAATCAATCTCACCCACATTCGATTCTGCATCACAGGAAAGTGTCAATCGATTAGGCATCATAGGCAAGTACCTTAGTCAAAAAGAAGGAAATTACAGGCCCACCAAAGATAGAATACGGTCCTAATGTCAAGGAATTCTACAGAAACTGTGTGACAAATTGTAACTCAAATCTAATACCAACTGTTCATATCACATGCTCACTGGACATCACAAGTTGAAATGGCCAATACAGGTTGAGCCTTGTTGCATGAGACTCACAAACTAACATAATACATAAGAATCAGACAAAGCTAGAATGATTTATCAGATGATCTTACTTTTGCCTCATTGTGGCAATGTCGACAATCAAATATCTCATTACAACAGGGAGCTCGAATCTGGCATCTTCGTCGGTAATGTGAACATCTGTTATCAGGAGTTAAAAGTCAGAACCATAAAAATATAGCACAAACTTTTCCAAGACCCAATGTAGTGATCAAACCCATTTTTGATGCAGTCCTAAATTATAGACAACTGCCATGGATATACCTATTTAACCTATTCAACGCGACATCGAGGAAACTAACAACCTCGAATTCATCGCCAGCAATGGGAACATCACTCAGGCCAATTACCTAGGGACAAAATTTGTAAAAGCAATAATAGAATAAGTGATTCAACAATGGAAATAGACACATGCATGAACATCAAAGCTTGAACATCTGACGCCATTCATGAGTACAAAAACTGTGTTTCTTTTCATGAATATCAAAAAGAATAGGCTCACTGAACATTAACAACAACTAATATTACTGTTGGACACATAGCTGCATATGTAATTTTGGTCCACACAATAGAAAATGTTTTGACCACAGGAAGAAAAATAGTTAAACATTATGCTCATCAATTTGGATTCAAATTACAACTGACAGCGATATTTGAGCGATTACCTCAAAGGCCAAATAATTTATGTTAATTTAATCTTGAAGTTGGGGGATTTGAATCCACTCAAGTCTACATTTAATTTCAATTGAGACAAATTTAACCAGTTAGTGAGTTCTGTCTCAGAACATGTATGGGTGGTTGAGATACTATAAGTACCTTTTGAATGAAAATGAGTCAAAATATGGTTCAATTTGTGTCCGGGATCATACTTAAATCAATTGGATCTAGTTACTTAGGCCATCAGGTGGCCTTTGTGTCAACTATGCTGGCTTAGATGTAAATCTTTGAAAAGCTATGCTTGATCACATGCTTATTAGGACCTTCTGTGGTGATTAGTGGAACATTAGGCTTTTGAGTGATTTTCTTTTGAATGCAATCCTTTTAAAACTAATAGACACAATGTAAGGGGGTCTTTGAAGCGAGAAAAGAAAATAAAGGAAAGAGTCCGGTTTAAAATTTTGAACTGGATGATAGTGTGGGTGGCCTAAATTATTGTATATGACAGAATTATATATGAAATAAGAGAATCCTGCCAGTTGACAGAACATCCGTGTGGTTCATATTTCAGACCAATAAAGAAAAGAGGTCACAAGCACTCATTTCTCCTTTTTCACTCCTTTTTTCCTCCAAAAATCTCTAATCTCTCCAATTCCCTTTTCAATGTCACCCTAACTGCCTCTCCTCTGCTGTGAAACTAAATTTACAACAATTCAATTCAGAAATTCAGTTTTATATTAACAACAAATTGGTTTTGATTATTTTTTCTGCCTCTAATATCTGGACTGACAAGAGAAAAAAGTTGCTGCCTAATAAAATTTGCTATGCAGAATTTTCCTCATCTCCGATTCATAAGATCCATATTTGTTCCAATTGAAGCCCTCTAATTTTATCTAAGTGAATCAGCATTGTCAAATCTAAATTCATCAAAATAAGATGCAATCAGTCAAAGCGAAAGTGAACATCCATTTAGTTGAAACGAAACTTTACTGTAAAGTAATATATGCCTGTCGAGCAATCAGACAGTCATCCATAAAAAAATACAGAAATTTTTAGAGAATGAAGTGGCAGCAGTTGTAGAGCAAGCAACCTGTCAAGTATATATATATATATATATATATATATATATATATATATATATATATATATATATATATAGTTGCAAGCAAACTTTGGTAAATTAGCTACCTCTTGTATTTGAGAAATGATTGCTTCATCCCAATTTTTTCGCCTTCATAATTGCCGGATATATAAAGTATGTCTAGTGCAAGACATTAATTGCTATGCTTTTAAGCTAGACTTTTTAATGATCAGAAGTCAAGTTCTGGCGCCTACCAACTTCTCCAACTGGTTGCCCAAACAATAGGCCATCCAAAGTTGGTTATTTTTTTGCATTTTCATCATCGTCATGTCCAATTCTTGGATCAACAGGAAACCAACAAACACTTTCTAGTCATCCCTTTCCGACAAAAGCAAACTCTGAACATTAAAAATCTAAACTTTAGGCCTCATTCGATACCGATTTCAGGTTTTTTTTTTCTTTTCCTGTTGTTGTCAAAGAGGCAAATCAACAAATACATCTTAGCATTTTGTTTCGCGAAAATTAAATTTTGAACTATCAAAATCTAAATTTTATGCCTCATTTGATACTATTTTTTGCTAATATAATTTTTTGCTGATATAAAAAGTTTGATACCTCATAAGATTCTTAAAACAGCATATGACTAAAAACTTGCACTACAAAAAGAATTCATGATGTTGGAGTTCTTTCTTGCAAATGTGATCTCAAACTCATTACCTATTCAAAAAAGAAAAAGGTACGCTGAATCTATATTTTCTCTTCTCCTTTGTTGACTATGCACGCTTAACAGAGCTTAATGTCTTTTCATGAAATTTTATGTTTCAAATCTGGATTTAAAAGCATTGTAGCTCCTAAACCCAAGATTTAAGTTGATAAATCCTAAACGATTGGAGCAAGAATTTGTACAACTTATTTCCATGCCTCTGACCGGTAGAATTTTCCAAAGTAGGTCTTTTTTTTGGGCTTTAATTACCACTCCTAATTCCTGCACATATTGATACCCTCTCACTACCAATACCCCAACAGTAAAAAATTTGCTTCAACAGTCAGAAGTTCTAGATAAGCTTATGAGTAGACAGCAAGTACTTAAGCATCAAAACAAACTAAATGTATTTGAGAAGTTAAGGAAAATAACATGCATGATGATTCCCATTCTGTCAAATGTGGCAAAAGGAATATATACTTACAGCAGAAAGCGGCTTCAAAAAGTCACTAAACCGCCAAAGCACTCCGTGGCTTGAGTTAACCCCTTCCGGAGATTGTACATTAATATGAATCCTGTAAAATTGACCTTGATCTAAGCAATAAATTCTGGATACATGCATATATCAATGGTTGCATGCAAATGAACGGCATTTTATTACATTGGTTTGGTTTAGAAAATTATTCAGAGAGAGAGAGAGAGAGAGAGAGAGAGAGAGAGAGAGAGAGAGAGAGATCGCCCTAGGAACATTATTTGTCAAATTGACCTTTCCACAAGGTACGAATTGACCATTTCATGTGCAGAAAGCATGGCCAATTGAGCACCACTCTGTACCGAACGTTTCAGTTGACTTCTAATAAACTGATACAGAAATAGCATGTAACAGCACATGGAGATCTTATGACCATTGACCATGTTCATTCAAACAATTTAATCTGTTTCACTTCTTGTCTTATCAACATTGGAACAAACTTCTTGTAGATATATTTCATCTAGATAAATAGGATATTTGACTGAAGCTACACTTCAAATCCAGAGAAACAATCTTACAGATAATAATCATGTAGCAAATGTAAGGGATAAGAGAATGGAATTAAACAACATCAGATGTAAGAACCTACAAATAAGTGCATGAATATTATACCATGTACCCTCGAAAAGCAGTCTGGATCTTGATTGCAGCAACTTCCTCTCTCGGTTTACCCGAAAATCTAGTTGCGGCTGTGAGCGTAACAACCTTAGCAGCAGGTTGAGCAGCCACAGCTAAAGCACGCGCGACAGAGTAAACGTGTTTATTCTGATCATTCCCTGCACTTGACAATTTAACTTCCTTAATCTCCTCAGCGGGAATAGCTATGAATAGTATAAACAAAACGGGTAAAAATAATTTTATCATGACTTTTACTTCTATATAAATGTTATGCTTCATATTTAAGCTTTACTTAACCAAATTACTTCAAATTTACTTTTTTTTTAAAACAAAATCTGAGATTTTTACCTTGGAATTTTTTCCCTTAGATTCGGGGCTAAAATCTCTGGTCGCAGTGTCCAGAGTTGACCTCCATTTTTGCACCTCCTGCAGGAGAATAATAACCTAATTATAATCAACCTAGCAGAATATATACATAAGGTTAAAACATGTTGAGATCCCTCAACTATAGGCCATTCTAAATCACTTCCTTCCACTTTACTTTTATGAATTGAGGCCGTTGAATACAAATATTAAAAGTGTTAAGCCGTCGGAGAATAACTGTTATTTCATATAATTTAACATAGTATAAAAAAAATAAAAATTCTGAATTCAGAGTCGTACCAAATTCCTAGCGTAATTGTTTCATGTAATTTAACAAAATTATTCTAATTAAGTATATTAGTGTTTTTGTGAAGTAATTAGCCACTAACTGTTGACGAAATCTGCAGTTTCATTCGCTAGAAAATTGTTAACAATCGTTAAATTGACTGAAATTGCTGTTAGACATAACAAAATGTTCAAATTTAATTAAAACAAAAGAAAGTTAAGCGTTATATTTAAGAATGGCCTGTAATTGAAAGGCTCCAATGCATTTGTACCTATGTAAATATGATAATGGTGAGAGTATACACCATTATTTCTACTTGTTTCATCCTTTGAATCCTTACCAACCACTCTGTTTGCGACTCAGTTAATTGTTGATGAAATAATACACACCGCTTCAAATTATCTCCATGTACATGTCTCTGGAAAATCTGAATTTTCATATATGCCCTTCGAAAACCAAATTCCTTAACATATATAACTTTAAACATACAAAATCAGATTTTAAAGGGTACGTATGTAATGAAAATAAGATAGATTATGTGCGTAAATAGATGATTTTGCGGGGACATATGTAGAAGTTGCCAAAGGAAATACCACTCGGTATGCCTGTAGAGAGGATCCGGTCGATGTTATCTACGCGTCTTTGTATCGACCCCAAGAGCAAATTAAGAGCCGCAACTCTCTTACGAATAAAGGAGATCTTGGGCCGCGTGTTGCATAACGAACAGCGATGGTGCGTCTTCTAACAGTTTGTCTAGCTCTGCGTGAAATGCTAAATCGTTAGCAACCACGAACATATCGACTCAAATCCCAAATTCGCAGCTTTACATCGACGCTCTCGCGACATGGAAAATAAATGGCATATGATGCAAGCGAAGGCGAAGCATTACATAAACATATTCAATACGAAAATTACCGACATAGAATGATAAATTTGGTCAAACTTACGCAGACATGATGTTTGAGTAGAGCTGCGTACAGAAGCGGTAACAACATTTCGTGCAAAAGCCCAGGAAGATCTAGCAGAGATGCTAACACCCTTTTACTTTTGTCGCTGAACAAAATTCAGTTTCGAACAAAAATGAAATTGGTAGATATATTCTTATTTGCAAGTTTCAAAAAAATCTTTGCAAATCAAATTAAAAAAAAAAAAAACCAAAAATTGATTTCCTAGTGAACATTAATTAAAATTCCCCTAAAACTCACATAACAGCAGTTGCAAACCACATTGAACAACACATGAAACCCTATTTCGATTCAACCATGATATTCTAATCTGATTTTTAACATTAATAAATGTTAAATAATCAAAGTTCGTGTCAGAAATTACATTAAAATCTGATTTTGGCTTCAATAGAATTCTCTCTCCAGATTAATATTAATCGACTAAATAGTATCAAATTAAAAACCCCTTGAAACCCTAATTAACTGTTGGATATCAAACTTTAGATAGAAATTAATTGGGAACCTCGTTTACAAATCAAATAAAAATAGGATTTTGAACTTCAAAAATTCAAATACTATCACCTAACTGAGAATTCCCTCTCCGATTTTGAATTTGAACAAATTAACTAAAAATTATTAGATTAAAAACCACCCTCCCCTTGAAACCCTAATTCGCTCCAAGCCCAAATTTGAATTGTAGAGAGAGTGAGAGAGAGACCTCGTGTGAGGCGATCGAGGGAGAGAGCGAGCTCGCCCTGGCTCCGCGCGGCGCCTTCGGCTCTGGCGTCGAACTCCCTCATCACGCCACCGAGCGCCGACGCGATCGCCCTCCCGGGCGCCTCCCCTCCGCCCTCCACCGCGCCGCCGCCCCGCTCCTCCTCCCCCTTCTCCTCTCCGGCGACGTCCTCCGCCTCTGCCGCTCCGTCGCCACCGCCGCACCGGTCCTCCTCCTCCTCTCCGGCGACCTTCTTCGCCTCCTCCACCGCTTCTCCGTCGCCGGAGGGGGCCGGGAGATCTACGTCGTTCATCGCGCGGGGTAGAGAGAGAATATGAGAGAATGGCCTACGGGGGAGAAGGCCATCTGTAGAAGGAGAGGGAGCAAGAGAGAGAAGAGAGAGTCCATCCATGTGAAAGAGAGCAAGCGGCTTGGGTGCCAAAATATCTGAGAAGAGAAGAAAGAGAGGAAAGAAGAGAGAGGAGGAGACAAACCCATGTGGGCGAGAGTGAGAGGGGTCTGGAGACAACATCATGTGCAAGCACATGAATAGAAGCTCATAGAAGGAAGTAGAAGAAAGGAAAATATAAGCTCATAGTCCAAACCACACCCACGAAGCACGGAACGCAGCGACGTCGGCTAACGAAGATAACAGATGGTAGAGCAATATCATATCTTCCATTTGATAATGTAAGACTGAAAGAATTGAAAGAGAATCAGTTTGTTCATGTATCTTTCGAAGGTTGTTCCTATATATTTGATAATGATATTACATGGTTGTTGATTATAACAATATGAATTGAAATTCCATATGCGATTCAAGGAGTAACAATTGGTGGCCTAGTTTAGCAGTTCATAGACATCATAATGCACTTTTTAAATTCGTTCATCCTAATTACTGACTAAACATCTGTAAAAAATATTTTATTTCTTAACTGGAGAAATTCCGTTCATTTACCAGATTATGAAGAGAAGCAAACCCATGATGGTCACGAAGGGGAAAAGATGGGCTCAATAATTATTTGCTTATCCTTATGAATCTGATGTATATGTGAAGCATGTCTGAGTTCCAACTATTAGCACTACAACCTTAGCTGCATGAGGAATGAAGCAAAAGTAAACCACCATGTACTTATATTTTAACTCAAAGCGATAAAAAATGGGAGAGGAAAAAAGGAAAAAGCAGTAACTAAATGTAAAAGCTCAAAAAGAGTGAAAGCCATACACACCAGTGAGAAAGCCAAGTTGCTCAAATATCTATCAGCCTTTTCAACATGTTAAGAGCAAGAACAAAGACTAATCAATTAAAGTTGTAGTAAGTTGTAGTATAGATAAGAAGATGTGTATAATTACTTGGTATACTTGGTGAAGAGTGGGTCTGTCATGATATACAGTGCCCATATCAATTTTCTTCTTTTCAACTGGGTTATGCCATATAATACCCAATAAGAGTCAAATATTAGTCCTTTCATTAACCATGATTAGAGAACCCCTCCAATTAACAATATAGCATTGAATTTGTTACCTTTCATATGGTTGCTGCTGCTGCTGTCCTGCATTTACAAAAACCAATTTGGAGAGATTACGAATAAACTAAAAGTTTAGAAAGTACTTCATATGATTAATTCGACATTTAGGAAGAACTTCACCTAGGCAGTTAATTGCTGAACATGTAGGAACACACATTAAAGGTTAAGGCATTGGAAGTAACAAATTAATAAGTGCAACTATTTTCAAAGGTGCAAAGAGTTGGAATTTGTCATCTTTAGCCTCTAGCAGCATGTAAAACTACTTCGATTTCTTAGGAATCAAAAATTTATAGTCGTGGTGGTGTATTAATAAGTGCAATTATTTTCAAAGGCGAGCGAGATGATTACCTTGGGTCGAAATCAAGGGAAAACTCAATCAAGGGGCCAGCAAAGACAACATTTGAGAGAAGAGAAGTCGTCATAAACAGACCAAACTTCGAGCAAGATGATTACCTTAGGTCGAAATGAAGGGAACGCTCAATCAGAGGGCCAGCAAACACAACATTTGAGAGAAGAGAAGCTATGATGAACAGACCAAACTTCTTACTCTATTCATTACCAAGTCGCATCGCTTTCCGTCGATCCTCCTAATCACGTGTAGATAAGTCTGGGCTGCGGAAGCTGCAATGACACAACATAGTGTGAGAAATGGAATAGAGGTGCATAAAAATGAGTACAAATCGGGAGTTGAGTCTTACTTTGTTCGCCTCGTTGATTTGAATACATCAGAAACGGAATAGAGGTGCATAAAAATTAGTACGAACCTACGAAGAAGAACACAGGAATAGAGGTTTTTTGAGCCTTATATTGTTTCTCTCATTGTTTTAAATACATTAAGCAATGGGATAGAGGTTGTAGAAATGACTACAAATTTTGTTTTATGATAGTTTGATACCTAGCAGACCAAACAAATCCATTTATCTGTTTATCCATTTAATCAAAATAGAAGACAACACACAGTCTTGTAATTTCGAAGAATTACAACTGGAGGGTTTTCATGTCTACTTTTGTGAATAAATCAGATGATTTGTGGCTGCATACCTTTAGTAATTGGCTTCAGGAATTGAACTCTCAAAAGTTATCTGTTGAACAAAAATACACTTATCCAATGTACCGACAATGAGTCTGCTTAGTATTTCTTCAAATCGAAATAAGCGGTCGTCACAATATCAGAGAAAGTTCATTGCATTCAATAAATTACTGCAGTTTCAAGCTCAAATCCCATTTAAGATATCGTATTTCCATTTTTATTTGTATGGAGGCAGTCAACTGGCACAGTATTTGGGCTTGGTGATTTAGTAGACTACAAAGGAGAGAGGTGCACACAGGTATTGACCTTAGCTATATTTGAATAAAGTTACACATTAAATAAAATTTATTAGAAAAGGCATGCATGAATTTTCCTTCGGTAAGGTGGTTTGGTCAAGTTCATCTTTCACAGGCTGTAAATTGCAACTGATGGTCAAGGCGTGATCGGGGATACTTCCGTTTAGTGGGTTTGTAAGCGTGTCCAGTGGTACTTGCGTTGTGAGCTCAAGGCGTGGCAGGGTATAAATTGCAAACTGATGGTCAACTATGAAACTAATTTCAATCATCAAACATTGACTTTGAAAGTTTAAGGGAGCATGACAATAGATTTTAGAAACAACATAAAACCTTCAAAAGCCATTGTTAAATGTTGAAATAGCCTGGAACTGGGTGGAATTACATGAAAGCCAAGTAAGTTAAAAGCTGACAAAACCATTGGAATCAACATAAATTGTGTTTAGGAGCATTTATGTTTTAGGCACATTGGTTAAAATTTGAGACGTGAAAGAGGCTAGTTTTTAGCTAAATGGCTATATATTACAGCTCAAATCCTACCTCATTAGCTACTGTGCTTTGATGAAATGCTCCTTATAAAAAGCAAAGTAAGAGTGCCCTCACACAAACATTTAAGACATGTTTGTTTCACCGAAAGTAGATTTTAAATTGAATTAGACTTTGAATTAAAATAGAGTTTAGATGAAAAATATTTTTCTTTTGCTGTTTGTTTTTATAGTTGTAGAAGTTAAGTTTTTTTAGTTTTGTTGTTTGTTTAACAGAAAGTGAATGACATTTAAATTTTAAAATTTTAAAATTCAAATTTAGTTTTGAAAATTTTAAATTGGAAATTTAAATCCTAATTTTAAAATTTTAAAATTGAAAATAATTTTTACTTTAAATTTTAAATTTTTAAATTCTAATTTTAATTTTTATATTTTATATTTTTTAATTAGGAATTTAAAATTTGGAACTTAAAATTTCATATCCAAATTTCAAAATTTTAAAATTCAAATTCGATTTCGAAATTTTAAAATTTACATTTAAATTTTAAAATTTTGAAATTCAAATTTAATTTTGGAAATTTTAACTTAGAAATTTAAATCCTAATTTTAAAATTTTAAAATTAAAAGTTAAAAAATATACTTTTAAATTTAATTTTTTGTATCGAAAGTTTAAATTTAAAACAAAAATTCTTTTAAAAGTTCACTACCCAAACAGTAAAAACAGAGTAATATTTTTATATTGTTTTAAATTTTTCAAGATATGAAATACATTGTAAAATAAAATTCTGTTTTATTTTTCAATCACTGGGCCTTTAATCTAAATAAAGGCTCAAGAATACCAAATATATATATCCCTTGCATTTTAATCTATGTTTCAATTATTCTCGCGTATAAAAAACTGCTGCTACCTCAAACATGCTCAGAATATCTTAAACATTACTCAATTTACGAAAAACGTACTAATATTGGAATAATTTATCAAGCCCAGTCCAACATCTATAGGGCTTTGACCAAGTGAATTTGTTGGATACTAATTATTTTTGTGTCATGAAATATGAAGCAAGAAGGAACAATTTTAACCTGAAAACATAAACAAAATAGGTAGATATGTCATTTGTGATGCTCACATGGCTATATGGCTGTCCATGAACCATCCGATTTAACATGAAAACATAAACAGAAGTAAAAATAAAATCATAAAACAACACAATTTATGGGATTCAATCCTCAAAATCAGATCTGATAATCTGATCACTTGTCATTGTAGGAGAATAGGTATTGAATAATACTATATATCATTTCGTGAAGGTCTAAGTGTATTAATCAAAAAATAGCTGAAATGTGATCTGCAGTAAGAGAAACATCCGGGAGCGCATAAAGAGTCATCTAGAGCATCCTTGTCTTATATTAAAGGAAACATCCAACCAGTCTGAAACCCAAAAAAAAAGAAGGGAAAGAGAGGAGGGAGGAGCATGGGGAAAAGGGAAGTAGAAATCATGCAATATTCAGAGAAAAACTGGTAGGTAACATAGCAGGGAAAACAAATTAAAACATATGTATTTACACAAAATCCCGAAACCACTTTAAAAAATATCTATGCCTAACTAAACTCTAGAACAAAAATTCAAACAATTTTAAAATGCAACATCATGGAGCTGTATATAGCAGCATTTAATTACAGGGAAAAGGAATGCATCACAATCAGCAAATTCAACAACTCCAACTACCCATGAGAATGGTCAAGTTCTACCCTTAACCCATACTTATGTAAGCTGTAACATGTCTAGTACCTTCGATAGTATATCCAAACCAGACATGTTTCTAATTAAATCCCATGCTCAGTTTCAAATGACCCAATTTATTGTACTCAAGATGCTACCAGAACCTATAGGACCAAAATACCCCGAATTTGGTTATGCGAGTCTCTCAGAGTATAATAATACAGTAGATGGACTTTATTGTGCTCAAGATGCTACCAGAACCTATAGGACCAAAATACCCTGAATTTGGTTATGCGAGTCCCTCAGAGTATAATAATACTGTAGGTCGACTACTTAGATATGCAATATACATACACACAGATTGTTTTCGGAAACAAAACAAGACTTTAAAGTTGAAAACTACAATTCCCAACTCATAGAGACCTTTAAAAAAAAGAGATTTCCACAACTAAAAGAGCATTGAAAAGCTTTGATTAACTAATAAGTAACCAAATCAAGAAAGATGAACATCAAAATTAATAAAAATAGGGAAATTTACTGTAGATAGAGAAATTCTATACCAGTTGATGCGTCACTGGGCACTGCGGCTCTGGCGTAGATGCCGTCATCGATGGAAACATCCACCTGCAGTGTATTAATTGTTCAAATTATCACTAACATTTATTACACAAGCAATCCACAGATCTAAAAAATCAAAGCCCGCCTAATAAGTAATCAATCTGATTTATTTAAAAAAAAAAGAAAACAAAACCATATCTTTAACACAATCAAATCAAAGATAGCAAAAGAAAGTGATAAAAAGAAGGCAAATTTGGTGAGTACTAATTCATTTGTTTCAACAATGTCACTGAGTAGATCATAAACAAAACAAACGCAGAAAATAAACAGAGGCTTTCACTATAAACAAGTCGAAAACATCGATCACCTAACTCCATACCAGATCAAAAAAAAAAGGGAAAAAAAAAGAAAAAGTAGAAATAACATAAAATGCAAGCCATCAAGGGGGAAAAAAAAACAGCATTGAAAACACAGATTTTCGCCTAGAAACAAGTTGAAAACGTTCGACCACTTAAATTTAACAAAATCGAAATCACCAAACTCTTCTACTGGATCCGAAACAAAAAAAAAAAAAAGCAGGAAAAAAAAAGGAAACAAAAAGAAAATTAGATCAAAGAAAACGCAAGATTTAGTTGATCTAAATCATCATGATTAATAATCCGCTAAAATTAGACGAAAGAAAAAGGAAAAAAAAAAGGGGGGGGTAATGAGGAATCACACCTCGACGGTGGGATTTCCGCGGCTGCCGAAAATCTGCCGAGCTTTGACGGATGTGATCTTCACCATCTCTCTACTTTATGGATTTTTTTTCGCCATATAGGTTTGAAGAAAGAACCGGGAAAAATATGGAAGTAAAAAGAAAAAACTTTTGAATCAATAGAACTTTTAAATCAGTAATACCCACTCAATTTATAAGAAGTTTTAAAAAAGGAAGGGGAAAACAATTAAATAAAAAGGTGAGGCTCAGATAAATTTACTCCTCAATCAAAGAAAATAATAGAAATCTGGAGTAAATGTTTTTGTTTTTCATTCACCATCATTTTGCAATTAGCCGTTGGTTGCCTAAGGTCATTGTGAAGAGCATTACCAGAATTACTACAGACATTAAGAATAAGAAGCAAAATAAATTTTAAACAAAGCTTACGTAAAAAAATCTACGCAATTTCTTACGGCATTGTGAATGTCGCCGTTTCTGATGACTTACTCTCCATGTAGCATGAAACTTTGCTATTTGGCTAATGTCGTTGTTTGAACGGTACACAAGAAACTTCTAAGAAGTAAGTGGGGCTTGATGATCAAATATCTCTTGCTATGGAATATGCAGCTTCTCTGTTCTTGTTGCCTGCGCTTGGCTCAAGTCATGCATTATCTCATGTGAAATATTCTCCATGCAGTTGCAAACTTTCCAATTAAACATAATTGGTGTAGTGCAGAAAAGGCCAAGGTTATCGGCTTCTCGTAGGATAATTGCTAAGAACCCAATCAAATTGGGCACTGCAATTTTTTTTTCCCCAAAAATCTCAGCATACTGATTAATGTTTTGGGTAATTTGTATGAAATAGAATCCATATGAGATCGAAAGAGGGACACGAAGAGCACGCACCTGCGGAGGAGTGCCGCAAGAGGCGGAAACGCGGGATTGGAGATCGCGGATGAGGGGGGCGACGAGGGGGTCTTTGGAGTTTGGGATGAGGACCTCGGCAGCGGTGATGATGGCCTTGATGTGCTCGAGGTTGATGACGATCGCCCTCTCCCTCCCGAGGATCGCGGAGGGGTATGAGAGGAGGGGATCGAGAACCCTAAGATCCCGTGCGGGGAGCCCCGTGCGGCTCATGATCGAGTGCTTCCCAACCTCCTCGAGCCGCGATCGGCCGGAGTCGGAGACGACGAGCCACTCCCGGCTCCCGCCGCCCTTCCTCCTCACGGCGGCACCTGGCTGTGGCGCCGCCGCCGCCGCCGCTGCCGTAGAGGACGGAGCTGAGGGTGAGCAGCACGACGGCGTTGAGGTTGACGAAGGTGAGCGGGTGGCGGACCGGAGTGAACCGGCCCGGGGGAGGCGGCGATCGGTTCCTTGAGGGAGAGAGTGGCCATGAGAGAGAGAGAGAGAGAGAGAGAGAGAGAGAGAGAGAGAGAGTGTGAGAAGGAGAAAGAAAAATCTGGAGACAATATCATGTGCGCCCACATGATTAGAACCTAATAGAAGGTAGCAGAAGAAATAATAACTCAATAAAAGCGAAGAGAGCTTTGGAGTCCAAAGCATACGCACGAAGCAGGAACGCACGCCACGTCGGCTCGGGACGGCTGAGAAGCCTCCACGGAGGCTCGGCACACTTCAGAATTTATTATCTTTTATTGATAGGGGTGAAAAAATAGGAACGCCATGGGGATACGTTTCCTTGTGGACTGAGCGGGGCATCACAGGCGCGAGCATCAAGGGAATTTGAGTCGCCCTCTTAATCACAACGTCCCCAATACAATAAAGATAAATAAATGCATAATTAAAAATTAATAAATAAAAGTAATAAACAAAATTAAAATTAATGACTAGAAAATTTTTAATTTACTCCAACAACTTTTTACAAAATTCAAAATTTTGAAATAACAATTAAACTCAATAATTTAAAAAATAATAATAATAAGGTGTTTATACTATGCAATGGGTAAAATGTCTTTAAGAGATTTAACCTTATTTAGTGTAAACAGCATTCATCATAAGGAATCGGAGTGAAGTAGGTATTGAATTACGTTCCTTTGACTCTACTACAGCTACCACACATACAGTGCAGAATTTTTTGTAGCGAGTCTGTGTGTTAAAGGACATACACAGTATCTTGATTTTTTATAAGAATTTATAATAATATCTCACATCTCATAGTCGCAGCCGTATATGAATACTCTTATATAGGTGGTCTCCTTCAAGGATGTGTGTAGAGTCACATCTTGCGAAAATTATCATCTCGAATTCCATTAAGAGTTGTAAGCTCAACCCCAACCACTACTTTGGAGTCCCAAAATCCCCGTGCGACTTGTTGGGTGGTCGGCGATGAAAAAACACCTAGTATTGGTGTACCGAGCCCGTGGTGCGTCAAACGAACGCCAAAAAGGACTCAGCGCGTGAAAATATTGAAAATATGCATATTGGGCTCAACGGGCCCAATTTGGAACCGGGCTCAGCGGGCGGACGCGGCGGGCGCGTGGCAGCTGCGGATTGGGTGGGGCGCTGTGCGGGATGTGCAGGGGCAGGCGGGGCAGGTGTGCGGGCGGTGTGGCGCGCACACGGGGGCGCCACATGGCGCCCCGCGGTTGGCTGCGCCACCCGCTCCGCTGCAGTGATTGGGCCACGTGGCGTGGCCCGGTTGGCCCCGCCCATGCTGTCGCGTGGGCGGAACACGCAGCGCGCCCGGAATGATCCGGGGGCTGCGCGGATCAAGGACGGACGTACCCTGTTCGGTGCCCGAACATTTCGGGCACCCGAAAATGTCCCCTAAAGTTCAGATTTTGGATTTTTTTTGGGATTTGCCTATAAATAGGCCCTCATTTCTCCCATTTTCGAGATTTTGGAAATTTTTCCTCGGAGCCCCCTTTCGCTGAGCACATTCTCACCCTGTCCACCATCTCTTGAAGGATCTCAGGCATTTTAGGAGGCCGCAACATCGACGATTTCAGTGACTCGGCGCGCTTCGACGTTTCTCTTTTGGTGGCAGCTTTCTCCGTTGCAGTTTCGTCCGCGCGCTCCCTTGGCTTGACCCGAGGGAGTTTTTAGCTGATTTTTGCGGCATCATTTCCACGAAAGGTAAACCTTCGATTTCCGTATTTACTGTTCTTCTCAGTTTGGGTTTTTATTGGGTCTTTCGTTGCATCTTTGAACCCCTTCCTTGCTGTGAATTTTTCTGGACATCAGAGCTTGTTTGATTTTTATCTCAGTGCACGGTGGTCGGATTTCAGCCTGTGAGGACTCGATCGACATCTACACTTCGCGAGGATCACAGCTATATTTTTCTTGGAATTTTTGGATGACATCTCAAAGGTGATATTTTGACTTCTTCTGTACTGAAATCTGCGAGGCTATTGTTTTGGAGATTTTTGCTTACCGCAGTGTTTGGTGTGTATCTCAGTGACCGAGAGGAGTTTTCGGGCTCGTTGGAATCGTGGGAACCTGAGGATTACCCATGTTCAGTTTTGGCTCATTTGGAGTTCGGATCGACGTGCTCATCCAGGTGGGTTGCTTTCGTCTCCAAAACTGGCGGACGGTTCTCTAGCTCTATATGGTAAAAAGCATGCATGTTAATGTACAACTTATGTGTTTGAGGGGTAAGCATGAAAATTGTTCTAAGTCATGGGGAATTAATGCTTACTGAATTTATGGGGCATATTCTAGTGAAATTGAGAACTTATATGTTGTTTGATTATTAGAAGAGGTTGTGAGGTATCTGGCGGTTATGGTTACCTATGCTAGTTGAGAGCATGTTGAGGGAGATGTTGTTTACTTTGGTTGATGTTGAGATCATGTCTGTTAATATTCCCTAATTGTGTTTAAGTTTAACTAAATGCTTTTTTATGAAACTTGACCTAGCACTCTGTCATATGTTGCATGTTTCCTGGACTTAAGAGTATTCCTCGTCCGGATAGTGGGCCGAGTGGTCGGGATGTTGTGGGATGCATGTTACACTCGCGCTTGGGGGCCGAGTGGAGTCTAGTAGCTGTGGTTAGACCAGTGCTAGTTTTGGGAGCTGTCTTATTCGACGGTGGGTCCCGACTGTTGAGTATTTTTTAGCTAGTGTGCCAGAGATGTGAGTCGGTATTTGTCGATCTGATTGATCATGGATTTGGATTATAGCCTGCATGAGCCATTTAAGCTCGACAAAGATGCGCGGATACTTTCCTCTGTGGGGTCGCTTCCCTCGAGTGCCGCTCCGGAGCTGGGCCTGTTACTTTGCTACCGCAACTTGTCGACACAGTTCTTCTGGTTGGGCCCTTTTTTGATAGTCACGGACGCCCTACGTAAGTCTAGTCCTCCGTGGATGTAATGGCAGTAGGTGGGCGCGGTTTGACTGGACCCTTTGTGGCAGTCAGTGTAGATTGGGTGATTGTTTTATCGAGAGATAGTAGATGCATCATTTTTCATCCGTATCACTCTTTGAGCATCTAGATAGAGGTATAGTAGCTGTAGAGTTATTTCCAACCTTTTCTTTATAGTACCGTATTTGTTACTTTATGCCTCTAGTAGACTTAGTGGGCAGACAGTCGGTCTTGGTGGCGGTACCCACTGAGAACTACTGTTGGTTGTAGTTCTCACACCCTCTGTTGGTGACCATTTCTAAGGACTCCTTTTTCGGTTCCTGCTACTCCTGCTGTTGCTACATCATCTGACCTGTCACGCCCGTATTGATATGGCACCTTACAAGGCACTGTATGGTGTTGCGACCCGGACGATCCGCAACCAGCCTAGGATGAGAATTCTCTGAGGCTTGGATGGCGGTGAGGATGATGGGTGCAATCTACGCAGATTCGAGCTCCATTAATGGTGGTTTTTAGAAGAATAGAGGGAATTGGAGATGGGGTTTGGGAAGAAGAGAGGTTTAGAGAGAGAAAGAGAGGTCGGGATTGAGAAGAGAGGGAGTTGAGAAATGAGTCAATATTTCCATTCATAATCCTCTGGTTTACATTCATGCTATTTATACTAATGCTTTACTTAGAGAGCTACAATTACAGGTAAGTAGTGTGGATCGAACAGTTGTAACCGTAACCGCCAAGTGGGTTGTCATGTGGGTTAGCTCCATCGTGGGCCTCCTTGTAACTGTTTGTAACAAACTAATGATTGGGCTTCATTATGGGCCTCCTTGTAACTGATTGTAACAACCCAATGATTGGGCTCATCGTGGGCTTCCTTCGGAATGGCGGTGGCCTGGTCTCGCCCGCACCTTCGACTGGGCTCTAGACATGATCCGCGGCCTCCATTGCTGTAGGGCATTAATGCCCATGCCTCGAGCCGTGCGCCCACCTACTCCCCTGGAGCCTTCCAGACCCCCCCCTGGTACCTGGCTTCTTCCATACGCTACATTCTCCTTCCTCACAGAGCTTCCCCCTTCTCCATACCTTCTCTTCCTTCTACCACATTCTACTCCTACCCCTCCTACTGCGCAACGAGATTGTAACATTCCCCTCCTCTTCAGCCGATCCTTGTCCTCAAGGATCGAAGGCTGGGTAGAGCTTCTTGAGTTTTCAGTAATCCTCCCAAGTGGCATCTTCGGGCTTCAAGTTACTCCAGGTAACGAGGACTTGGCTGATGGCGCGGCCCTTCCTCTGTATCATTTTCCGACTTAAGATGCTTTCAGGCTGTGCCATCAATTCACCGGTAGGTCCCACCACTGGACCCCCTGCCGAGAGCTGCTCCTGTTTTTTCACTCCCCGTTTAAGCTGGGAAACATGGAAAACGGGGTGTATCTTCGACCCTTCCGGTAAGAGTAACCTGTAAGCGACGGGTCCTACCCGCTCCAGTACCTTATAAGGACCAAAATAACGCGAGGTGAGCTTTTGATTTTTTCGCATCACAACACTGTGTTGTCGATACGGTTGCAATTTTAGGTAAACTTCCTCTCCCACACTATACTCCTTATCCACTCTCTTCTTATCTGCATACTGTTTCATTCTATTCTGGGCTTCCAGTAGTCTGTCCTTCAAGATCTGCATCATCTGCTCTCTTTCGGCTTTCCAATCTTCGACAGATGCATGTATGGTTTTGTTGAGATGGACAACTAGACTGGTGGGAGGTATATAACCATATAGGGCTTGGAAGGGTGACATCCCTATGGAGGAGTGGTGGGAGGTGTTGTACCACCACTCAGCCAGGGATAGCCATCTATGCCATACCCGAGGTTTATAGAAACACATGCATCTGAGATAAGTTTCCACACATCGGTTGACCCTTTCGGTTTGGCCATCAGATTGAGGATGGTAAGCAGTACTCATCTGCAGTTGCACCCCCATAAGTCGGAAAAGATCCTGCCAGAATTGGCTAGTGAACACCTTATCTCTATCTGAGATAATTCCCTCGGGCAGCCCGTGCAGCTTATAAATTGAATCAAAGAAAAGTTTTGCAACATCTGAAGCAGTATACGGGTGAGCTAAGGATAAGAAATGAGCATATTTGGTGAATTTATCCACTACAACCAATATGGTATCCTTGTTTTCTGATTTCGGTAAGGCTTCGATGAAGTCCATACTTATTTGTTGCCAAGCTTGCTGTGGTACTGGCAGGGGCTGTAGTAAACCCGCATAGGGAGTCCCATCTACCTTGTTTTTAATACAAGTCTCACAGCTTTTTACAAAATTCTCGACATCAATTTTCATGCCCGGCCAAAAAAATAGCTGTTTCATCCTCCTATAAGAGTTGTCGATGCCAGAATGTCCTCCCAGAGGAGAGTCATGCATCTGCTGGAGCAACTTTTGCCTCAGTGGCCCATGACTGCCTATATACAATCGACCCTTGTACCGGAGTAAATTCTGTTGGTAGGAGTAGGGGGTTTGAGATGTTGGCTGTAGTGTCAAGGTTGTAATAAGCTGCTGGACCTTTTCATCCCCATTATAACTCACAGATACTTCAGTTGCCCAGATGGGTACAGCAGTAGTTATGGCCTGCACACTTCCTTCTTCAAATCCCCTCCTTGACAGTGCATCTGCTGCAAGGTTCTCCTTCCCTTTCTTATATTTGATGGTATACTCCAGACCCATAAGTTTCATCATTCCTTTCTGCTGAATAGCAGTGGTAATTCTTTGCTCCAAAAGATGTTTTAAACTTTCATGGTCAGTTTTTATGATAAAAGGAGCTGGGCTAAGGTAATGTTTCCATTTTGCAACTGCCAACAATATTGCCAAAAATTCTTTTTCATATGTAGACAGCCCCAGATTCCTTGGACTTATAGCCTTGCTGATATAGGCTAGTGGCCTGCCCTCTTGACTTAGCACTGCTCCCAAGCCCAACCCACTTGCATCCACTTCAACAGTGAATTCTTTGTTGAAGTCTGGCATGGCAAGTACAGGGGCTGTTGTCATTGCTTTCTTCAGATTCTCAAATGCTACTTGAGCTTCCGGGGTCCACAGGAATTTATCTTTTTTTAACAACTCAGTGAGGGGTTTGCTAATGCCCCCATACCCCTTAATAAATTTCCTGTAATAACCTGTGAGGCCCAAGAATCCTCTCAGCCCCTTAATTCCAGTGGGTATTGGCCAATCAATCATAGCTTTGATCTTCTCTGGATCAGTAGCTACCCCTTCCTGTGTGATGATGTGGCCTAAATACTCTACAGTGGACTGTCCAAAGAAGCATTTAGTTCTCTTGGCTAAGAGTTGGTTGTCCTTCAATATTGCCAACACTATACTTAAATGCTTCACATGATCATCCAAACTGTGGCTATAAATGAGTATGTCATCGAAGAAAACTAAGACAAATTTCCTCAAGTAAGGCTGAAAAATCTCATTCATGAGTGACTGAAAAGTGGCTGGTGCGTTAGTTAGACCAAAGGGCATTACAAGAAATTCATAATGGCCCTCGTGAGTCCTGAAGGCTGTTTTGTACACATCCTCCTTATTCATCCTAATCTGATGATACCCAGCTCGGAGATCAATCTTGGAAAATAGTTTAGACCCCTCCAACTCATCTAACAAATCATCGATGATGGGAATTGGGTATTTATCTTTAACTGTGCTCTTGTTCAATTGCCTATAATCAATGCACATGCGCCAAGTATTATCTTTTTTCTTCACTAATAAGATAGGAGAAGCATAGGGGCTGTGGCTCCTTTGGATAAGGTGTGATTGCAACAATTCTGCTACTTGTCTCTCTACTTCTCCTTTTTGCTCATGGCTGAGTCTATAGGGCCTTATGTTAACTGGCTTAGCATCGGGTAGTAATGGAATCCTGTGATCATGAATTCTGTTTGGGGGCAGGTGCTTGGGTTCCTGGAACACCATTGCATACTCCTCCAAAACTGCCTGTATCTCCGGGGGTATGCTCAGTTCTTTTTTACTGATCACAGTACTAACATGTGCTATAGCACAACATTGGCCCTGAACACTCGCTTTGTACCATTGTTTTGCTCCAATGATCTTTAGATTGGCACTCTCAGTGATTCCTTTAACAGTGATAGGCTTCCCTCCCTTGTTAAAGGTAACTGAGTGATTGGCATAGTCGAAAGTGACCCTTCCATGTCTTTTAAGCCAGTCAATGCCTAATATTACACTAGATCCCTCCAATCTAATCACCCGAAGGTCAGCTTGATACGTCTCCCCATGCATGATCCATTTAAAATTGGGACACTTCAGTTTGCTTAATACCTTGTGTCCATTGGCGACTGTAACTATAAGAGGAGAGGCAGCCACAAGTTCTGCTTTTATCTCTTTAGCAGTCTGGAAATCAATAAAACTGTGGGTGCTGCCCGTGTCAATTAAAATCACCACTGATTTATGACCCACTTCACCTTGCACTTTTATTGTTTCCTGCACCAACTCCCCACTTAGTGCATGAACTGAAATTCCCATTTCCTCAGGGTTTTCAAGTTCAGTTGATTCTTCTTCATCTTCCTCTTCTTCTTGTAACAAGGACTCATCAAATACCTCTTCAATTTCCAATTCACCCCCCAATTGATTTAAACTTCTGTTTTGGCATTGATGCCCAGGTTGGTATTTTTCACCACATCTATAGCAAAGACCTGCAGATCTTCTCTGTTCAAACAACTGTTTACTAATTCCATTAGATCCTTCCATAGCTTTTCTGTTATTTCCCTTATTCACTTCTTGCTGGTTGGAGTTCCCTTTGGCGACAAATGGTCTTGAGTAAGAGGACCCCTGTACAGGATAGCTTCCAGGTTTGTGGAACAATTTCTGTTTTCTCCACATCATGGACAGAGCTTGCTCATGTAATCTTGCTTGCTCAAAGACTTCTTCCAATGTCTTGGGATTCGATAGATCAATAAATGGAACCAACTCCTCTTTAAGGCCACTAATATAACTTTGGATAAAATGTTCTTCATTCAGCAAAGGATTGAGGTACAACATTCTTACTCTCAGCTCTTCAAATCTCTCCTGATATTTCTCGACAGTAGTTGTTTGAACCAATTTATTGAATTCTCTTACTAATTTTTTCATTGTGGCTCCTTCAAATCTCCTGCACACAGCCTCAGCAAATTCATCCCATTCAATATTGGGTTTATCAAGCAAGTAACCCTCCTTCCATCTGTGAGCTCTTCCTGTGAAATGCATGGTGGCTACTTCTACCCATTGATCCTCAGGAACTTGGTACAATTTAAAATATTGTTCGCTTTTGCTAATCCACTCCCTCGGTTCATCACCTTCAAAATTTGGGAAATCCAATTTGGGATGAGGTATGTAATGAGTATTTCTTAGCACTTGGTTTGCTTGACAGGTATCTTGGCCCCATTGAGGATTTGGCAAAATCCCCTTCCCTTTTTCTTCTCTATAGCTTGACTTAGAACTCTGGCTATGCCATGGCTCATGCGGATACTTGTTCTCTTTGAAGGTTGGAATTTGGACTGGAGGTGTGCTGGTGGTTGATGGTTGGGCACTGAACAACTTCATCAATTGCTCATGCCTACGGTTGGCTTCAGTGAGCTGAGCTTCATGCCTCTGTTGACCTTCCCTCTGTAATTCCTCTATCTGATGCACTACTCCACCCAACTTCTGGTTGTATTCTCTCTCAAATTGCTGAAACTTGGTATGTAACTCCTGATTGCACTCTGTGGTGAGGTTTTGCATTTTCTCCTCCAATACTCTGAGGTGCTCACTCAAATCTTTGAGTCTAGTACCCTCAGCCATTTCTTCGCTTAAGATGTAGTCGCTGATGGGCCTAAAATTCTTGTTCTTCTTCTTTCCAATTTTGGACTTAGTGATACTACTACTTGGATCTCAATACCAGTATGGATTGCAACTGACTTATATTTCAATGCGCAGAAATCAAAAGAGTGAGGGTTAAGCAGTTACCTCCATCGCTCGATTACTTCTTCGGCCACAGATAATACCAGATACCAAATTGGTAAGATAATGACTCCGCGCCTTCCAGGATCCCAGATCCTTGCTGCTCCAATGGTAAGAACAGATACTCAGTGGCTTCGATTGTTTAGAAGTATGCTTACTTCTCAGAATTACAGATCCTTGCTTGATCGTTGCCTCGATTGTATGCTCAATGGTATGCTTGATTGTTCACGATCCCTGGGATCGGAACAGCTCTGATACCAAATTTGTTGCGACCCGGACGATCCGCAACCAGCCTAGGATGAGAATTCTCTGAGGCTTGGATGGCGGTGAGGATGATGGGTGCAATCTACGCAGATTCGAGCTCCATTAATGGTGGTTTTTAGAAGAATAGAGGGAATTGGAGATGGGGTTTGGGAAGAAGAGAGGTTTAGAGAGAGAAAGAGAGGTCGGGATTGAGAAGAGAGGGAGTTGAGAAATGAGTCAATATTTCCATTCATAATCCTCTGGTTTACATTCATGCTATTTATACTAATGCTTTACTTAGAGAGCTACAATTACAGGTAAGTAGTGTGGATCGAACAGTTGTAACCGTAACCGCCAAGTGGGTTGTCATGTGGGTTAGCTCCATCGTGGGCCTCCTTGTAACTGTTTGTAACAAACTAATGATTGGGCTTCATTATGGGCCTCCTTGTAACTGATTGTAACAACCCAATGATTGGGCTCATCGTGGGCTTCCTTCGGAATGGCGGTGGCCTGGTCTCGCCCGCACCTTCGACTGGGCTCTAGACATGATCCGCGGCCTCCATTGCTGTAGGGCATTAATGCCCATGCCTCGAGCCGTGCGCCCACCTACTCCCCTGGAGCCTTCCAGACCCCCCCTGGTACCTGGCTTCTTCCATACGCTACATTCTCCTTCCTCACAGAGCTTCCCCCTTCTCCATACCTTCTCTTCCTTCTACCACATTCTACTCCTACCCCTCCTACTGCGCAACGAGATTGTAACATATGGGCATCGGTGTCGGTCCCCGATCTGCTAGGACGACATCAGTGAGTGCCGTATCATCGGGCCAGATTTGATTGAGGATGCTGAAGCCTGGGTGCGAGTGGCAAGACAGCAGTTGTTGATCGCACAGAGCAGACAGAAAAGCTATGTGGACCAGCGTCATCGTGACTTAGAGTTCCAAGTTGGTGACCATGTCCTGCTGAAGGTGTCACCAGTTAGAGGTTTCAAGCGATTCGAAATTCAGAACAAGCTAAGTCCCCGGTTTGTGGGACCTTTCGAGATACTTGAGCGCATTGGTCTAGTGGCATACCGGCTGGCTCTTCCTCCTATTCTCTCCCGCGTGCACAATGTATTCCACGTCCCTTTGCTCCAGAAGTACATCAGAGATCCTTCCCACATTATTGGCCCCACAGCTGTACAGCTTCGTGAGGATCTGAGCTATGATGAAGCTCCCCTGAAGATCCTAACACGAGATGAGAAGAAACTGAGAAGCAGGATAATCCCCTATGTTAAGGTGCAATGGGAGAATCACGAGGAACGCGAAACCACTTGGGAGCATGAGTCGGACATGCTTGAGCGTTTTACTCATTTAGTTGATTCTTAGTTGTATTTAAGTTTCGGGGACGAAACTTCTTATGAAGCGTGAGTGATGTAATATTCGAGAAATTATAATTCAAAATCAATAAAGAATTCAAGTTTGGGAAGTTTCAGTGGGCCACAATGACTGTATAAAGAGATACATATGAATAGTGCATGACTTAAGCTGTGAATAGGAACCTGTTGAAATTCCGGGTTTTCGAACAAAGTTGGCTAGCAATGGCACAATCGTTCTGAGCGCAATGGCACAGTCGAAATTTATGTTTGACGAGTCTAGATCATCCAAAAGCGTATCAAACAGTGTAATTCACTATATAAGATGGATTTTGGGATTTTCAAAGATCGAACTCAACAAACCAAAATCGCTATTCGATAGGTTTCGTATAGCTGGACGTTGTGGTGGTGTGCGTTTTTTCGTTTAACAACCCTAGTGCCTCGAAAAGTGTGTAATATAGTAAAATTCAGTGTTTTTGTGAAGAAATCTTAGTATTTTATGTACTAAAGGGCTTGAAATTGATTCGGGAGGGGCCCTTTAGCATGTTTTAGCTACAGTATTGGACTTAAGTCTAAATGTTGTTGGGTTATATTAATATGGATCTAAATAGGGGAAAAAACACCTAGAGGGGGGTGAATAGGTGTAAACAATAAACACTCAAAAAATCATTGCGCAATAAAACCCAATGCGGAAATAAAAATGAACACGCAAGATTTTTACGTGGAAAAACTCCAAACCGGAGTAAAAAACCACGGGACCGATAACACGACGAAATCCACTAGAATTAACACACGTACAAGGTGATATAACGTACTCACAGACGACTCAACCTTTTACCATACGCTCCTAGTAGATCTTCTCCGCTCGCTCCACGACGCTTCTCGAATCCACGATCTGCGCCCAACGCTGAATCCACAGCGTCCAACGTCGAATCCACGACGTCCGACCGAATCCACGGTCTTCACCCAGTAGCATGCTTCGAATCCACGAACGTACCTCGCTCCGAATCCACGAGAGCGGTTGCACCTTGAATCCACAAGGCCACGCGAGTCCACGCGCCGATTTGGGGTAAATCGTTGTTTTTGGGTGGTGATGATCCGCCGAATACTTAGATTAGAAATAGATCGGAAATACCATCTAAGTATTCATTGATTTGATTCTACTCAAAATCTGAGTTTGGAAAACCTAGAATCAAATCAATCAATATAGATGAAGAAACATAGAATTAATCTATTGATTTCCTTTCTTCTCTATATGTGGATCTTTTTCCTTTCGGCTATATTTTTCTATTTCCGTATTTTCCGATATGTGGATGCCCTAGAAAATGTATAAAGGGCCTATTTATAGGTTAGAAACCATTGGAAGAAGATAAGGATCAAAAACAGCCTTTTCTGGAAAATTTTACCGACGGCGATCCGGATTGCAATTAGACGATCCGGATTGCAGTAGCAAGAAAGACGGTTTCCAGAAAAACACTTGTTCGGGATCCGGATCGAAGTCCCCGATCCGGATCGTTCATACAGTTTCACCAAACATCACGTTCGGGATCCGGATTGCAAATCCTGATCCGGATCGTGCAAGCAAAAAGGTAAAACTAGTGTTCGGGATCCGGATCATGAGATGCTGCGATCCGGATTGAACCAGTGTATGAACAAACACCCTTCGGGATCCGGATTGCAAGGCCCGATCCGGATCCTGAACATGTCCCATGTCCAGTTTTTGATTTTTATGCAATTAAACATTCTTCCAGGTGTTTCTACACTACAAGAAGTATTCGGATCACCAGAAATCTTTAGTTAAACATACCTGATCCTTTTGAATTCTTCTTTCTTGAGATTGAGGTATATGATCCAAAATTCTTTCATCTTCAATCTTCAAGACTTAAGTCTAAATGTCAAGAGTTGGAGGACCTATTTGCATTTTGTTACAACCTTTTATAAGAATATTGGGGAACCCAAACCCAACCCTAGCCACCTCTCTTCATCCTGTAACCGCAGTATCACGCCCCGGGTGTAAACCAGAACCCGGGCCCGTCTACAGATCCGCCGTGCACACGGTATTTCCCGCGTACACGAAGCGCCAAAACCTGCTCAGATATAAGAGATAATAATAAAGAGCAAGAAAAACAGAGATGAACTAAAACTACTAAATCTCATACTGAAGCTGGTAATAAAATACAGTACATCTGTAAAAATAATACATCTGTCTCTCCCAGCTCATCAAAATAAATACAACCTGCTGGCAAAAGCCAGTCCCAAAAGTAAAAGTACAACCGTCTGAGGAAACATGGGTACACCAACAGTCCAGCTAACACGCTCATCCTGCCTCGAGATCTATCTACTCAGCCGTCCTCTCTCCTCGACCCGCCGCTGAAAGCCAAGCAGCACCTGCAGAAGACACTGCAAAATAAGGGAGAACAAAAAAAGAAAAGAATAATGGGGGTGAGAACTACTAGTAAACCAGTAGCCTCCCCTAGTAGGTAAATCCTCAACTCTGACACACCCACTAGGTCTACCAGAGGCAAAAGGGAAAGAAGAGTGGTAAATAATAATGACTGCTGAAGAAAGAGAACTACCACTACTATGCCTCTAAAATGCAGTCCTAGACTGGAATAGCCGTATCAAACAGTAACCAACCGTCACAGATGAACCCAATCTGTACCGCCCTCATCATCGGGCAAGTAAGCCGTGCCGATGTGATAGCAAAACTCCTGCTGCCGCCCTCATCATCGGGCAAGTAAGCCGCGTCGATGTGATAGCAAAACTCAATGCCTGTCCGGCACCTAGCTGGTGCCCCGCGTGCTCCAGAGTGGCACTCTAGGGGAGCGACCCACACGAGGAAAATAACCATATCACAAGTATCATAAAAGCAGGACTGGATCACAACTATACTCAAGTGAAACAAAACCCTCCACTAAAGAACCCCGATCCCCAATCTGATGCATAAGTAACCATCTGGTTGACCGCCCAATATCCGCGGTTGCCGCAATACCCACTGTCAACAATCAAGCCCAACAACCGACAACCAGTCAGCCGCCTAATATCCGCGGTCACCGAAATAACCCACAATCACAATCATGTCCCACATCCGACATCTGGTCAACCGCCTACTATCCGCGGTAGCCGCAATAACCTCCAATCCAAAATCGGGTAAACTAATCTGTATCCGGTCAACCGCCTACTATCCGCGGTAGCTGCAACACCCCACAACCCATAATCAAATACCACCTGTCCCCGACCCCAAGGTCCCGGCTACACTATCCCGTATCCCTGCTCAAACCCGAGCAACAAGAACCACCTGACTAAAGAATAAGAAGAAAAGAAGCAAGCATGGTTTCTCCTAAGTCAAGTTCCAACATGATAGTGTAGCGATAAAAGATGACCAATCTAGATGTCCATACAAGCATGCAAGTGTTCTCAAGGAAAAATAAATTAAGTCATTGATCATTAACAGTATCCACCTATGCATGTCACCTATCCTCAAGTAATACCACTAACATGATAAATCATCTTTGTAGTGGCCCTGGTTCCCATGCAACGTTCTTCCGATGAATCCACTGTTAGAACACCTAGTGTTGGTGTCTCTGGCCCATAGTGCATCAATGGGATGCCACAGATGGACCCTGTGAGTTAATTTTAGCTGTTTTGGCTTTCGGCTGCATTTGCCGAAATTTTTGAAAAGAATTAGGCCAAACAGAGGTTGGAAATGGATTCAACACGGAAAAACGCTTGAAAACGGCTATTTGCTTGTTTGATTCTGAGTCCAGATGCCCAAAAAGGGACTCCCAGAAGTTTTTATTGGCTTTTGGTGCATGGGAGGGGCCGTAGACCGCCGGCATGCCACGTGGCGGCCTGTCATTGACCGGTTTTTAGCGCGCGGTCCACAGAGTAGCGCGGCTGGGTTCACAGACCCGGCGCAGGGACATGTGGCACCGCCTGATTGGCGGGCTCACGGCGCGCGGTCTATCGGGTGAGCGCGGCGGTGCATGGACCAAGGCGGGGGACACGTGGCAGCCTCCGGTTGGTTGGTGCACTTGGCGCGGTCCACGGAATTCCAAAGTGGGATGCGTGGACCGGGTCACCCTCTGATTTGCGGGAGCACCGGGCGCGGTGCACGGGGGCCTTGGCCGGCGCCTCGGGGCGCGTGCGCACGAGGGGGTCACGCCGCGCGACCGTCGCGGGCGCCGACCGATCGGCGGGTCAACAGGGCTGGACACGTGGCGCCCGCTCATTGGCGGGCGCCAACCGCCTTTCTGTGCGGGGGGAGGCCACGTGGCAGCCTGTGAGTGGCCCGCACAGCTGTTTGCTGTTCGGCGGGCCACGTGGCATCACCGGGTGATTTCGGGCGTGAACAGTGTTGGGCTGGCCCAACACTGTAGCCGCCCGAAAGTTCCGGGCGCCCGAAAGTTGGGCCCAAAAGCCCAATCCTTGTTTTTTTTTGGCTTTTTCTCGGGTTGAGGCCTATAAATAGGCCAATGGCACTTCGTTTTCGGGCTTTTTCCGAGCTTTCTAGCCTAAGTGCCCTTCATCAAAGTTCTTTCTCATCTTGTTGTGCATCTTTCAGTGGAAGCTCAGAATTTTTGGAGGCCGCGGCGACGACGATTTCGGCATCGTAGAGCAGAGCAACGATTTACTGTTGGAGGCCCATTTTCGTCGCACTTCAGTCTGGGAGGTCTACAGAGCTACCCCGACGATATTTTTGGACGATTTCTACAGCGGCGGTTTCACCAAAGGTATATCTACAAATTTCGTGTTGACCACATTTTCCAGATTTGAGCTTTTATTGGGGTTTTGGGTACATTTTTAACCCCCTTTGAGGCTGGTGGACTTTTGGACTGCACCTTCTTGGCAGATTTTTATCTCCACATCCGAACATCGAAATTCGACGATTAAGGACTCTATCGACATCTACTCTTCGCGAGGATCACCGTCATATTTTTACTGGAATTTTGGAAATTGTTTTATAGGTGAAAATTTCGAATTAAGAGGACTGTTCCCAGCAGATTTGTAAAACTTGGATTTTATGGAATTAAGTGTAACTTTGGATTGTATTTTTGTACCTAGGGAGTGTTGTTCAGTGTCCCTGTACTGTTGTCTTGGTGTGTGTGTGGAGATATTTGTTTCTGGGTATTCTCAGCTGTACGACTCCGGACAGTTAGCACTTTCAGGTGGGTGGCTTTGCTTTCAGGATCTATGGACTGCGTACTAACTCTATTTATGTTGAATTATGCATAATAGTTGGACTTGGTAGCATGTTAGAATCTGAATGTTAATGCTCCTTATATCAGTTTGATGATCTTGTGATTCCTACAACTTGTTAATTATTGATATATTGGAACTTGACCTAGCACCCCCGCCATATGCAGCATGTTCAGCCAGACTGTAGAAAACTTCAACTTGGGCTAGGTTTCTTTTATTGCTCTAGACATTCCCACATCACTATTATATACTAGTCATTCTGGACTTAGCTTTTCTCGCTTTTCTCGCCCGGGTTGTGGGCTGGAAGGTCGGGTGGTGGTGGGATGCATTTACACTCGTGTCTGGGGACCGAGTGGAGTTGATAGCAGTCTGTAGATCAGGTTTCTTTGGGAGAGTGACAGTGGTTATAAATCTGGGTCCTTGGGAGCTGTCAGAGTGATAGTGAGTCTCGGCTGTGTAGATTCCAGCCTATGAGTGAGACAGTGTTTTGTTGGTTTTAGCCGATCTTGTTGATCGAGGATTTGGATCATAGCCTGCATGAGCCACATTTGAGCTCGACAGAGGTGCGCGGATACTTTGCTAGCTGGGGTCGCGCCCCTCGAGTGCCACTCCGGAGTTGGGCCTGATACTTCTATCGCGACTTGTCGACGCATTGTCCCTCTGGCTGAGCCAGTTTTGGCAGTCATGGACACCGTCCCTCTGGCTGAGCTAGTTTTGGCAGTCATGGACGTCCTACGTAAGTCCGGTCCTCCGGGATATAACGACAGTAGGTAGGCGCATGTTTGACTGGACCCGATGTGGCAGTCAGTTTAGATTGGGTGATCTCAGTGGAGGGTTAGTTGTGGCATACTATTCTTTCTGTTCCACTTCTTGAGCATCTAGACAGATACATAGTAGCTGTAGACTTTACTTTTTCAGTTTTTCCTTATAGCACTGCATATGTTACTTTATGCCTCTAGTAGACTTAGTGGGTAGACCGTCGGGCTTGTTGGCGGCACCCACTAAGAACTACTGTGGGATGTAATTCTCACACCCGCCGTGGTGTCTTTTCCCCAGGGACTTCTGCTCCGGTTCCTGCTGCTCCAGTTGCTGACCCTGCTCCTTCAGACCAAGGTAAGGGAGTCGCGAGATAGATCCCTTCCTGTCATCCTCAGAGTGAGAGTAGATGTACCCCTTGTAGTGGCCCTGGTTCCCATGCAGTGTTCTTCCGATGGATCCACAGTTAGAACACCTAGTATTGGTGTACCTGGCCCACAGTGCACCAATTGGGTGCTATTGATGGACCCTGTGTGCTTTTATTTACTGTATTGGCCTTCGGCTGGGTTTGCCGAAGTTTCTGGAAAGATTTAGGCCAAACAGAGGTCGTAGATGGATTCAGCGCGGAAAAACGCTTGAAAACGACTATTTATTTGCTTAATTTGGAGTCCGGATGCCCAAAAACGGACACCCGGAAGTTTTTAGTGGAAAATGGTGCATGGGAGGGGCCGTAGACCGCCGGGATGCCACGTGGCAGGCTCTGATTGGCCGGTCTGTGATGCGCGGTCCACAGAGCAGCGCGGCGGGGTGCACAGACCCGGCGCATAGACACGTGGCACCGCCTGATTGGCGGGCCCAGGGCGCGCGGTCTACCGGGTGGAGCGCGGCGGTGCATGGACCAGGCGGGGGACAGGTGGCAGCCCCGGTTGGTCGGTGCACGCGGCGCGGTCCACGGAATTGCTGGGGAAGGCGTGGACCGGGTGCAGGGGACACGTGTCATCCTCTGATTGGCGGGTGCAACGTGCGCGGTGCACCGGGCGCGCGGTAGGTGCCTCGGGGCGCGTGCCCACGTGCGACCCACGTCGCACTGCCGGGCGGGCAGCGGGTCAACCGGGCGGACACGTGGCGCCCGCTCATTGGCGGGCGCCACCGCCTTACTGTGCGAGCAGGCGGGACACGTGGCAGCCGGTGAGTGGCCAGCAACGGTGTTCGCTGTTCGGGCGACACGTGGCAGGCCCAGAGGCGGGTCGGACGGATTGTGGATCCCGTCCGACGGCGTGTATTGGGCCGGGCCGCACTGTGCGCGCCCGAAAACTTTGGGCCGGGCCGCACTGTGCGCGCCCGAAAGTTTTCGGGCGCCCGAAACTTTGGGCCCGAGCCCATTTGACTTGATTTTTTGGGGCTTTTTCCTTGAGGCCTATATATAGGTCGGTTTGGGCCGAGTTTTTCACCCCTTTTTCGTGGGAATCAGCTCGTGAGCCTTATATGAAAAATCTTCCTCTCCCTCTTATCTATCACCGACAAAGTTTCAGAAAATCTGGAAACCGTGACGACTGTGTTTCCTACCTCGTAGTGCGGAGCGACGTTCTACAGTGTGAGGCCCACTACCGTCGCATTTTCTTCTGGGAGACCTGCAGAGCTACCCCGACCACATTTTTGGACGATTTCTTCGCCAGCGGTTGCACAAGAGGTATATCTACGTTTTCCGTGTTGATCATTTTTCCCAGAAATGAACTTTTGTGAGGGTTTGGGGTACATTTTTACGCCCCTTTGCTACAGTTTGGAATCTTGACAGCAGCGACTTCGCGGAATTTTATCTTCGCATCTGGATATCGGATTTCGACGATTCAAGAGCCTATCGACATCTACACTTCGCGAGGATCGTCGTGATATTTTTATTGGAAT
Source organism: Tillandsia fasciculata (assembly GCA_029168755.2). Lineage (NCBI taxonomy): Eukaryota > Viridiplantae > Streptophyta > Magnoliopsida > Poales > Bromeliaceae > Tillandsia > Tillandsia fasciculata. The sequence goes on from CM054940.1 coordinate 21,860,728, forward strand.
TTTAAAAAATTTATTTTCAGGTGAATTTCGTGTGTGAACAGTAACTGTGTATGCAGATTTTTGGAATGTGATTGTTATGTGTTAATTGTTTGTAATTGTGAGTTGTTGTTGTACCCAGGACTGTGAGAGCACTTTTTCTGTGCTTCTGGCTCTGTGGATCTGGGCATTTGTCGTTTGCTGGACTGTTTATCTGTTCCATCCCGGACAGTTAGCGTGTTCAGGTGGGTGATCCTGCTCGCAATAACTATGGACTGCACTCTAATTCTGCAATTATAAATGCAAACTGTATGATAGTACCCACTGTTAGTAATTGCTAAATTTGATGATCTTATTAGAATTCTTGCCACACATGAACCATTTTAATTGGAAAACTTGACTTAGCACATCTATTATGCATTGTATATCTTACCCAGATGACTACTGTTAAGATTACGCATCTACTTTAGTTTCCCCCACATCATTTGTTACTTTTGTCATTCTGGACATAGTGGTCTTCCCCTAAGTTGTGGGTTGGGAGGTTTAGTAGTTTTGGATGCATTGTACTCGTGTCTGGGGACCGAGTAGAGTCGGTAGCAGTCTGTAGATTGTTCATCATTGAGATAGTGACATGTGGGACTGGGATCTTTGGGAGATGATCATTGGGACAGTGTAGATTCTTAGTTAGCGAGCGAGTCAGTGATTGGATCATAGCCTGCAGGAGCCATACTTGAGATCGACAGAGATGCGCAGATACTTTGCTCGGTGGGGTCGCTACCCACGAGTGCCACTCCGGAGTTGGGCTTGCTACTTCTTTCGCGGCTTGTCGATGTTGGTGTCCCCTGACTGAGCCAGTTTTGGCAGTCATGGACATCGTCCCTCTGGCTGAGCCAGTTTTGGCAGCTACGGACATACCTACAGCAGTAGGTAGGCGCAGGTTTGACTGGACCGTTTTGGCAGTCAGTTTGGATTGGGTGACTTGTGTCGAGTATCAGTAGAGACATATTGGTCTTCGATCCTTTTTCCTTGAGCATATAGTTAGGGGCATAGTAGCAGTAGATGTTTTACTTTCCTGCTTTCTATACTGCATTTTCTTTTGTTACTTTATGCCCCTTGTAGACTTAGTGGGCAGGCCGTCGGGCTTGTTGGCGGCACCCACTGAGAACTACTGTGGGAGGTAGTTCTCACACCCGTCGTGGTGTCTTTTCCCCAGGGACTCCAGCTCCAGTTCCTGCGGTGCCCGTTGCTGATCCAGCTCCTACAGACCGAGGTAAGGGAATCGCGAGGTAGATCTTTTCCCTTTCAGCAGCAGCGAGAGGTAGAGGTACCCGATGTACTTTTGGTTGTGTCCTTTGGTGTGAGAGATTTTGTAGTGAGGTATCGAGTTGTACTCTTCTATTTTCTTTTGAGAGACTCCTGTATTTGTGTGAGGACTTTATGTATATTATTGTGGGACAGATTTACTTCTTATTACTGTTAGTTTTACTTTTACAGCTCTGATATCTGTTAGTTTAGATACTTACTTGCAGGTTAGACGCTACGTCTCTACGGGGCTTCCTGTAGGGGCGGCGGATCTGTTGGCGAGCCCGGGGTACAGTTCTGACCCCGGGGCGTGACAGATTAGAGTGGTATCAGAGCCTAGGATGTAGGTCTTGAGGACTTAGGAACCCTAGGCTTATGGTTTAACCCTAGGATGACCCACGTGAGAGCCGAGACTTTTAGCGAAAGTCTTGATTGGGTATTTAACTCTCCCGAGAGGATAGGGACGAGTGATAGACATGTCTTCCTTTTGTAGCGACTATGTTGGCTGCAGACAACATAGTGCTTCGGGAAGGGGGACATGCCTTTTGACTTTCGCTAGATTGGGTCGAGTGTTGCTTCTGGTTCTGATTGTTTGCTTTGTCCCTCAGGTGGGGATGCCTCCTCGACGTTCGATGGTGACGCGTTCGCAGCCTTCGTCCTCAGAGCCCGAGCAGGAGGACTCGGGGCGAGGACCTCAGGCTGAGATTCAGGAGCTCCGTGCCCAGATGGCACAGATGGCTGAGGCGGCTAGACGCCAGGAGGAGGCAGTGGCGCGGCTGACGCTCTTATTGGAGCAGAGAGCACAGCCGGCAGTGGCACCCCCTGAGGTTTCGCCGGTGCCTTCTTCCCCTGTTGTGGCACCCCCTGTGGAGCAGTCTGCACCGGCGGTTCCTGCTGTGCCGGTTTCGAGTAGGCCGCCGGCCGGGGCGACGGGAGCGTTGACTGAGACAGAGCAGCGGGAGGTTGTAGATTTGCTGATGAGATTTCGGCGGTTCGATCCGCCCCGCTTTTCGGGCATGGGTGCTGAGCCTTGGGCAGCCGAGACTTGGATTACCACCATGGAGCGCCACTTTGAGAGCTTATTTGTGGATGAGAGGTATCGGGTCATTCTGGCTACCCATTTTCTGGAGAGCAACGCCGAGGCGTGGTGGCGGCGTGTGCGACCAGCTGGTCCACCTGGGACGCAGCTTCTTTCCTGGGCCGAGTTCCGGAGCATGTTGCTGGGAGCCTTCTTTCCGGAGAGTGTCCGACAGCGGCTGGAGGAGCAGTTGAAGAATCTCCGCCAGGGAGATAGACCGGTGCACATGTACATAGCGGAATTCAACCAGTTGTTGGCATGTGTGCCTCATGTGGCCAGAGACGAGAGCCATCGTGTCTATATGTTTGAGAGAGGACTTCGTCGAGACATCTACCAGTTCGTCCGCTCCCGTAGACTGCAGACCGTGGAGGCCTCGATGGAGCAGGCCTTGTATGTGGAGTGTGGAGAGGCCGTGATGGATGAGGTGTCTCCCGCCCCTGTAGCGACTTCTGGGGCGAAGCGCCCGGCTTCTGCGGAGGAGGGGCAGTCTAGCAGGCAGGGACCCCCGAGACCTCCGCGTTTCCATCCACAGGGCAGGGGGCACCAGGGACGCCAGAGATCGGGGGCGTCTCGACAGTCACAGCAGCAGCAGCAGCAGCGTCGACCCCCGCGACAGCAGCAGCCCCCACAGCAGTCTTCTCGGCAGCAGCGCTCAGATCGGTGTGTTATCTGTCGGGGCCCTCATCCGCCGACTCAGTGCCCGCAGAGGCAGGGCCGGTGTTTTCGATGCGGGGAGGCCGGCCATATTGCGAGTGCTTGTCCCAGGGCCGGCCATCCAGCTCCTTCTTCTGCATCAGCACCGACCGTTCCTTACCAGCCAGCCGGACCTTCTGCAGCCTACAGCAGGCCAGATTTCGCTTCTTCTTCTTCTCGACAGCCAGAGCGACGTCCCCCGGCACCGAGCGGTCGTGTATATGCCGCTCAGATTGAGGATGCTTTCGCAGCAGAGCAGGTCGTCGCAGGTATTATTCTGATCTCGTCAGTCCGTGCTCGGGCTCTTTTCGATACCGGTGCTTCTCATTCATTCATTAGTAGATCATTCGCATCCTTGCATGGTATAGCGGTAGCTTCTTTATCATCTGCATTAGAGGTTGAGATACCGGGTCATGTTCTTCATGTTGAGGAGTGCTGTAGAGATTGCCCCATTCAGTTGGGATCCTGGATTCTGCCGGCCGACTTGCTTGTCTTACGACAGCTCCAGGATTTCGATGTTGTTCTGGGTATGGATTGGTTGTCGAGATATTATGTCACCATTGATTGCCGCGATAGGACTGTTACTCTTCGTGAGCCGGGGCAGGAGGTGTTCGTCTTCCAGGGCTGTCAGAGCTCCTTGTTCGCCTTGACTATTTCTTCAGCGAGGGCCAGGCGGTTGATGAGTAGGGGATGCACCGCATTTCTGGCGACGATTGTTGAGGCGCCTTCGGCGGCACGGGGACTCGAGGATATTCCAGTGGTCCGCGAGTTTCCCGATGTGTTTCCCCCAGAGCTGACGACCATGCCGCCAGAGAGGGAGATTGAGTTCGTGATTGATGTGGTACCCGGAACCGCACCAATCTCGAAGGCACCTTACAGGATGGCGCCTGCTGAGCTGAGAGAGTTGAAGGCCCAGTTACAGGATCTTTTGGACAGAGGCTTCATTCGGCCCAGTGTTTCGCCGTGGGGAGCGCCTGTTTTGTTCGTGAAGAAGAAGGATGGGACACTTCGCTTATGTGTGGATTACCGGGAATTGAACAAAGTGACCATCCGGAATAAGTATCCTCTGCCACGGATTGATGACTTGTTTGATCAGCTACAGGGAGCCTCCGTGTTTTCGAAGATTGATCTCCAGTCCGGTTACCACCAGCTGAGGGTGAGGGCCGAGGACATTCCCAAGACGGCGTTCAGATCCCGGTATGGACATTATGAGTTTACGGTTATGCCGTTCGGGTTGACCAATGCCCCAGCTGCATTCATGGATCTGATGAACCGGGTTTTTCAGCCGTACTTGGATCGATTTGTGGTTGTATTTATTGATGACATCCTGATTTACTCCCGGAGCGATGAGGAGCACGAGGAGCACTTGAGGATAGTGCTGCAGCTTCTACGTGATAAGAAGCTGTATGCCAAGCTAAAGAAGTGCGAGTTTTGGCTTCGGGAGGTTGCTTTCTTGGGCCACATTGTTTCAGCTGCTGGAGTAGCGGTCGACCCGACGAAGATTGACACAGTTCGGGATTGGCCGAGGCCGACGACGGTTTCTGAGGTACGGAGTTTCTTGGGCCTAGCCGGTTATTATCGTCGGTTCGTGGAAGGCTTTGCGAAGCTCTCTACTCCCCTGACCAGCTTGACAAGGAAGGGGACGAAGTTCATTTGGACCGAGCGTTGTCAGCAGAGTTTCGAGGAACTGAAGAGAAGATTGATCTCCGCACCAGTTCTTGCACTGCCGGTTATGGGAGAGGGTTTCGTGATCTACAGTGACGCCTCACACAGTGGACTGGGTTGTGTTCTTATGCAGCGTGGTAGGGTAATTGCCTATGCTTCACGGCAATTAAAGGATTATGAGAAAAATTACCCTACACATGACTTAGAGCTTGCAGCTGTTGTTTTTGCACTGAAGCTGTGGCGGCATTACCTCTATGGTGAGCATTGTGAGATTTATACAGATCATAAGAGCTTAAAGTATCTGTTCACCCAAAAGGAGCTGAACCTTAGGCAACGCCGGTGGTTGGAGCTGTTAAAGGATTACGATCTGAGTATCCTTTACCACCCCGGCAAGGCCAATGTGGTGGCAGATGCTTTGAGCAGGAGGTCAGTGCATAGCTTGAGTTTGATGATTACCCAGCAGGCACAGCTGATAGAGCAGATGAGGCGACTTCAGATTGAGGTAGTATCCCCTGGGGTCTCTGCGAGGCTTATGACTATGGTCTTGCAGCCCACTCTGCTGGACAGGATCAGGGAGACGCAGAGTGAGGACCCCCACTTGGAGAGGATCAGGGCTCAGATTCAGGTAGATGAGAGAGGGGATTTTTCAGTGGACAGCTCGGGAGTACTACGGTACAGGGACCGAGTTTGTGTGCCATCAGATTTGGAGATTAGAGATCAGATTTTGAGAGAGGCCCATTATACACCTTATACCATCCATCCTGGAGGTACTAAGATGTATAAGGACCTTAAGGCACACTTTTGGTGGTCAGGGATGAAGCGGGATATTGGAAGGTTTGTTGCTCAGTGCTTAACTTGCCAGCAAGTGAAGGCAGAGCATCGTGTTCCTGCTGGCAAGTTGCAGAGCCTTCCAATTCCCGAATGGAAGTGGGACCACATCACCATGGATTTTGTGACTGGGCTACCGAGATCGCAGAGTGGAGCCGACGCAGTCTGGGTGATTGTTGATAGACTTACCAAGTCAGCACATTTCCTGCCTGTACAGATGACTTGGTCCTTGGACCGCCTGGCACAGCTATATTTGGATGAGATCGTGAGGCTGCACGGAGTACCAGCGTCCATTGTTTCAGATCGAGACCCGAGATTTGTGTCACGGTTTTGGGGGAGCTTACAGTCAGCCATGGGTACTCGGCTTAGTTTCAGCACGGCATTCCACCCGCAGACAGACGGTCAGTCAGAGCGCACCATTCAGACGCTTGAGGATATGTTGCGTTCGTGTGTCATGGATTTTGGAGGAGGTTGGCACCGACACCTACCCCTGGTTGAGTTCGCGTACAACAACAGCTTTCAAGCGAGCATTCAGATGGCTCTGTTTGAGGCGTTGTACGGACGCAAGTGTCGGTCGCCCCTTTACTGGAGCGATGTGGGGGAGAGGAGGACGCTGGGGCCAGATTTACTGCTGGAGGCGGAAGAGAAAGTCCGTGTTATTCGTCGGCACTTGTAGACGGCCCAGAGTCGCCAGAAGAGTTATGCTGATGTTCGGCGGCGAGACCTTGAGTTCCAGGTTGGTGATCACGTCTTCTTAAGGTCTCGCCCTCGAAAGGGGTCCGGAGGTTTGGAGTGCGGGGGAAGCTCAGTCCCCGCTTCATTGGACCCTTTGAGGTGCTTGAGAGGGTAGGCCCTGTGGCTTATAGAGTTGCTCTACCTCCCCGCTTGGCTGGTGTTCATGATGTCTTCCATGTTTCGGCCTTGAGGAGATATGTGTTCGATCCGTCTCATGTCATCGACTTCGCATCCTTGGATATCGGCGAGGACTTGGTTTACGAGGAGCGCCCATTGCGGATTCTGGCTCGTGAGGTGAGGAAATTGCGCAACCGGGCAATACCTTATGTGAAGATCCTTTGGAGCAACCATGAGGAGCGAGAGGCTACCTGGGAGCTTGAGACGGCGATGCGAGATGCCTACCCTTTTCTGTTCGAGACTTCTGGCTGAGGTACGTTTGTTTTTACTCTGTTTCGTTTCGAGGACGAAACTTTCTTTTAGTGGGGGAGGATGTAGTGGCCCTGGTTCCCATGCAGTGTTTTTCCGATGGATCCACTGTTAGAACACCTAGTATTGGTGTACCTGGCCCACAGTGCACCAATTGGGTGCTATTGATGGACCCCGTGTGCTTTTATTTACTGTATTGGCCTTCGGCTGGGTTTGCCGAAATTTCTGGAAAGATTTAGGCCAAACAGAGGTCGTAGATGGATTCAGCGCGGAAAAACGCTTGAAAACGGCTATTTATTTGCTTAATTTGGAGTCCGGATGCCCAAAAACGGACACCCGGAAGTTTTTAGTGGAAAATGGTGCATGGGAGGGGCCGTAGACCGCCGGGATGCCACGTGGCAGGCTCTGATTGGCCGGTCTGTGATGCGCGGTCCACAGAGCAGCGCGGCGGGGTGCACAGACCCGGCGCATGGACACGTGGCACCGCCTGATTGGCGGGCCCAGGGCGCGCGGTCTACCGGGTGGAGCGCGGCGGTGCATGGACCAGGCGGGGGACACGTGGCAGCCCCGGTTGGTCGGTGCACGCGGCGCGGTCCACGGAATTGCTGGGGAAGGCGTGGACCGGGTGCAGGGGACACGTGTCATCCTCTGATTGGCGGGTGCAACGTGCGCGGTGCACCGGGCGCGCGGTAGGTGCCTCGGGGCGCGTGCCCACGTGCGACCCACGTCGCGCTGCCGGGCGGGCAGCGGGTCAACCGGGCGGACACGTGGCGCCCGCTCATTGGCGGGCGCCACCGCCTTACTGTGCGAGCAGGCGGGACACGTGGCGGCCGGTGAGTGGCCAGCAACGGTGTTCGCTGTTCGGGCGACACGTGGCAGGCCCAGAGGCGGGTCGGACGGATTGTGGATCCCGTCCGACGGCGTGTATTGGGCCGGGCCGCACTGTGCGCGCCCGAAAACTTTGGGCCGGGCCGCACTGTGCGCGCCCGAAAGTTTTCGGGCGCCCGAAACTTTGGGCCCGAGCCCATTTGACTTGATTTTTTGGGGCTTTTTCCTTGAGGCCTATATATAGGTCGGTTTGGGCCGAGTTTTTCACCCTTTTTCGTGGGAATCAGCTCGTGAGCCTTATATGAAAAATCTTCCTCTCCCTCTTATCTATCATCCGACAAAGTTTCAGAAAATCTGGAAACCGTGACGACTGTGTTTCCTACCTCGTAGTGCGGAGCGACGTTCTACAGTGTGAGGCCCACTACCGTCGCATTTTCTTCTGGGAGACCTGCAGAGCTACCCCGACCACATTTTTGGACGATTTCTTCGCCAGCGGTTGCACAAGAGGTATATCTACGTTTTCCGTGTTGATCATTTTTCCCAGAAATGAACTTTTGTGAGGGTTTGGGGTACATTTTTACGCCCCTTTGCTACAGTTTGGAATCTTGACAGCAGCGACTTCGCAGAATTTTATCTTCGCATTTGGATATCGGATTTCGACGATTCAAGAGCCTATCGACATCTACACTTCGCGAGGATCGTCGTGATATTTTTATTGGAATTTTAGAAAATTTATTTTCAGGTGAATTTCGCGTGTGAACAGTAACTGTGTATGCAGATTTTTGGAATGTGATTGTTATGTGTTAATTGTTTGTAATTGTGAGTTGTTGTTGTACCCAGGACTGTGAGAGCACTTTTTCTGTGCTTCTGGCTCTGTGGATCTGGGCAGTTGTCGTTTGCTGGACTGTTTATCTGTTCCATCCCGGACAGTTAGCGTGTTCAGGTGGGTGATCCTGCTCGCAATAACTATGGACTGCACTCTAATTCTGCAATTATAAATGCAAACTGTATGATAGTACCCACTGTTAGTAATTGCTAAATTTGATGATCTTATTAGAATTCTTGCCACACATGAACCATTTTAATTGGAAAACTTGACTTAGCACATCTATTATGCATTGTATATCTTACCCAGATGACTACTGTTAAGATTACGCATCTACTTTAGTTTCCCCACATCATTTGTTACTTTTGTCATTCTGGACATAGTGGTCTTCCCCTAAGTTGTGGGTTGGGAGGTTTAGTAGCTTTGGATGCATTGTACTCGTGTCTGGGGACCGAGTAGAGTTGGTAGCAGTCTGTAGATTGTTCATCATTGAGATAGTGACATGTGGGACTGGGATCTTTGGGAGATGATCATTGGGACAGTGTAGATTCTTAGTTAGCGAGCGAGTCAGTGATTGGATCATAGCCTGCAGGAGCCATACTTGAGATCGACAGAGATGCGCAGATACTTTGCTCGGTGGGGTCGCTACCCACGAGTGCCACTCCGGAGTTGGGCTTGCTACTTCTTTCGCGGCTTGTCGATGTTGGTGTCCCCCTGACTGAGCCAGTTTTGGCAGTCATGGACATCGTCCCTCTGGCTGAGCCAGTTTTGGCAGCTACGGACATACCTACAGCAGTAGGTAGGCGCAGGTTTGACTGGACCGTTTTGGCAGTCAGTTTGGATTGGGTGACTTGTGTCGAGTATCAGTAGAGACATATTGGTCTTCGATCCTTTTTCCTTGAGCATATAGTTAGGGGCATAGTAGCAGTAGATGTTTTACTTTCCTGCTTTCTATACTGCATTTTCTTTTGTTACTTTATGCCCCTTGTAGACTTAGTGGGCAGGCCGTCGGGCTTGTTGGCGGCACCCACTGAGAACTACTGTGGGAGGTAGTTCTCACACCCGTCGTGGTGTCTTTTCCCCAGGGACTCCAGCTCCAGTTCCTGCGGTGCCCGTTGCTGATCCAGCTCCTACAGACCGAGGTAAGGGAATCGCGAGGTAGATCTTTTCCCTTTCAGCAGCAGCGAGAGGTAGAGGTACCCGATGTACTTTTGGTTGTGTCCTTTGGTGTGAGAGATTCTGTAGTGAGGTATCGAGTTGTACTCTTATATTTTCTTTTGAGAGACTCCTGTATTTGTGTGAGGACTTTATGTATATTATTGTGGGACAGATTTACTTCTTATTACTGTTAGTTTTACTTTTACAGCTCTGATATCTGTTAGTTTAGATACTTACTTGCAGGTTAGACGCTACGTCTCTACGGGGCTTCCTGTAGGGGCGGCGGATCTGTTGGCGAGCCCGGGGTACAGTTCTGACCCCGGGGCGTGACACCCCTTGCTACTTTTTGAGTGTGTTATGTTGAGTGACTCTTGTAGTGAGGTATCGAGTTGTACCCTTCTTTTACTGCTGTTCAGAGAGGCTTTTGTATTTGGTGAGGTTGGTTTGTATTATTTAGAGCTGTAGTTGTATTTTATATCTTTATTTCAGCTTTTATTTTTTCAGCGATGATATCTATTAGTGTAGATGATTCTTTTGCAGTTTAGTCGCTACGTCTATACGGGGCTTCCCGTATGGGCGGTGGATCTGTTGGCGAGCCCGGGTCGTAGTTTCGACCCCGGGGCGTGACAGATTAGAGTGGTATCAGAGCCTAGGATGTAGGTCTTTGAGGACTTAGGAACCCTAGGCTTGTGGTTGGACCCTAGGATGACTCACGTGAGAGCCGTAATTTTTAGCGAGAGTCCTGATTGGGTTTCTAACTCTCTCGAGCGGATTGGGATGAGTGATTGACATGTCTTCCTTCGGTGGCAACTATGTTGGCTGCAGACAACATAGTACTACGGGAAGGGGGACATGCCTTTTGACTTTCGCTAGTTTGGGTCGAGTGTTGATTTGGGTTCTGATTGTTTGCTTTATCCCTCAGGTGGGGGATGCCTCCTCGAAGCACGATGGCGACGCATTCGCAGCCTTCTTCCTCTGAGCCCGAGCAGGAGGACTCAGGGCAGGGACAGCAGAGGGAGGTTCAGGAGCTCCGTGCCCAGATGGCACAGTTGTCTGAGGCTTCTCGGCGCCAAGATGAGGCAGTGGGTTGGTTGATGCTCATGATGGAGCCGAGGGCGCAGCCGGCTGTAGCACCCCGTGAGAGTTCGCCTGTGCCTTCTTCGCCTGTTGTGGCGCCCCCTGTTGTTCAGCTTGCACCGGCAATTCTAGTTGAGCCGGTTTCTAGTAGGCCACCGTCTAGGACGACAGGACCATTGACTTCAGCAGAGCAGCGGGAGGTGGTGGATCTATTGATAAGGTTCCGCCAGTTCGATCCACCCCGTTTTTCTAGTTTGAGCACTGAGCCGTGGGAGGCCGAGTCTTGGATCACGGCCATGGAGCGTCATTTTGAGAGTCTGTTTATTGAGGAGAGGTTTCGAGTCCTCTTGGCTACACACTTCTTGGAGAGCAACGCCGAGGTATGGTGGCGGCGTGTTCGACCTGCAGGTCCGCCTGGGACACAGCTTCTCTCTTGGGCGGAGTTCCACAGCCTTCTTCTTGGGGCCTTCTTTCCAGAGAGTGTTCGTCATAGAATGGAGGAGCAGCTGAAGAATCTCCGTCAGGGAGATAGGCCCGTCCATATGTACATAGCTGACTTCAATCAGTTGTTGGCTTGTTTGCCCCACGTGGCCAGAGATGAGACCCACCGAATTTATATGTTTGAGAGGGGTTTGCGCCGGGACATCTATCAGTTTGTTCGCTCCCGCAGATTACAGACTTTGGAGGCCTCCATGGAGCAGACATTATATGTTGAGTGTGGAGAGGCAGTGATGGCAGAGGTGGCTCCAGCCCCCGTAGTGACTTCTGGGGCGAAGCGCCAGGCGCCGATGGAGGAGGGGTAGTCGAGTAGGCAGGGACCCCCGAGACCTCCACGTTTCCACTCTCAGGGTCGTGGGTATCAGGGGCATCAGAGATCAAGGATATCTCGTCAGTCTCAGCAGCAGCAGCATCGACCACCTCGGTAGCAGCAGTCTTCGCAGCAGCAGCAGACCTCGCGGCAGCCACGCCCTGACCGATGTATCATTTGTGGAGGACCACACCCACCGGCCCAGTGCCCTCAGAGGCAGGGCCGTTGTTTTCGTTGCGGGCAGACCGGTCACTTCCAGAGTGCGTGCCCCAGAGTAGGTCATCCAGCTCCTTCCTCAGCTTCAGCACCCTTTGTTCCTCGTCAGTCGGCAGGACCTTCGGCGGCCTACGGTAGGCCAGATCTTGCTTCTTCGTCCTCGCGACAGCCAAAGCGACGTCCCCCAGCGCCGAGCGGTCTAGTCTATGCCGCTCAGGTTGAGGATGCTAAAGCAGTAGAGCATGTCGTCGCAGGTATTATTTTGATTTCTGCATTTCGTACTCGTGCTCTTTTTGATACCGGTGCATCGCATTCATTTATCAGTAGAGCATTTGCATCCCTATATGGTATAGAGGTAGTTTCTTTATCTCATGCATTAGAGGTTCAGATTCCAGATCATGTCTTGCATATCGAGGAGTATTGTAGGGATTGCCCTGTGCAGTTCGGATCCTGAATTCTGCCGGCAGACTTACTTGTCTTGCGGCAGCTCCAGGATTTCGACGTTGTACTTGGCATGGATTGGTTGTCGCGGTATTTTGCTACCATAGACTGCAGAGAGAGGACGGTGACCCTCCGCGAGCCGGGACAGGAGGAGTTGGTTTTCAGAGGCTGTCAGAGCTCCTTGTTTGCGGTGACGATTTCTTCGGCGAGGGCTAGGCGGATGATGAGTAGAGGCTGCACCGCTTTCTTGGCGACGATTGTGGAGGTGCCTACGGCGGCACTGGGACTCGAGGATATTCCTGTTGTCCGTGAGTTCCCAGATGTGTTTCCCCCTGAGTTGACGACTATGCCGCCAGAGAGGGAGATAGAGTTTGTGATTGATGTGGTACCAGGAACCGCACCAATCTCAAAGGCTCCTTATAGGAATGGCACCTGCCAAGTTGAGGGAGTTGAAGGCCCAGCTTCAGGATCTGATGGACAGGGGCTTTGTTAGGCCCAGTGTTTCTCCGTGGAGAGCGCCAGTATTATTTGTGAAGAAGAAGGATGGGTCGCTTCGTTTGTGTGTGGATTACCGAGAGTTGAATAAAGTGACCATCCGGAATAAGTATCCCCTACCACGGATAGATGATTTGTTCGACCAGTTGCAGGGAGCTTCAGTGTTTTCGAAGATTGATCTTCAGTCAGGTTACCACCAGCTGAGGGTGAGGGCCGAGGACATCCCCAAGACGGCTTTTAGATCCCGGTATGGGCATTATGAGTTTACGGTTATGCCTTTTGGTTTGACTAATGCCCCTGCTGCTTTTATGGATTTGATGAATCGGGTATTCCAGCAGTACTTGGACCTGTTTGTGGTTGTATTCATCGACGACATCTTGATCTACTCCCGGAGCGATGTGGAGCATGAGGAGCACTTGAGGATAGTGCTGCAGCTTCTGCGTGAGAAGAAGCTGTATGCCAAGCTTAAAAAGTGCGAGTTCTGGCTTCGGGAGGTTGCATTCTTGGGCCACATCGTATCAGCCGCAGGAGTGGCAGTTGACCCGACGAAGATTGATACAGTTCGGGATTGGCCGAGATCGACGACGGTTTCTGAGGTTCGGAGTTTTTTGGGCTTGGCAGGCTACTACCGTCGGTTTGTAGAGGGCTTTGCGAAGCTCTCTACTCCCCTGACCAGTTTGACTAGGAAGGGGACGAGGTTTGTTTGGACTGAGCAGTGCCAGCAGAGTTTTGAGGAGCTGAAGAGGAGATTGATTTCAGCACCAGTTCTTGCACTGCCAGTGATGGGAGATGGATTCGTGATTTATAGTGACGCCTCTCACAGCGGATTGGGATGTGTTTTGATGCAGCATGGTAGGGTAATTGCTTATGCTTCACGACAATTAAAGGATTATGAGAAGAATTACCCTACTCATGATTTGGAGCTTACAGCTGTGGTGTTCGCATTGAAGCTGTGGCGGCATTACCTCTACGGTGAGCACTGCGAGATCTACACGGATCATAAGAGCTTAAAGTACTTGTTTACTCAAAAGGAGCTGAATCTGAGGCAACGCCGGTGGTTGGAGTTACTAAAGGACTATGATGTGAGCATCCTTTATCATCCCGGCAAGGCCAATGTTGTAGCAGATGCTTTGAGTCGGAGGTCAGTGCAGAGTTTGAGCATGTTGATCACACAGCAGGCACCGCTGATTGAGCAGATGAGGTGACTATAGATTAAGGTGGTATCCCCTGGGGTCTCTGCTAGACTTATGTCTATGGTCTTGCAGCCCACTCTGTTGGATAGGATCAGGGAGACACAGAGTGAGGACCCCCACTTGGTGAGGATCAGATCACAGATTCAGGTAGATCAGATATGGGATTTTACAATAGATAGCTCGGGAGTACTGCGGTACAGGGACCGAGTGTGTGTTCCTATGGATCCTGAGATCAGAGACCAGATTTTGAGAGAGGCCCATTATACACCTTATACCATCCATCCTGGTGGTACTAAGATGTATAAGGATCTCAAGGCACATTTTTAGTGGTCCGGAATGAAGCGGGACATTGGAAGATTTGTGGCTCATTGTTTAACTTGCCAGCAAGTGAAAGCAGAGCACCGGGTTCCTGCTAGCAAGTTACAGAGTCTTCCAATCCCGAGTGGAAGTGGGACCACAATACTATGGATTTTGTTACTGGATTGCCGAGAGCGCAGAGTGGAGCCGACGCGGTTTGGGTTATTGTGGATAGACTCACCAAGTCTGCACATTTCTTGCCCGTTCAGATGACTTGGTCGTTGGAGCGTCTGACACAGTTGTATTTGGATGAGATAGTGAGGCTACACGGTGTACCCGCGTCGATCGTATCAGATAGGGACCCGAGGTTTGTGTCACGTTTTTGGGGGAGTCTACAGTCAGCCTTGGGGACCCAGCTAAGATTTAGCACTGCTTTCCACCCACAGACTGATGGCCAGTCCGAGCGCACCATACAGACCCTCGAGGATATGTTGAGAGTGTGCGTGATGGATTTTGGAGGAGGGTGGTACCGACACTTACCATTGGTTGAGTTTGCGTACAACAACAGCTTTCAGGCGAGCATTCAGATGGCTCCGTTTGAGGTGTTGTATGGACGCAAGCGTCGGTCGCCCTTGTATTGGAGTGACGTGGGTGAGAGGAGGACTTTGGGACCATATCTACTTTTGGAGGCTGAGGAGAAAGTCAGAGTTGTTCGCCGACACCTTGAGACAGCCCAGAGTTGTCAGAGGAGCTACGCTGATACTCGGCGGCGAGACCTAGAGTTTCAGATTGGTGACCATGTCTTCTTGAAGGTCTTGCCTTCGAAAGGGGTCCGGAGATTTGGAGTGCGTGGGAAGCTTAGTCCCCGCTTTGTTGGACCCTTTGAGGTACTTGAGAGGGTAGGCCCCGTGGCTTATAGAGTTGCTCTTCCTCCACGCCTGGCCGGAGTTCACGATGTTTTCCACGTCTCAGCTCTGAGGAGATATGTGTTTGATCCGTCGTACGTGATTGACTTCACTTCTCTGGAGATCGGCGAGGACCTGGTTTATGAGGAGCGCCCGTTGCGAATTCTTGCTCGTGAGGTGAGGGAATTGCGCAACCGGGCCATTCTGTATGTGAAGATCTTGTGGAGCAATCACGAGGAGCGAGAGGCTATTTGGGAGCTGGAGACAGAGATGAGAGATGCCTACCCCTTTCTGTTCGAGACTTCCCTTTCTGTTCGAGACTTCCGGTTGAGGTACGCTTGTCTTGCTTTACTTTGTTTCGAGGACGAAACTTCCTTTTAGTGGGGGAGGATGTAGTGGCCCTGGTTCCCATGCAACGTTCTTTCGATGAATCCACTGTTAGAATACCTAGTGTTGGTGTATCTGGCCCATAGTGCATCAATAGGATGCCACAGATGGACCCTGTGAGTTATTTTTAGCTGTTTTGGCTTTCAGCTGCATTTGCCAAAATTTTTGAAAAGAATTAGGCCAAACAGAGGTTGGAAATGGATTCAGCACGGAAAAACGCTTGAAAACGGCTATTTGCTTGTTTGATCTGAGTCCGGATGCCCAAAAAGGGACTTCCGGAAGATTTTATTGGCTTTTGGTGCATGGGAGGGGCCGTAGACCGCCGGCATGCCATGTGGCGGCCTGTCATTGGCCGGTTTTTAGCGCGCGGTCCACAGAGTAGCGCGGCTGGGTGCACAGACCCGGCGCAGGGACACGTGGCACCGCCTGATTGGCGGGCTCAAGGCGCGCGGTCTATCGGGTGAGCGCGATGGTGCATGGACCAAGGCGGGGGACACGTGGCAGCCTCCGATTGGTTGGTGCACACGGCGCGGTCCACGGAATTCTAAAGCGGGATGCGTGGACCGGGTGTAGGGGACACGTGTCACCCTCTGATTTGCGGGTGCACCGGGCACAGTGCACGGGGGCCTTGGCCGGCGCCTCGGGGCGCGTGCGCACGAGGGGGCCACGCCGCGCGACCGGTGTGGGCGCCGACCGGTCGGCGGGTCAACCGGGTTGGACACGTGGCGCCCGCTCATTGGCGGGCGCCAACCGCCTTTCTGTGCGGGGGAGGCCACGTGGCAGCCTGTGAGTGGCCCGCACAGCTGTTTGCTGTTCGGTGGGTCACGTGGTATCACCGGGTGATTTCGGGCGTGAACAGTGTTGGGCCGGCCCAACACTGTAGCCGCCCGAAAGTTCCGGGCGCCCGAAAGTTGGGCCCAAAAGCCCAATCAGGCCAATGGCACTTCATTTTCGGGCTTTTCCCGAGCTTTCTAGCCTAAGTGCCCCCATCAAAGTTCTTCCTCATCTTGTTGTGCATCTTTCGGTGGAAGCTCAGAATTTTTGGAGGCCGCGGCGACGACGATTTCGGCATCGTAGCGCAGAGCGACGATTTACTGTTGGAGGCCCATTTTCGTCGCACTTCAGTCTGGGAGGTCTACAGAGCTACCCCGACGATATTTTTGGACGATTTCTGCGGCGACGGTTTCACTAGAGGTATATCTACAAATTTTGTGTTGACTACTTTTTCCAGATTTGAGCTTTTATTGGGGTTTTGGGTACATTTTTAACCCCCTTTGCGGCTGGTGGACTTTTGGACAGCACCTTCTTGTCGGATTTTTATCTCCGCATCCGGATATCGGAATTCAACTATTAAGGACTCTATCGACATCTACTCTTTGCAAGGATCGCCGTTGTATTTTTACTGGAATTTTTAGAAATTGTTTTACAGGTAAAAATTTTGAATTAAGAGGACTGTTCCCAGCAGATTTGTAAAACTTGGATTTTATGGAATTAAGTGTAACTTTGGATTGTATTTTTGTACCCAGGGAGTGTTGTTCAGTGTCCCTGTACTGTTGGATTGGTGTGTGTGTGGAGATATCTATTTCTGGGTATTCTCAGCTGTACGACTCCGGACAGTTAGCACCTTCAGGTGGGTGGCTTTACTTTCAGGATCTATGGACTGCGTACTAACTCTATTTATGTAGAATCATGCATAATAGTTGGACTTGGTAGCATGTTAGAATCTGAATGTTAATGCTTCTTATATCAGTTTGATGATCTTGTGATTCCTACAACTTGTTAATTATTGATATGTTGGAACTTGACCTAGCACCCCCGCCATATGCAGCATGTTCAGCCAGACTGTAGAAAACTTCAACTTGGGCTAGGTTTCTTTTACTGCTCTAGACATTCCCACATCACTATTATATACTAGTCATTCTGGACTTAGCTTTTCTCACCCGGGTTGTGGGCTGGGAGGTCGGGTGGTTGTGGGATGCATTTACACTCGTGTCTGGGGACCGAGTGGAGTTGATAGCAGTCTGTAGATCAGGTTTTTTTGGGAGAATGATAGTGGTTATAGATCTGGGTCCTTGGGAGCTGTCAGAGTGACAGTGAGTCTCGGCTGTGTAGATTCCAGCCTGTGAGTGAGACAGTATTTTGTTGGTTTTAGCCGATCTTGTTGATCGAGGATTTGGATCATAGCCTGCATGAGCCACATTTGAGCTCGACAGAGGTGCGCGGATACTTTGCTCGGTGGGGTCGCGCCCCTCGAGTGCCACTCCGGAGTTGGGCCTGATACTTCTATCGCGACTTGTCGATGCATTATCCCTCTGGCTGAGACAGTTTTGGCAGTCATGGACACCGTCCCTCTGGCTGAGCCAGTTTTAGCAGTCATGGACGTCCTACGTAAGTCCGATCCTCCGAGATGTAACGACAGTAGGTAGGCGCAGGTTTGATTCGACCCAATGTAGCAGTCAGTTTAGATTGGGTGATCTCAGTGGAGAGTTAGTTGTGGCATACTGTTCTTTCTGTTCCACTTCTTGAGCATCTAGATAGAGGCATAGTAGCTGTAGACTTTACTTTTTCAGTTTTTCCTTACAGCACTGCATATGTTACTTTATGTTGGGTTTAGGTTAATAAGGATCTAATAAGGGAAAAAACACCTAGAGGGGGGGTGAATAGGTGTAAACAATAAACACTCAAAAAATCATTGTGCGATAAAACCCAATGCGGAAAAATAAAAGAACACACAAGATTTTTACGTGGAAAAACTCCAAACCGGAGTAAAAAACCACGGGACCGATAACACGGCGAAATCCACTAGAGTTAACACACGTACAAGGTGATATAACGTACTCACAGACGACTCAACCTTTTACCATACGCCCCTAGTCGATCTTCCCGCTCGCTCCACGACGCTTCTCGAATCCACGATCCGCGCCCAACGCTGAATCCACAGCGTCCAACGTCGAGTCCACGACGTCCAACCGAATCCACGGTCTTCACCCAATGGTACGCTTCGAATCCACGAACGCACCTCGCTCCGAATCCACGAAAGCGATAACACCTTGAATCCACAAGGCCACGCGAGTCCACGCGCCGATTTTGGGGTAAATCGTTGTTTGTTTGGGTGGTGATGATCCGCCGAATACTTAGATCAAGAGTAGATCGGAAATACCATCTAAGTATTCATTAGTTTGATTCAACTCAAGATGTGAGTATGAAAACCTAGAATCAAACTAATCAATATAGATGAAGAAACATAGAATCATTTCTATTGATTTCCTTTCTTCTCTATATGTGGATCTAAGGCCGTATAAAATGATATGTGAAAATGACGGCTCTATTTGGATTCACCCTAGAAAAATGACCATAGGGTTTATTTATAGGTTAGAAACCCTAGGAAGAATATTCGGATCAAAAACAAACTTTTCTGGAAAGTTTTACCGACGGCGATCCGGATTGTATAAGCCACGATCCGGATCGCAGACGCACAGAATGCAGTTTCCAGAAAATCACCTGTTCGGGATCCGGATCATAATCCACGATCCGGATCGTTCATACATTTTCACAAAACATCCCATTCGGGATCCGGATTGTACAAGCTGTGATCCGGATTGCAGCAATGTATGAACGAACACCTTTCGGGATCCGGATTGAAAGTCCACGATCCGGATCCTGAACATGTCCCATGTCCAGTTTTTGATGAATAAGCAATTAAAACCTCTTCCAGGTGTTTCTACACTATAAGAAGTATTCGGATCATCAAAATTATTTAGTTAAACGTACCTGATCCTTTTGAATTCTTCTTTCTTGAGATTGAGGTATACGATCCGAAGTTTCTTCATCTTCAATCTTCAAGACTTAATACAATCACGAAATACGCCAACTCAAATTCCGTAACAATCTCCCCCTTTGGCGGTTTCGTGACAAAACACAGATCCACAAAGAAAATTCAAAAAGATATTTTTGTTGCTATCACCATACAACAAAAATTTACAAAAGAGTTCCAGAAATTAAATACATGAGATAAACTCCTAAGACAGACTCTAGACTTAGACATCTGTAACCTCTGCACACAGAAAACATTCTTGACAAACAAAATCGTTAGATACCTCAAGAATTGGAACATAGAAAAACCAAGTGCAGAGATAGAGTTTGATCTCACCATGACATTTAAAAGAATCAGATATGTGAAAGAAACATAGTTAAAACCAACATATCTTCTAAGCAGTCGAAAACCAAATGTCAAAGTATGTTAGTCCAACATCAACTTGTTAGTCATATTACATGCCCAAATAGTTAGTCGAATAGTTAGTATAGAAGCATGTCACAAATCACAAAAGAAAACCAAAGTTGAGTTGAGATTCATACTTACCTTGATATCATCGATATTCACAATCATTGTTCAAAGTTCATCATTGTTCATTGTTTTCGCTAACTCTCTCCCCCTTTTTGTCACAAAACAAGCCAAAACGTAGCATGAGCTACAATATGTAAGGAGAGTAACAAAAAAATAGAGTTCTAAAAGTATGCACAAACTGAGAAATAAACTAAACAAATCAAAAAGACTAATATCCTGCACAGAAAGAAGAAGAAAAGAGTCAAAAACGGTCAGTCGTCAGAATCTGAATCGTCAGAAGGAGTGCAACCCATGTTAGACAGTATCTTTTGCACCCGCTTGTCCATTGAATTTATCTTCTTTGTGATGGTAATGTGAGCTGCTGTCGTTAGTTCAAGTTCATTGGCAATCCTTTGTTGTTCTTTCAAAATTTGTTCCTGTTTGATGGATAGCCGCTGTTGCAATTTGAAGATCGAAGTTAATGATGCTTCATCATCATTTCCAGTTTCTTGTTGAGACGGTGAGGCCGAGGTGCCGTCCGAAGGCTTCTTTCCATTAACATGAGGTAACTTGTGAAGTGACTTCACAATTGTTGATTCATCTATCATACCACAACTGTGCTGATATGATGTTGAGCTTACATCAATACCGAATTTTTGCAAGATCCTCATGATGATTAGAGGAAACGGAAGTCGCTCAAGGGGATGAGGATGCACAATGTACCTTGACATTCTATTCCAAATTATATAGGGAATATTCATGTTTAATCCAATAGCCTCAGAGGGATTCCCTATGAGATACAGGAATAGGAGTCGCTCCCACCTCACAACCTTGGTTTGCATGTTAGGCAAAATGTTGTAGCACGTGATGAAGTTTAGAAATCGGTACTCCAGTCGTAGATACTTGGACCTTACACCCTTACCATCAGCTGATTTGGTTCCTTCCAGACAAATCTTGTCGATCACAGTTTGCCACAATTCTTTTGTCAAACTTTTTCCTTTCAAAAAGTTAATCCCCGATGTGCTCGATTCCATTCCAAGAACTTCACCAATTAACTGCGGTGTGATTTTAAGCTTCATTCCTAGGACATTTGTATAAAATACATAGACCCATTTTCAGTCTCCTGAAGATGTCTCGCATTCGTGTAGAAAGTTCTCACACGATACAAACAATATCCGAGAAGTTCAGGAAAACGGCAGACTTGAAGAAGAGAAGCTTGTTCAATCAATCTTCCAAATTCTGGTGAATGATTGCGAAGGGCTTCAATGTTGACATGACGTTCTCCGATGCATTCACGTCGTTCAAAAGCTCGAAGACGGTCAGAATTAACGACTACCTCTTCAACACGTGGCGGAGAGTCAGGAGCTATTGGTGCATCAATGTTAGTGTCTCGTCGTAATCCATAACGTCTAGCAAGTCGTTTCCGTTTGATGAATGTCCTGTCCTCTTCATCAATTTTTCGCTGAACATCCTTGAAGAATTCTTCCATTCTCCGTATCGTAATCCCAGCTGTCTTCATTGGCTTCGTTTGGTTTGTCTCGAGTTGAGACTCCTGGTTCTTTTTTAACAGATGAGCTCCCGGGCACCATCGCGACAGTAGCAGAATCAACCAGGAGAATGCCATTGATTCTAGTGCTTTGAGTTTAAGAAAGTGTCCTGTGAAAACCAACTCAAGAACATATGAAAAATTGTCAATTTTGAAAATTTTGAAAACATTGTACCTAGACAATCATAATCATATAGAGAAGCCAAGAATCAAATTAGTTTTCCAAAAAGAATTTTAAAAATACATCAAATCCATGATTTACAGAAATTCCTCTTTTATGCCCTAAAACCGAATTTTTAGAAATCGAAGCCTAAAAATACGTTAATCAAGTGAAATCCCAGCATAAAAGTAAAACTAATTGACCCAGAGTTCTTATTTCAAAAGAAATTTGATCAAAAACCATTCACAAACGAAGAAATTCCAACTTTTCAACTCACGTTTGGTGAAAAACCATAAAAACTGTGAAAAACCGAGTTTTGATCATGAAAACTTACTTGAATCCGAAGAACTTTGAGTTTTGAAGCACCAGGAAGCAAGAAATCTAGAGAGAGAAACTCTAGAAGCTTGAAAACCAGAAATTAGGGTAAAGAAATCTCGAATCTGAAAGTTTCTATATAGAACCCTAGCCGTGATCCGGATCGGCCGAGAATGTGATCCGGATCGGCCACACGCGGGAAAAATCCTGCGTTCGGGATCCGGATCACTTGCCACGATCCGGATCGGCTACACCTTTTTCTTCAGAAAAATTAAGAAAAATACAATAAAATCCAGAAAAAGTATGTAAGCACATTATCATGTCAACTTTAAACAAATGACATCGTTTCACACAACAAGAAATAGATTATGAAAAATCTATCAATAATATCCAAAAATGAAACGAAGATTTACGATAGTTAAAACACTTAAAGTTGAACAACTTCAATTACATCTATCTTGATCCTATGTGTAATGTCTTTATCAAATCATCAATTTCAGTAAAGAAAATGAAGTACCAAGATCAATAGATGTTTGAAATCCCAGATAAGTTAAATAATATATCTAGACAATCTGTTGAAGGAGTGGCTCTTTGAGCATCTTAAATCAAAAATCCCACCTTATACCAACCATGAAATACGACTGAGTCAAGTATTTCAATATGAGTTTTATCAACAATTTTTCAAACAAAAGTTTGCTTTTCATTCATGGAGTATCTTTTTCTTTCATTTTCTCCATGTGGTGGTAGTTTTCACACTCCTCATTGGGATGTAACTCTTTCCACATCTTTTGAGCATTTCACATTTCATTGACTCCCCCTCAATTGGCTATCAATTATTTAATATATAAAGTATTCAACCAAACCATTGATCTCGAATTCATACTCGACTAAGCAATCAAATATGATAATGACTATACCAAGAGATCATTGAGAGAGAAATTGACTTTGATCACAGAAAGATGGTTTAATTAACGTAAATGATCATTGCAACATTGAAACATTATGACATCAAAAACATAATAAATTTCTAAATGCATAAAAGGATGCAATTAAAGTCAATTATGATATATGCTCAATTAGTGTGCTATGTACAGAACATAGATAAAGAACAAAACAAAAACAAGAACAAAAACAAAACCTAATCTAAGCAAAGGTTTCAAAAGAGTTTATTTCAAGGAAAGCATGCCAATTGCTTTTCGCAAGTGAATGAAACGTTTTTGATCCAACGGTTTTGTTAAGATGTCGGCTAATTGATCTTCAGTTGAAATATATGACAGTTGAAGAATGTTTGATTCAACTAGCTCTCTAAGAAAATGATATCTAAGTTCAATATGTTTTGTTCTAGAGTGCAACACAGGGTTTTTAGAAATGTTAATGGCACTAGTGTTGTCACATAAAATGGTTACCGAAGATGTTGAAATTCGGAAATCACTCAACACGCTCTTCATCCAAATCAATTGGGTTGAGCAACTTCCTGCAGAAATGTACTCCGCTTCGGCAGTCGAGAGTGCTATGCAGTTCTGTTTCTTACTGTGCCATGCAACAAGGCAGTGGCCGAGATAGAAGCATGCACCACTCGTGCTTTTCCGGTCATCCACCGATCCAGCCCAATCGGCATCTGAGTATCCAACAATATCCAAAGTCGTTCCCATAGGATACCAAATTCCGAAATTGATTGTACCTTTGATATACCGGATGATCCGTTTCACCGCTTTCAGGTGAACCTCCTTCGGTGCTGATTGATATCTCGCACAAATCCCAACACTGAAGGATATATCCGGGCGACTAGCCGTGAGATATAGTAGACTTCCAATCATACTGCGGTACAGTTTCTCGTCTACATTCTCACTTTGTGATTCACTTCCAAGTCCCTTATGGCTAGTTCCCATTGGAGTTGGAAAATCTTTCGAATTTTCAAGGTCAAACTTTTTGACCAACTCCAGTGCATACTTGGATTGACACAAGTGAATTCCTTCATCGTTCTGCTTAACTTGTAATCCAAGAAAATAATTCAATTCGCCCATCATGGACATCTCAAATTCGCTTTCCATGGTCTCCGCGAATTTAGAAGCATCAGTATTTCTCGTTGCTCCAAAAACAATGTCATCAACATAGATTTGAGCAACTATGAAATTGTTTTGATAATGCTTCACAAAGAGAGTCCTGTCAGCTCCCCCTCGAGTGTAGCCCTTTTCCAAAAGGTGCTTTGTCAACCTTTCGTACCATGCTCGCGGTGCTTGTTTCAGACCGTAAAGAGCCTTTTTCAGTCGAAAAACATGGTTAGGTAGTTTATGATCCACAAAACCTTTCGGTTGAGCTACATAAACTTCCTCATTTAAAAATCCATTTAAAAAGGCGCTCTTAACGTCCATTTGAAATAATCTGATTTTGAAATGACAAGCGATCGCAAACAATATACGAATGGACTCGAGTCTAGCTACAGGGGCGAAGGTTTCATCAAAGTCTATACCTTCTACTTGAGAATAGCCTTGAGCAACTAACCTTGCTTTGTTCCGGATGATAGTACCTTCTTCGTTTTTCTTGTTCTTGAAGATCCATTTGGTACCTATCACATTGTGTTGCTTCGGAGGCTTCGTCAGTTCCCAGACTTTGTTTCGCTCGAATTGATGGAGCTCTTCCTGCATTGCTTTAATCCAATAATCATCTTGGAGAGCTTCATCAATATTCCTTGGTTCGATTTGTGATACATAACATGCAAATCCGCAAACCAATTGTCTCCGTGTTCTAACTCCTTCTTGTGGATCTCCAATTATGTTCGATTCAGGGTGATCCTTGGAGATGCGTAACGTTTGAGGTAAAGGAGTAGGCGGAGGTACACGAGATGATTCCTGCACATCACATGAGCTTGAAGAACCGTTAGATGCATCAACATTATTATCGAAAGAATTGTTAGAAGAAGATGCATTAGCAGGTGTATCATCATCAAGAGAGATATCGAGGGTAGATTTTTCAGATTCAAAATGAAAAGCTTCATCTACCTTAACATTTATCGATTCTACAATCGTCTTAGATTCCAAGTTAAAAACTCGATATGCTCTACTGTTTGTAGAATAACCTAAGAAAATCCCTTCGTCACTTCGAGAGTCAAATTTACCAAGATTTTCGCGATCACGCAAAATGAAACACCGACTCCCGAAAATGCGAAAATATTTGATATTAGGTTTTCTACTAAACCATAGTTCATATGGTGTATTAAAAGTCCCCGGGCGCAAGTACACTCGATTGATAACATAGACAGCCGTGTTCACCGCTTCAGCCCAAAAATATAAAGGAAGGTTCCGGCTATGAAGCATAACACGAGCCATCTCCTGTACGACCCTGTTCTTGCGCTCGACTACACCATTTTGTTGAGGTGTGTAAGGTGCAGAGAATTCATGTTTAATGCCGTTAGAAGAGCAAAAATCAATGAATTTGGAATTTATGAATTCCCCACCTCTATCACTCCTTACTCGAGTAATCCTTTCATTCTTTTCAATCATAATACGATTGCAAATTTCGAGAAAAGAATCAAAAGTATCAGCTTTTTCTTTTAGAAAGGCTACCCAAGTATATCTAGAAAATCATCAACCAACAAAAAAATATACCATTTACCTCC
The DNA here is from genome assembly GCA_029168755.2 of Tillandsia fasciculata. NCBI lineage: Eukaryota > Viridiplantae > Streptophyta > Magnoliopsida > Poales > Bromeliaceae > Tillandsia > Tillandsia fasciculata. The sequence goes on from CM054940.1 coordinate 21,886,023, forward strand.
CAGAGATGGTTGACGAGTTGGCCCCATTAAGTCCATATGCAAAAGTTCCAAAGGCCGTTTTGTACCTATGTGGTTCAAATTCTTGTGTGCAGTCCTAGACTGTTTTCCCTTTTGGCAACCGCCACACACAAGGTTTTGTTCAAAAGAAAGTTTCGGAACCCCTTTGACCACATCTTTATTTGAAATTCTAGCAAGTTCCTTAAAGTTTATGTGACCTAGCCTTTCATGCCAAAGAGTTTCGTTTTTTAAAGATGCTAGGTTACATTTTTCAGAAATCTTAGAAGGAACTACATAACAGTTGTTTTCTGATCTAACCCCCTTTAAAAAGAAAGCATGGTTCAAGTCAGTTACAGTGCATTTATCAGATGAAAAATTAACTGAATAACCATTATCACACAGTTGACTTATGCTTATGAGGTTAGTCTTTAGGCCATGAACAAATAATACATTATCTAGAACCGGGCCATCTGGAATAGCTACCGTTCCCTTTCCAACAATTTTGGAAGACCGGCCATCTCCGAAAACAACAAGTCCTCCGGAGTTTTTCTCAAATGTTTGAAAACAGTTTTTATCGCCGGTCATATGACGGGAACACCCGCTATCCAGGTACCAAGACGAACTATCATATGCATGCAAAGAAACATTGGTAGCAAGACAGGGAAAGATTTCACCTTTGCGCACCCAAACCTTTTTGGAGTACGTCGGTAATGGTCGTGAAGTTGATTTCCTAGGTGAGAGCGTCTTGCATGAAGAATTGCTGCTCCTTGATGCTGTCGTCTTGAGAGGTGTACTACCAAGGCTCTTTTCCGTCAATTTGATTGGAGTTGTTTCCCGAGGAATAGCCCTTTTGGTAGTTGTTGCAAGATGTTCTTGAGGTGTGCGTTTGGCTCCAGTCTTGCAGTTTCTTCTGATGTGCCCTGAAATGCCACAACGAAAACATACCTTGGATCTTGTCGATTCCGAAGAAGATGTAGTAGGTTCGTTGTCGTTGCTTGGCGTGAACACCGGTGTCGGAGGAGGAGATACCGACGGAGGCACAAATACCGTACCACTCGAACTTGGAATGTCTCCAGTTTGAGTGTATCCGAGGCCGAACTTGTTTCTTTGACCGAGACCAAGAAGTCTGTCCAACTTACTCCTTCCAGAAGAAAATCTCTGTAAGTCATCCTTTAGTTGGCGTATGGTCTCCGTCATTTCCAATTTTTCCTGTCGGGCCTCGCCGTTGAGCTTCAAGAAGTAATTCGCTTTGTTCACCATGTCTACATAACTCTTCTCGAAATGCTCATTGGACTCTTGAAGGGAAACATTTGTCTTAATCAGATTGTCCCTTTCCACTTCAAGATCGGTTGAGAAAGAGGTTACTCTTTTTACTTCATCTTCAAGATCCAGTAATCTCTCTTTCAACCCCTTGTTTTGTTTAGCCAATTTCTTTGAATCCCTCAAAAGCTTATGGTAGGCTAAAACAAAATCTTCACCTTCCGAATTATCTGACTCATCGTCCGTTGCAATCTTTTCCACAGTGGAGTTGGACAATGACTCGGATGTACTCGCCATTAAGCACATGAAGGGAGAAGATGTAGTGGACGCGTGGAAAGCTGTCGCGTTGTCTTCTTCATCACTTGACGATGACTCATTTGACGTGGAGTTGTCATCCCAAGTAACTACTTGCATCGCCTTCTTCTTTGCCGGATTCTTGTTGGGACATTCCGTTGCTATGTGGCCGTAGCCTCGACATTTGAAACACTGGACTTGTCCCTCAGAACTTTTCTTATCCTTTGAGAAGTTCTCTGGCTTCTTGACTTGTAACTTGAAGGACCCTTGCCTTTCTTTGACTTTCCGAAGGATTGAGTTTTGCTTGAATTTCCCCTTCGAAAGTTGCGGCGAAACTTCCTTGTCAAGAGAGCGAGCTGCTTCTCAAAGTCCTCCATAGAAATGTTCTCGTCGTCGTCCGAGGAGGATGAATCCGCGTCTTCTTCTTTAGTTGATTTCAATGCGTAACCTGAAGACTTAGAAGAGGATGCCTTTCCAGAAGAATAGTTAGTAGGAAAAGTCATTTCATAAGTTTGTAAAGCACCTACTAATTCTTCTACACGCATTTCGTCCGGGTGTTTAATTGTTTCAATGGCTGCAACCTTCGGGCGAAATCGTTCAGGAAGAGTTCTTAGAATTTTTCTTACAACTTTAAATTCTGGAATCTTCTCTCCCAAGTTAGCACATGAGTTCACGATGTCTTGCAATCGTGTGTAATAGTCAGTGAAGGATTCATTCTCTGCCATAGAGATAGAGTCAAACTTGCTCGTGAGCATTTGCAGTTTCTGAATCTTCACTAAGTTAGTTCCCTCATGCGTAACTTGCAGAACATTCCAGATTTCTTTCGCAGTCTCACATGCCGAGACGCGAGAGAACTCAGTTTGTGACAAAGCATTAAATAGAGCATTAATCCCTTTGCCATTGTAAGAAGATAAGTCTATCTCTTCCTTGGTCCATTTCGACCTAGGTTTTAAGGTGCGAACATCATCTAAAATTTCAGTTGGATTAGACCATCCTAATTCAATTGATTGCCACACCCTTTCGTCGATGGAAATTAAGAAAGCTTTCATCCGTACTTTCCAGTACGCATAATTAGTTCCATCAAAGAAAGGGGGTCGATTGATGTTTCCACCTTCAACCATTGTTTACAACCCTATTCCCGCTCTGATACCACTTGTTGGGTTTAGGTTAATAAGGATCTAATAGGGGAAAAAACACCTAGAGGGGGGTGAATAGGTGTAAACAATAAACACTCAAAAAATCATTGTGCGATAAAACCCAATGCGGAAAAATAAAAGAACACACAAGATTTTTACGTGGAAAACTCCAAACCGGAGTAAAAAACCACGGGACCGATAACACGGCGAAATCCACTAGAGTTAACACACGTACAAGGTGATATAACGTACTCACAGACGACTCAACCTTTTACCATACGCCCCTAGTCGATCTTCCCGCTCGCTCCACGACGCTTCTCGAATCCACGATCCGCGCCCAACGCTGAATCCACAGCGTCCAACGTCGAGTCCACGACGTCCAACCGAATCCACGGTCTTCACCCAATGGTACGCTTCGAATCCACGAACGCACCTCGCTCCGAATCCACGAAAGCGATAACACCTTGAATCCACAAGGCCACGCGAGTCCACGCGCCGATTTTGGGGTAAATCGTTGTTTGTTTGGGTGGTGATGATCCGCCGAATACTTAGATCAAGAGTAGATCGGAAATACCATCTAAGTATTCATTAGTTTGATTCAACTCAAGATGTGAGTATGAAAACCTAGAATCAAACTAATCAATATAGATGAAGAAACATAGAATCATTTCTATTGATTTCCTTTCTTCTCTATATGTGGATCTAAGGCCGTATAAAATGATATGTGAAAATGACGGCTCTATTTGGATTCACCCTAGAAAAATGACCATAGGGTTTATTTATAGGTTAGAAACCCTAGGAAGAATATTCGGATCAAAAACAAACTTTTCTGGAAAGTTTTACCGACGGCGATCCGGATTGTATAAGCCACGATCCGGATCGCAGACGCACAGAATGCAGTTTCCAGAAAATCACCTGTTCGGGATCCGGATCATAATCCACGATCCGGATCGTTCATACATTTTCACAAAACATCCCATTCGGGATCCGGATTGTACAAGCTGTGATCCGGATTGCAGCAATGTATGAACGAACACCTTTCGGGATCCGGATTGAAAGTCCACGATCCGGATCCTGAACATGTCCCATGTCCAGTTTTTGATGAATAAGCAGTTAAAACCTCTTCCAGGTGTTTCTACACTATAAGAAGTATTCGGATCATCAAAATTATTTAGTTAAACGTACCTGATCCTTTTGAATTCTTCTTTCTTGAGATTGAGGTATACGATCCGAAGTTTCTTCATCTTCAATCTTCAAGACTTAATACAATCACGAAATACGCCAACTCAAATTCCGTAACACTTTATGCCTCTAGTAGACTTAGTGAGCAGACCGTCGGGCTTGTTGGCGGCACCCACTGAGAACTACTGTGGGATGTAGTTCTCACACCAGTCGTGGTGTCTTTTCCCCAGGGACTTCTGCTCCGGTTCTGCTGCTCCAGTTGCTGACCCTGCTTCTTCAGACCGAGGTAAGGGGAGTCGCGAGATAGATCCCTTCCTGTCATCCTCAGAGTGAGAGTAGATGTACCCCTTGCTACTTTTTGAGTGTGTTAGTTGAGTGACTCTTTAGTGAGGTATCGAGTTGTACCCTTCTTTTACTGCTGTTCAGAGAGACTTTTGTATTTGGTGAGGTTGGTCTGTATTATTTAGAGCTGTAGTTATATTTATATCTTTATTTCAGCTTTTTTTTTTTAGCTCTGATATTGTTAGTGTAGATAATTCTTTTGAGGTTAGTCGCTACGTCTATACGGGGCTTTCCGTATGGGCGGCGGATCTGTTGGCGAGCCCGGGTCGTAGTTTCGATCCGGGGGGCGTGACAATCTTGACGCAATATGATATACAATTCCACATGCAAGGTTTAATGCCAACATAGCAATCCATGATTCTACACAAGAATGCATAAGTTCCAATTATAATTATGTTTCCTACGTAGTGATTCCTTTTTAATAACCTTTCCAACATGATGTGTCTCACATGACAAACTCATAAGAGTAGCAATCACCGATCAGGAGATGTCCCCAAAAATGATCTCTCTAATACTCGTAGGGGTAAGTCAGAAACCGAGGGATATACAACACCCACCTCGAAATGCGCAATCCACAGCTGTAAAAACCCTACTCGCTGTCCAATAACCTTAATCCACGCCAAAATACCCAAAACTGCACAGATAACCAATCGGCGCACAATCAATCCCAAATAACATACAACATGCTGCTGTCCACACAACCAGCCCTGAAGATGGCTAATCTCACCTGCGAGATGAACTCAGAAAAATCTGAAAAAATAACTCTGCGTTCCGCGCGTCGAGCCGATCTAAACGAGTACCGACGTCCAATCCGAGCTTCGTACATCAAGATAAAAATCCGACAACGTGACCCTCTCAAAAGAATTCTGTGCAAAATCTGTAGCACTTAGCTCTGGAAAAAAGTATTATTCACCTTCGTGCCAACATCCAAAAATTCCAGAAAAATCGCGGTTGTGTTCCCTCGCGTCGAGTAGATGAAAATAGAGTACTTATACGCCTCAATCCGATACTCATAGGCCAAGAAATAAATCCGACAAGCCAGTGCTATCCAAAAAGCCACCACAAAAAATGGGGTCAGAAGTTGCCTCGGGAAACCATGCCAAAAACCCAAACGAAGAAGAAAGGCGGTCAACACAAAAAATCGAAGGCCCACCTCTTAGGAACCCGCTGCCGCAAAAATCGTCGAAAACGATGTCGGAGTAAACCAAGAGAGCCTATGCACCGAAACGCGACGAAGGGGATCCCATGGTGAAGAAGTCCACTGCGCGAAATGGCGCAAACCTGAATGGGTGCTGCCACCAAAAATTCTCAAACTTCTCAACGAGATGCAGCAGCCCAAGAGGAAGAACTTTCATATACAACTCTGGGAGAGAAGAAGCCCAGAAGAAGCCCGAAAACTATCCTTCAATTCGGCCTTATATAGGCCAACTAAACAATTGAGAAAATGACCTCTGTGTCCCAATTTCCAGGCACCCGAAACATTTCGGGCCGCGCACAGTAACTCGATCTGGGCCGTCCATCAAGCGCTCGAATCAACCGGATTGCGCCACGTGGCACCCAAACAGGCAACAGCGGTGCCAGCCAACCCGACCGTGCCGGGTGGCAAGCCCCGCGCCTGCCCGTCGCACGTGGCGCGCCTGCCACTGCGTGTACGGCCACCTGCCCCGCCGTACGGCCACCTGCCCACCTGCCAGCGCACGTCGCCCACCTGCCGTGCATAGTACCCCGACCCAATGGGAGGCACCACGTGTCAGCCCCTCCACTCGCTGCACCCGGTGCACGCAGGCCGATGCACCGGACCAGTAGCCAGCTGCCACGTGCCCCCCCCCCGTTCCACCATACACCCCGCGCGCTCTTGTGGACCGCGCCTGCTGCGCCGGCCAACCGGGAGCCGCCACCTGTCCGCTCCGGGTGCGTGCCTCCACGTGACGCCCCGAGCGACTGCGGTCCAGCCCGCCGTCGCACTCAACCGCCGCCGCCGCCGCCGGTGCAACTCCGGCCGCCGGAACAGTACCCAAGGCCTCGAAATCCGTGTTTTCTCATCCGGGCTCCGAAAAATACAAATAAATAGTCCATTTTCACCGTTTTCATACGCTGAATCCAAATCCGGTGTCCGATTTGCCAAATTCTACTTCTAAAATTTGTCGAAGGCAACCAAATGCCCGATTTAATTCGAATTTCGCGCTGAATCCAAATCTTGGGTCCGATTCGCGCACAATCACCTCTAACACCCATCAAAGGCATCCAGAAGCTGCGGTTCACAATGCAAAATCCATGCAAAGATCCGGGGTCCTCACATCCTCCCCTACTAAAAGAAAGTTTCGTCCTCGAAACTAAGGTCATCCCTCAAGTCGACACCTCGAACGAAAAAAAGGAAGAGGGGTAGGTGTCCAATCATCAACGACTCAAGCTCCAAGGCGTCAAATACCTCCTCTAGAGACACGGAGCAATCCTCGGGCTCTAACTGAACCAACATAGAGGCGAGCACTCTAGGTAACCGCACCACCTCGTCCAAGTAAAGCAGGACTAGCCGCTCGAGGGCCAAGCAGTCCGCCCTGGAAAAAGCATCCACTCCTCCAACGGCCCCCCGGTAAACCAACTGCAGTCCTTCGGCACAAAAGCTCGATCCAATACCTCTCGTACTCCCGAGGTATCCAATATAAAATCCCCCAACTGATCACTCAAACTCTGATCTCCAATCCTTATGCCGTCGGGATGCATATGCTATTACCCTACTCTCCTGCATCAACACGCACCCAAACAAGGTTGAACAACCAGTTCATTAATTCCTAACCGCAAACAGGGGCATTAGTCAATCCAAAAGGCATGGCTGCTAACCTCATAATGCCCGTACCGTGACCTGAAAAGCTGTCCTCGAGAAATCTCAGCCTTCACCTTCAATTGGTGATAATCCGATGCGAAATAATCTTCGAGAAGCCACAAGACCCTAGCAAAAGTCAGTCAAACAAAACCTCCATTCATGGAGAAAGGGTACTTGTCCTAGATGTCACTTCACCCAATTCCCCGTAATCAACACAGAGCCGAATGTGAACCATCCATCCACAACACAAATAGCCCCGGCACCTCCAAAGGCGACACAATGGGTCTGACAAAATCCTCTATCATCAAATCCTGGAGTGGTGTCCTAACAACTCTCCAACTGGTGGCATGCTGGACAAACTCGGGAGGGAAACATCCAGAAAACTCGTAACCAAGAAGGGGGGTATCCACGAGTCCCGGTGCGCTGTAAGCCCCCTCATCTACACCAGCCAAAGGCTACTCATCCACTGCGAATCATCTGCCTCGCTCGCGGAGTCGAAACATAGAAGCGAAGAAAGCCCTCCGACATCCCGGTACACAAAACACCTCCTGGCCTGGCTCCATAAGAAATTCGTCCTCGCGGCAAAATTAACCCGCTTGCGAAACAAACAGAAATACCAAGCAGCCAGTTTTTCACCCAGTTACCACAACAAAGTCTCGCGCGAGTATGACCATCAGATCCACATCGCAAAATCAGGGCTCCATCGGCACCGGTCAGGACCAACAGCACTCTTCTACGTGCCGGGTATGATCGGAAATCTGAATCCACCTCCCTGTGCACGTAGTAACCGTCCCCACCACAACCCATGCATGAAGCAAAGCACTCTTAACGATTAACTGAAATGCTTCTGTATCCAAAAAAGATACAACCCTAATGCCAGAAGTAACCCAAAACCTGCCACCCTACCATCGACTGTAGTTGAGTGCTCTAACTGTCTCTAGTACAGCGGGAATGCAAAATGCTCTACTCCGACTGCCAAGGTGAAACCAACATACTTGCACAACCCGATCTCTGCCCGTGGCGCCCCAACAACGGGCGGGCACAGACTTATCCGCCAATTGCAAGTGGAGTCACTCACGTCCGCCTGAAAATATCAAGATCCAATCACAAGGGCACAATATCAAACCTCTGCTCACACCGAAGACCGACATAAGTGGCCCTCCGCAATAGCCATCCAGCCACCGCTGCTGCCCAAAACCATGTTGAGTTAGCCACAGGCGTTCGCCTCTGACATAAAGTTTGTCTCAATAAAACTCCCACTATTGTTACGGAATTTGAGTTGGCGTATTTCGTGAATAGTATTAAGTCTTGAAGATTGAAGATGAAGAACTTTGGATCAATACCTCAATCTCAAGAAAGAAGAATTCAAAAGGATCAGGTACGTTTAACTAAATAATTTTGATGATCCGAATACTTCTTATAGTGTAGAAACACCTGGAAGAGGTTTTAATTGCATATTCATCAAAAACTGGACATGGGACATGTTCAGGATCCGGATCGTGACTTTCAATCCGGATCCCGAAGGGTGTTCGTTCATACACTGGTTCAATCCGGATCGCAGCATTTCATGATCCGGATCCCGAACATAGTTTTACCTGTTGGCTTGAACGATCCGGATCAGGAATTGCAATCCGGATCCCGAACACATTGTTTGGTAAAACTGTATGAACGATCCGGATCGTGGATTATGATCCGGATCCCGAACAGGCGATTTTCTGGAAATTGCTCTCTGCTTCTGCGATCCGGATCGTGGCTTGCAATCCGGATCGCCGTCGTAAAACTTTCCAGAAAAGTTTGTTTTTGATCCGAATATTCTTCCTAGGGTTTCTAACCTATAAATAGCCCTTTTTTCATTTCTAGGGCATCCACAATCGGAAAAAAGCCGTCATTTTCAAATATCATTTTATACGGCCTTAGATCCACATATAGAGAAGAACGGAAATCATAGATCTATTCTATGGTTCTTCATCTATATTGATTTGTTTGATTCTAGGTTTTCATACTCATATCTTGAGTAGAATCAAAACTAATGAATACTTAGATGGTATTTCCGATCTACTCTTGATCTAAGTATTCGGCGGATCATCACCACCCAAACAAACAACGATTTACCCCAAAATCGGCGCGTGGACTCGCGTGGCCTTGTGGATTCAAGGTGCAACCGCTCTCGTGGATTCGGAGCGAGGTGCGTTCGTGGATTCGAAGCGTGCCATTGGGTGAAGACCGTGGATTCGGTCGGACGTCGTGGACTCGACGTTGGACGCTGTGGATTCAGCGTTGGGCGCGGATCGTGGATTCGAGAAGCGTCGTGGAGCGAGCGGAGAAGATCTACTAGGAGCGTATGGTAAAAGGTTGAGTCGTCTGTGAGTACGTTATATCACCTTGTACGTGTGTTAATTCTAGTGGATTTCGCCGTGTTATCGGTCCCGTGGTTTTTTACTCCGGTTTGGAGTTTTTCCACGTAAAAATCTTGCGTGTTCTTTTATTTTCCGCATTGGGTTTTATCGCGCAATGATTTTTTGAGTGTTTATTGTTTACACCTATTCACCCCCCTCTAGGTGTTTTTTCCCTATTTAGATCCTTATTAACCTAAACCCAACAAGTGGTATCAGAGCGGGAATAGGGTTGTAAACAATGGTTGAAGGTGGAAACATCAATCGACCCCCTTTCTTTGATGGAACAAATTATGCGTACTGGAAAGTACGGATGAAAGCTTTTTAATTTCCATCGACGAAAGGGTGTGGCAATCAATTGAATTAGGATGGTCTAATCCAACTGAAATTTTAGATGATGTTCGCACCTTAAAACCTAGGTCGAAATGGACCAAGGAAGAGATAGACTTATCTTCTTACAATGGCAAAGGGATTAATGCTCTATTTAATGCTTTGTCACAAACTGAGTTCTCTCGCGTCTCGGCATGTGAGACTGCGAAAGAAATCTGGGATGTTCTTCAAGTTACGCATGAGGGAACTAACCTAGTGAAGATTCAGAAACTGCAAATGCTTACGAGCAAGTTTGACTCTATCTCTATGGCAGAGAATGAATCTTTCACTGACTATTACACACGATTGCAAGACATCGTGAACTCATGTGCTAACTTGGGAGAGAAGATTCCAGAATTTAAAGTTGTAAGAAAAATTCTAAGAACTCTTCCTGAACGATTTCGCCCGAAGGTTGCAGCCATTGAAACAATTAAACACCCGGACGAAATGCGTGTAGAAGAATTAGTAGGTGCTTTACAAACTTATGAAATGACTTTTCCTACTAACTATTCTTCTGGAAAGGCATCCTCTTCTAAGTCTTCAGGTTACGCATTGAAATCAACTAAAGAAGAAGACGCGGATTCATCCTCCTCGGACGACGACGAGAACATTTCTATGGAGGACTTTGAGAAGCAGCTCGCTCTCTTGACAAGGAAGTTTCGCCGCAACTTTCGAAGGGGAAATTCAAGCAAAACTCCATCCTTCGGAAAGTCGAAGAAAGGCAAGGGATTCTCAAGCTACAAGTCAAGAAGCCAAGAGAACTTCTCAAAGGATAAGAAAAGTTCTGAGGGACAAGTTCAGTGTTTCAAATGTCGAGGCTACGGCCACATTAGCAACGGAATGTCCCAACAAGAATCCGGCAAAGAAGAAAGCGATGCAAGCGTTACTTGGGATGACAACTCCACGTCAAATGAGTCATCGTCAAGTGATGAAGAAGACAACGCGACAGCTTTCCACGCGTCCACCACATCTTCACCCTTCATGTGCTTAATGGCAAGTACATCCGACTCACTGTCCAACTCCACTGTGAAAAGATTGCAACGGACGATGAATCAGATAATTCGGAAGGTGAAGATTTTGCTTTAGCCTACCATCAACTTTTGAGGGATTCAAAGAAACTGGCTAAGCAAAACAAGGGGTTGAAAGAGAGATTGCAGGATCTTGAAGAAGAAGTAAAAAGAGTAACCTCTATCTCAACCGATCTTGAAGTGGAAAGGGACAATCTGATTAAGACAAATGTTTCCCTTCAAGAGTCCAATGAGCATTCGAGAAGAATTATATAGATATGGTGAACAAAGCGAATTACTTCTTGAAGCTCAACGGCGAGGCTCGACAGGAAAAATTGGAAATGACAGAGACCATACGCCAACTAAAGGATGACTTACAGAGATTTTCTTCTGGAAGGAGTAAGTTGGACAGACTTCTTGGTCTCGGTCAAAGAAATAAGTTCGGCCTCGGATACACTCAAACTGGAGACATTCCAAGTTCGAGTGGTACAGTATTTGTGCCTCAGTCGGTATCTCCTCCTCCGACACCGGTGTTCACGACAAGCAACGACAACGAACCTACTACATCATCTTCGGAATCGACAAGAACCAAGGTATGTTTTCGTTGTGGCATTTCAGGGCACATAAGAAGAAATTGCAAGACTGGAGCCAAACGCACACCTCAAGAACATCTTGCAATGACTACCAAAAGGGCTATTCCTCGAAAACAACTCCAATCAAATTGAAGGAAAAGAGCCTTGGTAGTACACCGCTCAAGACGACATCATCAAGGAGCAGCAATTCTTCAAGCAAGACGCTCTCACCTAGGAAATCAACTTCACGACCATTACCGACGCATTCCAAAAAGGTTTGGGTGCGCAAAGGTGAAATCTTTCCCTGTCTTGCTACCAATGTTTCCTTGCATGCATATGATAGTTCGTCTTGGTACCTGGATAGCGGGTGTTCCCGTCATATGACCGGCGATAAAAACTGTTTTCAAACATTTGAGAAAAACTCCGGAGGACTTGTTGTTTTCGGAGATGGTCGGTCTTCCAAAATTGTTGGAAAGGGAACGGTAGCTATTCCAGATGGCCCGGTTCTAGATAATGTGTTATTTGTTCATGGCCTTAAGACTAACCTCATAAGCATAAGTCAACTGTGTGATAGTGGTTATTCAGTTAATTTTTCATCTGATAAATGCACTGTAACTGACATGAACCATGCTTTCTTTTTAAAGGGGGTTAGATCAGAAAACAATTGTTATGTAGTTCCTTCTAAGATTTCTGAAAAATGTAACCTAGCATCTTTGAAAAATGAAACACTTTGGCATGAAAGGCTAGGTCACATAAACTTTAAGGAACTTGCTAGAATTTCAAATAAAGATGTGGTCAAGGGGGTTCCGAAACTTTCTTTTGAACAAAACCTTGTGTGTGGCGGTTGCCAAAAGGGAAAACAGTCTAGGACTGCACACAAGAACTTGAACCACATAGGTACAAAACGGCCTTTGGAACTTTTGCATATGGACTTAATGGGGCCAACTCGTCAACCATCTCTGGGAGGTAAATGGTATATTTTTTTGTTGGTTGATGATTTTTCTAGATATACTTGGGTAGCCTTTCTTAAAAGAAAAAGCTGATACCTTTGATTCTTTTCTCGAAATCTGCAATCGTATTATGATTGAAAAGAATGAAAGGATTACTCGAGTTAGGAGTGATAGAGGTGGGGAATTCATAAATTCCAAATTCATTGATTTTTGCTTTCTAATGGCATTAAACATGAATTCTCCGCACCTTACACACCTCAACAAAATGGTGTAGTCGAGCGCAAAAACAGGGTCGTACAGGAAATGGCACGTGTTATGCTTCACAGCCGGAACTTACCTTTATATTTTTGGGCTGAAGCGGTGAACACTGCTGTTTATGTTATCAATCGCGTGTATTTGCGCCCGGGGACATTGAATACACCATATGAACTTTGGTTTTGTAGAAAACCTAACATCAAATATTTTCGCATTTTGGGAGTCGGTGTTTTATTTTACGTGATCGTGAAATCTTGGAAAATTTGACTCTCGAAGTGACGAAGGGATTTTCTTAGGTTATTCTACAAACAGCAGAGCATATCGAGTTTTTAACTTAGAATCTAAGACGATCGTAGAATCGATAAATGTTAAGGTAGATGAAGCTTTTCACTTTGAATCTGAAAAATCTACCCTCGATATCTCTCTTGATGATGATACACCTGCTAATGCATCTTCTTCTAACAATTCTTTCGATAATAATGTTGATGCATCTAACGGTTCTTCAAGCTTATCTGATGTGCAGGAATCATCTCGTGTACCTCCGCCTACTCCTCTACCTCAAACGTTACGCATCTCCAAGGATCACCCTGAATCGAACATAATTGGAGATCCACAAGAAGGAGTTAGAACACGGAGACAATTGGTTTGCGGATTTGCATGCTATGTATCTCAAATCGAACCAAGGAATGTTGATGAAGCTCTCCAAGATGATTCTGGATTAAAGCAATGCAGGAAGAGCTCCATCAATTCGAGCGAAACAAAGTCTGGGAACTGACGAAGCCTCCGAAGCAACACAATGTGATAGGTACCAAATGGATCTTCAAGAACAAGAAAAACGAAGAAGGTACTATCATCAGGAACAAAGCAAGGTTAGTTGCTCAAGGCTATTCTCAAGTAGAAGGTATAGACTTTGATGAAACCTTCGCCCCTGTAGCTAGACTCGAGTCCATTCGTATATTGTTTGCGATGCTTGTCATTTAAAATCAGATTATTTCAAATGGACGTTAAGAGCGCCTTTTTAAATGGATTTTTAAATGAGGAAGTTTATGTAGCTCAACCGAAAGGTTTTGTGGATCATAAACTACCTAACCATGTTTTTCGACTGAAAAAGGCTCTTTACGGTCTGAAACAAGCACCGCGAGCATGGTACGAAAGGTTGACAAAGCACCTTTTGG
>CM054940.1:21899875-21957397 GCA_029168755.2 Tillandsia fasciculata
ATCCCTACCAGTTGTCTTCCTGAGAGTAGAGGTACCCCTTATACTTTTGAGAGTGTCATGTTGAGTGACCTTGTAGTGAGGTATCGAGTTGTACTCTTCTTATTTCTGAGAGAGACTTTTGTATTTTGGTGAGGTTGGTGATTGTATATTTAGAGTTGTAGTTGTATTTTTATTTTATTTCAGCTTTTACTTTTCAGCTCTGATATCTGTTAGCGTAGATGCTTCTTTTGCAGGTTAATCGCTACGTCTATACGAGGCTTCCCGTATGGGCGGCGAATCTGTTGACGAGCCCAGGTCGCAGTTTGGACCCCGGGGCGTGACAGATTAGAGTGGTATCAGAGCCTAGGATGTAGGTCTTTGAGGACTTAGGAACCCTAGGCTTGTGGTTGGACCCTAGGATGACTCACGTGAGAGCCGTAATTTTAGCGAGAGTCTGATTGGGTTTCTAACTCTCTCGAGCGGATTGGGATGAGTGATCGACATGTCTTCCTTCGATGGCAACTATGTTGGCTGCAGACAACATAGTACTACGGGAAGGGGGACATGCCTTTTGACTTTCGCTAGATTGGGTCGAGTGTTGATTTGGGTTCTGATTGTTTGCTTTGTCCCTCAGGTGGGGGATGCCTCCTCGACGCACGATGGCGACGCGTTCGCAGCCTTCTTCCTCTGAGCCCGAGCAGGAGGACTCGGGGCAGGGACAGCAGAGGGAGGTTTAGGAGCTCCGTGCCCAGATGGCACAGTTGTCTGAGGCTTCTCGGCGCTAGGAGGAGGCAGTGGGTCAGTTGATGCTCATGATGGAGCAGAGGGCGCAGCCGGCTGTAGCACCCCCTGAGAGTTCGCCTGTGCCTTCTTCGCCTGTTGTGGCGCCCCCTATTGTTCAGCCTGCACCGGCAGTTCCGGTTGAGCCGGTTTCTAGTAGGCCACCGTCTGGGATGACGGGACCGTTGACTTCAGCAGAGCAGCGGGAGGTGGTGGATCTATTGATGAGGTTCGGCCTGTTCGATCCACCCCGTTTTTCTGGTTTGAGTGCAGAGCCGTGGGAGGCCGAGTCTTGGATCACGGCCATGGAGCGTCATTTTGAGAGTCTGTTTATTGAGGAGAGGTTTCGAGTCCTCTTGGCTACACACTTCTTGGAGAGCAACGCCGAGGCTTGGTGGCGGCGTGTGCGACCTGCTGGTCCGCCTGGGACGCAGCTTCTCTCTTGGGCAGAGTTCCGCAGCCTTCTTCTCGGGGCCTTCTTTCCAGAGAGTGTTCGTCAGAGAATGGAGGAGCAGCTGAAGAATCTCCGCCAGGGAGATAGGCCCGTGCATATGTACATAGCTGATTTCAATCAGCTGTTGGCTTGTTTGCCCCACGTGGCCAGAGATGAGACCCACCGGATTTATATGTTTGAGAGGGGTTGCGCCGGGACATCTATCAGTTTGTTCGCTCCCGCAGATTACAGACTTTGGAGGCCTCGATGGAGCAGGCATTATATGTTGAGTGTGGAGAGGCAGTGATGGCAGAGGTGGCTCCAGCCCCCGTAGTGACTCCTGGGGCGAAGCGCCCGGCGCCGATGGAGGAGGGGCAGTCGAGTAGGCAGGGACCCCCGAGACCTCCACGTTTCCACTCTCAGGGTCGTGGGTATCAGGGGCGGCAGAGATCAGGGGCATCTCGTCAGTCTCAGCAGCAGCAGCAGCAGTCGACCACCTCGGCAGCAGCAGTCTTCGCAGCAGCAGCAGACCTCGTGGCAGCCACGCCCTGACCGATGTATCATTTGTGGAGGACCGCACCCACCGACCCAGTGCCCTCAGAGGCAGGGCCGTTGTTTCCGTTGCGGGCAGACCGGTCACTTCCAGAGTGCGTGCCCCAGAGCAGGTCATCCAGCTCCTTCCTCAGCTTCAGCACCTTTGTTCCTCATCAGTCGCAGGACCTTCTGCGGCCTACGGTAGGCCAGATCTTGCTTCATCGTCCTCGCGACAGCCAGAGCGACGTCCCCCAGCGCCGAGCGGTCGAGTCTATGCCGCTCAGGTTGAGGATGCTACAGCAGCAGAGCATGTCGTCGCAGGTATTATTTTGATTTTTGCAGTTCGTACTCGTGCTCTTTTTTATACCGGTGCATCACATTCATTTATCAGTAGAGCATTTGCATCCCTACATGGTATAGAGGTAGTTTCTTTATCGCATGCATTAGAGGTTCAGATTCCAGATCATGTCTTGCATGTCGAGGAGTATTGTAGGGATTGCCCTGTGCAGTTGGGATCCTGGATTCTGCCGGCAGACTTGCTTGTCTTGCGGTAGCTCCAGGATTTCGATGTTGTACTTGGTATGGATTGGTTGTCGCGGTATTTTGCTACCATAGACTGCAGAGAGAGGACGGTGACCCTCCGCGAGCCGGGACAGGAGGAGTTTGTTTTCAGAGGCTGTCAGAGCTCCTTGTTTGCAGTGACGATTTCTTCGACGAGGGCTAGGCGGATGATGAGTAGAGCCTGCACCGCTTTCTTGGCGACGATTGTGGAGGTGCCTACGGCGGCACTGGAACTCGAGGATATTCCTGTTGTCCACGAGTTCCCAGATGTGTTTCCCCCTGAGTTGACGACTATGCCGCCGGAGAGGGAGATAGAGTTTGTGATTGATGTGGTACCTGGAACCGCACCAATCTCAAAGGCACCTTATAGGATGGCACCTGCCGAGTTGAGGGAGTTGAAGGCCCAGCTTCAGGATCTGATGGACAGGGGCTTTGTTAGGCCCAGTATTTCTCCGTGGGGAGCGCCAGTATTATTTGTGAAGAAGAAGGATGGGTCGCTTCGTTTGTGTGTGGATTACCGGGAGTTGAATAAAGTGACCATCCGAAACAAGTATCCCCTACCACGGATAGATGATTTGTTTGATCAATTGCAGGGAGCTTCAGTGTTTTCGAAGATTGATCTTCAGTCAGGTTACCACCAGCTGAGGGTGAGGGCCGAGGACATCCCCAAGACGGCTTTTAGATCCCGGTATGGGCATTATGAGTTCACGGTTATGCCTTTTGGTTTGACTAATGCCCCTGCTGCATTTATGGATTTGATGAACCGGGTATTCCAGCCGTACTTGGACCTGTTTGTGGTTGTATTCATCGACGACATCTTGATCTACTCCCGGAGCGATGTGGAGCATGAGGAGCACTTGAGGATAGTGCTGCAGCTTCTGCGTGAGAAGAAGCTGTATGCCAAGCTTAAAAAGTGCGAGTTCTGGCTTCGGGAGGTTGCATTCTTGGGCCACATTATATCAGCCGCAGGAGTGGCAGTTGACCCGACGAAGATTGATACAGTTCGGGTTTGGCCGAGACCGACGACGGTTACAGAGGTTCGGAGCTTTCTGGGCTTGGCAGGCTATTACCGTCGGTTTGTAGAGGGCTTTGCGAAGCTCTCTACTCCCCTGACCAGTTTGGCTAGGAAGGGGACGAGGTTTGTTTGGACTGAGCAGTGCCAGCAGAGTTTTGAGGAGCTGAAGAGGAGATTGATTTCAGCACCAGTTCTTGCACTGCCAGTGATGGGAGATGGATTCGTGATTTATAGTGACGCCTCTCACAGCGGATTGGGATGTGTTTTGAGGCAGCATGGTAGGGTAATTGCTTATGCTTCACGGCAATTAAAATATTATGAGAAGAATTACCCTACTTATGATTTGGAGCTTGCAGCTGTGGTGTTCGCATTGAAGCTGTGGCGGCATTACCTCTACGGTGAGCACTGCGAGATCTACAAGGATCATAAGAGCTTAAAGTACTTGTTTACTCAAAAGGAGCTGAATCTGAGGCAACGCCGGTGGTTGGAGTTACTAAAGGACTATGATGTGAGTATCCTTTATCATCCCGGCAAGGCCAATGTTGTAGCAGATGCTTTGAGTCGGAGGTCAGTGCAGAGTTTGAGCATGTTGATCACACAGCAGGCACCGCTGATTGAGCAGATGAGGCGACTACAGATTGAGGTGGTATCCCCTGGGGTCTCTGCTAGACTTATGTCTATGGTCTTGCAGCCCACTCTGTTGGACAGGATCAGGGAGACACAGAGTGAGGACCCCCACTTGGTGAGGATCAGATCACAGATTCAGGCAGATCAGATAGGGGATTTTACTGTGGATAGCTCGGGAGTACTGCGGTACAGGGACCGAGTGTGTGTGCCTATGGATCCTGAGATCAGAGACCAGATTTTGAGAGAGGCCCATTATACACCTTATACCATTCATCCTGGTGGTACTAAGATGTATAAGGACCTCAAGGCACATTTTTGGTGGTCCGGAATGAAGCGGGACATTGGAAGATTTGTGGCTCATTGTTTAACTTGCCAGCAAGTGAAAGCAGAGCACCGGGTTCCTGCTGGCAAGTTACAGAGTCTTCCAATCCCCGAGTGGAAGTGGGACCACATTACTATGGATTTTGTTACTGGACTGCCGAGAGCACAGAGTGGAGCCGACGCGGTTTGGGTTATTGTGGATAGACTCACCAAGTCTGCACATTTCTTGCCTATTCAGATGACTTGGTCGTTGGAGCGTCTGGCACAGTTGTATTTGGATGAGGTAGTGAGGCTACACGGTGTACCGCGTCGATTGTATCAGATCGGGACCCGAGGTTTGTGTCACGCTTTTGGGGGAGTTTACAGTCAGCCTTGGGGACCCAGCTCAGATTTAGCACTGCTTTCCACCCACAGACTGATGGCCAGTCCGAGCGCACCATACAGACCCTCGAGGATATGTTGAGAGCGTGCGTTATGGATTTTGGAGGAGGGTGGTACCGACACTTACCATTGGTTGAGTTTGCGTACAACAACAGCTATCAGGCGAGCATTCAGATGGCTCCGTTTGAGGCGTTGTATGGACGCAAGTGTCGGTCGCCCTTGTATTGGAGTGACGTGGGTGAGAGGAGGACTTTGGGACCAGATCTACTTTTGGAGGCTGAGGAGAAAGTCAGAGTTGTTCGCCGACACCTTGAGACAGCCCAGAGTCGTCAGAGGAGCTACGCTGATACTCGACGGCGAGACCTAGAGTTTCAGATTGGTGATCATGTCTTCTTGAAGGTCTCGCCTTCGAAAGGGGTCCGGAGATTTGGAGTGCGTGGGAAGCTCAGTCCCCGCTTTGTTGGACCCTTTGAGGTACTTGAGAGGGTAGGCCCCGTGGCTTATAGAGTTGCTCTTCCTCCACGCCTGGCCGGAGTTCACGATGTTTTCCACGTCTCAGCTCTGAGGAGATATGTGTTTGATCCGTCGCACGTGATTGACTTCACTTCTCTGGAGATCGGCGAGGACCTGGTTTATGAGGAGCGCCCGTTGTGAATTCTTGCTCGTGAGGTGAGGGAATTGCGCAACCGGGCCATTCTGTATGTGAAGATCTTGTGGAGCAATCACGAGGAGCGAGAGGCTACTTGGGAGCTGGAGACAGAGATGAGAGATGCCTACCCCTTTCTGTTCGAGACTTCCGGTTGAGGTACGCTTGTCTTGCTTTACTTTGTTTCGGGGACGAAACTTCCTTTTAGTGGGGGAGGATGTAGTGGCCCTGGTTCCCATGCAACGTTCTTTCGATGAATCCACTGTTAGAACACCTAGTGTTGGTGTATCTGGCCCATAGTGCATCAATAGGATGCCACAGATGGACCCTGTGAGTTATTTTTAGCTGTTTTGGCTTTCGGCTGCATTTGCCAAAATTTCTGAAAAGAATTAGGCCAAACAGAGGTTGGAAATGGATTCAGCACGGAAAAACGCTTGAAAACGGCTATTTGCTTGTTTGATTCTGAGTCCGGATGCCCAAAAAGGGACTCCCGGAAGTTTTTATTGGCTTTTGGTGCATGGGAGGGGCCGTAGACCGCCGGCATGCCACGTGGCGGCCTGTCATTGGCCGGTTTTTAGCGCGCGGTCCACAGAGTAGCGCGGCTGGGTGCACAGACCCGGCGCAGGGACACGTGGCACCGCCTGATTGGCGGGCTCAAGGCGCGCGGTCTATCGGGTGAGCGCGGCGGTGCATGGACCAAGGCGGGGGACACGTGGCAGCCTCCGGTTGGTTGGTGCACGCGGCGCGGTCCACGGAATTCCAAAGCGGGATGCGTGGACCGGGTGTAGGGGACACGTGTCACCCTCTGATTTGCGGGCGCACCGGGCGCGGTGCACGGGGGCCTTGGCCGGCGCCTCGGGGCGCGTGCGCACGAGGGGGCCACGCCGCGCGACCGGCGCGGGCGCCGACCGGTCGGCGGGTCAACCGGGCTGGACACGTGGCGCCCGCTCATTGGCGGGCGCCAACCGCCTTTCTGTGCGGGGGAGGCCACGTGGCAGCCTGTGAGTGGCCCGCACAGCTGTTTGCTGTTCGGCGGGCCACGTGGCATCACCGGGTGATTTCGGGCGTGAACAGTGTTGGGCCGGCCCAACACTGTAGCCGCCCGAAAGTTCCGGGCGCCCGAAAGTTGGGCCCAAAAGCCCAATCAGGCCAATGGCACTTCGTTTTCAGGCTTTTCCCGAGCTTTCTAGCCTAAGTGCCCATCAAAGTTCTTCCTCATCTTTTTGTGCATCTTTCGGTGGAAGCTCAAAATTTTTGGAGGCCGCGGCGAAGACGATTTCGACATCGTAGCGCAGAGCGACGATTTACTGTTGGAGGCCCATTTTCGTCGCACTTCAGTCTGGGAGGTCTACAGAGCTACCCCGACGATATTTTTGGACGATTTCTGCGGCGACGGTTTCACTAGAGGTATATCTACAAATTTTGTGTTGACACTTTTTCCAGATTTGAGCTTTTAGTGGGGTTTTGGGTACATTTTTAACCCCCTTTGCGGCTGGTGGACTTTTGGACAGCACCTTCTTGTTGGATTTTTATCTCCGCATCCGGACATCGGAATTCAACGTTTAAGGACTCTATCGACATCTACTCTTCGCGAGGATCGCCGTCATATTTTTACTGGAATTTTTAGAATTGTTTTACAGGTAAAAATTTTGAATTAAGAGGACTGTTCCCAGCAGATTTGTAAAACTTGGATTTTATGGAATTAAGTGTAACTTTGGATTGTATTTTTGTACCCAGGAGTGTTGTTCAGTGTCCCTGTACTGTTGGATTGGTGTGTGTGTGAGATATCTATTTCTGGGTATTCTCAGCTGTACGACTCCGGACAGTTAGCACGTTCAGGTGGGTGGCTTTGCTTTCAGGATCTATGGACTGCGTACTAATTCTATTTATGTAGAATCATGCATAATAGTTGGACTTGGTAGCATGTTAGAATCTGAATGTTAATGCTTCTTATATCAGTTTGATGATCTTGTGATTCCTACAACTTGTTAATTATTGATATATTGGAACTTGACCTAGCACCCCTGCCATATGCAGCATGTTCAGCCAGACTGTAGAAAACTTCAACTTGGGCTAGATTTCTTTTATTGCTCTAGACATTCCCACATCACTATTATATACTAGTCATTCTGGACTTAGCTTTTCTCGCCCGGGTTGTGGGCTGGGAGGTCGGGTGGTTGTGGGATGCATTTACACTCGTGTCTGGGGACCGAGTGGAGTTGATAGCAGTCTGTAGATCAGTTTTTTTGGGAGAGTGATAGTGGTTATAGATCTGGGTTCTTGGGAGCTGTCAGAGTGACAGTGAGTCTCGGCTGTGTAGATTCCAGCCTGTGAGTGAGACAGTATTTTGTTGGTTTTAGCCGATCTTGTTGATCGAGGATTTGGATCATAGCCTGCATGAGCCACATTTGAGCTCGACAGAGATGCGCGGATACTTTGCTCGGTGGGGTCGCGCCCCTCGAGTGCCACTCCGGAGTTGGGCCTGATACTTCTATCGCGACTTGTCGATGCATTATCCCTCTGGCTGAGACAGTTTTGGCACTCATGGACACCGTCCCTCTGGCTGAGCCAGTTTTAGCAGTCATGGACGTCCTACGTAAGTCCGATCCTCCGAGATGTAACGACAGTAGGTAGGCGCAGGTTTGACTGGACCCAATGTGGCAGTCAGTTTAGATTGGGTGATCTCAGTGGAGAGTTAGTTGTGGCATACTGTTCTTTCTGTTCCACTTCTTGAGCATCTAGATAGAGGCATAGTAGCTGTAGACTTTACTTTTTCAGTTTTTCCTTACAGCACTGCATATGTTACTTTATGCCTCTAGTAGACTTAGTGAGCAGACCGTCGGGCTTGTTGGCGGCACCCACTGAGAACTACTGTGGGATGTAGTTCTCACACCAGTCGTGGTGTCTTTTCCCCAGGGACTTCTGCTCCGGTTCCTGCTGCTCCAGTTGCTGACCCTGCTTCTTCAGACCGAGGTAAGGGAGTCGCGAGATAGATCCCTTCCTGTCATCCTCAGAGTGAGAGTAGATGTACCCCTTGCTACTTTTTGAGTGTGTTATGTTGAGTGACTCTTATAGTGAGGTATCGAGTTGTACCCTTCTTTTACTGCTGTTCAGAGAGACTTTTGTATTTGGTGAGGTTGGTCTGTATTATTTAGAGCTGTAGTTATATTTTATATCTTTATTTCAGCTTTTATTTTTTTAGCTCTGATATCTGTTAGTGTAGATAATTCTTTTGCAGGTTAGTCGCTACGTCTATACGGGGCTTTCCGTATGGGCGGCGGATCTGTTGGCGAGCCCGGGTCGTAGTTTCGATCCGGGGGCGTGACAATCTTGACGCAATATGATATACAATTCCACATGCAAGGTTTAATGCCAACATAGCAATCCATGATTCTACACAAGAATGCATAAGTTCCAATTATAATTATGTTTCCTACATAGTGATTCCTTAATAACATTTCCAACATGATGTGTCTCACATGACAAACTCA
Source organism: Tillandsia fasciculata (assembly GCA_029168755.2). NCBI lineage: Eukaryota > Viridiplantae > Streptophyta > Magnoliopsida > Poales > Bromeliaceae > Tillandsia > Tillandsia fasciculata. Next base: position 21,908,644 of record CM054940.1, read on the forward strand.
TAAGAGTAGCAATCACCGATCAGAGATGTCCCAAAAATGATCTCTCTAATACTCGTAGTGGGTAAGTCAGAAAAGAGGGATATACCAACCACCCACCTCGAAATGCGCAATCCAGAGCTGTAAAAACCTCCTCGCTGTCCAATAACCTTAATCCACGCCAAAATACCCAAAACTGCACAGATAACCAATCGGCGCACAATCAATCCCAAATAACATACAACATGCTGCTGTCCACACAACCAGCCCTGAAGATGGCTAAATCTCACCTGCGAGATGAACTCAGAAAAATCTGAAAAAATAACCTCTGCGTTCCGCGCGTCGAGCCGATCTAAACGAGTACCTACACGTCCCAATCCGAGCTTCGTACATCAAGATAAAAATCCGACAACGTGACCCTCTCAAAAGAATTCTGTGCAAAATCTGTAGCACTTAGCTCTGGAAAAAAGTATTATTCACCTTCGTGCCAACATCCAAAAATTCCAGAAAAATCGCGGTTGTGTTCCTCGCGTCGAGTAGATGAAAATAGAGTACTTATACGCCTCAATCCGATACTCATAGGCCAAGAAATAAATCCGACAAGCCAGTGCTATCCAAAAAGCCACCACAAAAAATGGGGTCAGAAGTTGCCTCGGGAACCATGCCAAAAACCCAAAACGAAGAAAGGCGGTCAACACAAAAATCGAAGGCCCACCTCTTAGGAACCCGCTGCCGCAAAAATCGTCGAAAACGATGGTCGGAGTAAACCAAGAGAGCCTATGCACCGAAACGCGACGAAGGGGATCACTGGTGAAGAAAAGTCACACTGCGCCGAAATGGCGCAAACCTTGAAGTGCGTGCCACCAAAAATTCTCAAACTTCTCAACGAGATGCAGCAGCCCAAGAGGAAGAACTTTCATATACAACTCTTGGAGAGAAGAAGCCCAGAAGAAGCCCGAAACTATCCTTCAATTCGGCCTTATATAGGCCCAACTAAACAATTGAGAAAATGACCTCTGTGTCCCAATTTCCAGGCGCCCGAAACATTTCGGGCGCGCACAGTAACTCGATCTGGGCCGTCCATCAAGCGCTCGAATCAACCGGATTGCGCCACGTGGCACCCAAACAGGCAACAGCGGTGCCAGCCAACCCGACCGTGCCGGGTGGCACGCCCCGCGCCTGCCCGTCGCACGTGGCGCGCCTGCCCCGCGTGTACGGCCACCTGCCCCGCCGTACGGCCACCTGCCCACCTGCCAGCGCACGTCGCCCCACCTGCCGTGCATAGTACCCCGACCAATAGGGAGGCACCACGTGTCAGCCCCTCCACTCGCTGCACCCGGTGCACGCAGGCCCGATGCACCGGACCAGTAGCCAGCTGCCACGTGCCCCCCCCCCCGGTCCACCATACACCCCGCGCGCTCTTGTGGACCGCGCCTGCTGCGCCGGCCAACCGGGAGCCGCCACCTGTCCCGCTCCGGGGTGCGTGCCTCCGCGGTGGACCGAGCGACTGCGGTCCAGCCCGCCGTCGCACTCAACCGCCCGCCGCCGCCGCCGGTGCAACTCCGGCCGCCGGAACAGTACTCCAAGGCCTCGAAATCCGTGTTTTCTCATCCGGGCTCCGAAAAATACAAATAAATAGTCCATTTTCACCGTTTTCATACGCTGAATCCAAATCCGGTGTCCGATTTGCCAAATTCTACTTCTAAAATTTGTCGAAGGCAACCAAATGCCCGATCTTAATTCGAATTTCGCGCTGAATCCAAATCTTGGGTCCGATTCGCGCACAATCACCTCTAACACCCATCAAAGGCATCCAGAAGCTGCGGTTCACAATGCAAAATCCATGCAAAGATCCGGGTCCTCACATCCTCCCCTACTAAAAGAAAGTTTCGTCCTCGAAACTAAGGTCATCCCTCAAGTCGACACCTCGAACAGAAAAAGGAAGGGGTAGGTGTCCAATCATCAACGACTCAAGCTCCCAAGGCTGTCAAATACCTCCTCTAGAGACACGGAGCAATCCTCGGGTCTCTAACTGAACCAACATAGAGGCGAGCACTCCAGGTAACCGCACCACCTCGTCCAAGTACAGCAGGACTAGCCGCTCGAGGGGCCAAGCAGTCCGCCCTGGCAAAAGCATCCACTCCTCCCACGGCCCCCCGGTAAACCAACTGCAAGTCCTTCGGCACAAAAGCTCGATCCAATACCTCCGTACACCCGAGGTATCCAATATAAAATCCCCCAACTGATCACTCAAACTCTGATCTCCAATCCTTAGGCCGTCGGGATGCATATGCTATTACCCTACTCTCCTGCATCAACACGCACCCAAACAAGGTTGAACAATCCAGTTCATTAATTCCATAACCGCAACAGGGGCATTAGTCAATCCAAAAGGCATGGCTGCTAACTCATAATGCCCATACCGTGACCTGAAAGCTGTCCTCGAGAAATTCTCAGCCTTCACCTTCAATTGGTGATAATCCGATTGCGAAATAATCTTCGAGAAGCCACAAGACCCTAGCAACAGGTCAAACAAAACCTCCATTCATGGAGAAAGGGTACTTGTCCTAGATGTCACTTCACCCAATTCCCCGTAATCAACACAGAGCCGAAGTGAACCATCCATCCACAACACAAATAGCCCCGGCACCTCCAAAGGCGACACACTGGGTCTGACAAAATCCTCTATCATCAAATCCTAGAGTGGTGTCCTAACTCTCCAACTGGTGGCATGCTGGACAACTCCGGTAGGAAAACATCCAGAAACTCGTAACCAAGAAGGGGGGTATCCACGAGTCCCGGTGCCGCTGTAAGCCCCTCATCTACACCAGCCAAAGGCTACTCATCCACTGCGAATCATCTGCCTCGCTCGCGGAGTCGAACCATAGAAGCGAAGAAAGCCCTCCGACATCCCGGTACACAAACACCTCCTGGCCTGGCTCCCTAAGAAATTCGTCCTCGCGGCAAAATTAACCGCTGCGAAAAGAAATACCAAGTCAGCCAGTCAACCACGTACCACAACAAAGTCCCGCAGCTGAGTTATGACCATCAGATCCACTCGCAAAATTCAGGGCTCCATCTGCACCGGTAGGACCAACAGCACTCTTCTACGTGCCGGGTATGATCGGAATCTGAACCTCCCGTGCACGTAGTAACCGTCCCACCACAACCCATGCACTGAAGCAAAAGCACTCTTAACGATTAACTGAAATGCTTCTGTATCCAAAAAGATACAAACCCTAATGCCAGAAGTAACCCAAACCTGCCACCCTACCATCGACTGTAGTTTGAGTGCTCTAACTGTCTCTAGTCCATGCGGGAATGCAAAATGCTCTACTCCGACTGCCAAGGTGAAAACATACCTGTGACAACCCGATCTACTGCCGTGGCGCCCCACAACCGGGCAGCACAGACTTATCCGCTCAATGCAAGTGGTCGTCGCTCCGTCCGCCTGAAAATATCAAGATCAATCACAAGGGGCACAATCTCAACCTCTGCTCACACCGAGCGACATAAGTGGCCCTCCGCAGATAGCACATCCATGCCACCGCTGCTGCCAAAACTGATGTTGATGTTGCCACCGGCGTTCGCCTGACCACTACGGTGTCTCAAAAATCCACTACACTAGGGAAGGAGAACGGGGAATGCCTATGTCGCCTAATCTGTCCTCATCACCCGGCGCCAAGCGCCTCTAACCAGAACTTGCCTCTGGCGGCAGATCCCTATCCAACTAAACTGCAGCACCATGCTCCATACACAATGCCTACTCCATCGAGGCGTCCAACCCTGGAACGGAGGGACCGAACAAGCTAAACGGTATTCCGGCACAAGGAGGCTCTCAAATAGTCTCTCCATCACCACCACCCACGATTCTGCCTCCAAATGCGACACACTCAATCCCACGAATCGGGGTGGTTCATCTGCCCACAACTGGCTCAATCATTCGATGACCTTCCATAGCTCATCTGCTGTCAAATATCCACCCTGCCTCGGTGCCCCAGCACTAAACGTTGGCACGGAGGGGGTTACTCACTGCTCCGACAACTGTGTCACCTCACTGCTCTGCCCAAACCGTCGCTGATCTGCCTCTAACACTCCTATCCTCAGGGTCCGGAGCTCTCAGACTCCAATCTGGTTATCCGGCCCAAAACAAACAACTCAGACCCAACTGTGGCAACAAGGTGCACACGGGTCAGAACCCAGCATCGGGGAGACACCGCTCACCACGACAAAACCGCAAATCAGCACACAACAACGCACGACCCAATTTAGCGAAAGTCAAAAACATCCCCCTATTTCTGTAACCTTATGTTGTCTGTAGCCAACATAACTGTCCTACAGAAATAGAATATGTCGATCCCTCTTCACTCACAGAAAGAGTCAAATAAATAAATCATCGACTTACGCAAAAATGTCGCGTCTCTCACGCCCTATCATCCTAGGGTCAGCCCGAAAGCCTAGGGTTTCCTAAGTCCCAACTGACCTATCCCTAAGCTCTGATACCACCTAATCTGTCACGCCCCGGGTGTAAACCAGAACCCGGGCCCGTCTACAGATCCGCCGTGCACACGGTATTTCCTGCGTACACGAAGCGCCAAAACCTGCTCAGATATAAGAAATAATAATAAAGAGCAAGAAAAATAGAGCTGAACTAAAACTACTAAATCTTAGACTGAAGCTGGAAATAAAATACAGTACATCTGTAAGAATAAAACATCTGTCTCTCCCAGCTCACCAAAATAAATACAACCTGCTGGCAAAAGCCAGTCCCAAAAGTAAAAGTACAACCGTCTGAGGAAACATGAGTACACCAACAGTCTAGCTAACACGCTCATCCTGCCTCGAGATCTATCTACTCGGTCGTCCTCTCTCCTCGACCCGCCGCTGAAAGCCCAGCAGCACCCGCAGAAGACACTGCAAAACAAGGGAGAAGAAAAAGAGAAAAGAAGAATGGGGGTGAGCACTACTAGTAAACCAATAGCCTCCCCTAGTGGGTAAATCCTCAACTCTGAGACACCCACTAGGTCTACCAGAGGCAAAAGAAAAAGAAGAGTGGTAAATAATAATGACTACTGAAGAATGGGAACTACCACTACTATGCCTCTAAAATGCAGTCCTAGACTGGAATAGCCGTATGCAACAGTAACTAACCGTCCCAGATGAACCCAATCTATACCGCCCTCATCATCGGGCAAGTAAGCCGCGCCGATGTGATAGCAAAACTCCTGCTGCCGCCCTCATCATCGGGCAAGTAAGCCGCGCCGATGTGATAGCAAAACTCAATGCCTGTCCGGCACCTTGTTGGTGCCCCGCGCGCTCCGGAGTGGCACTCGAGGGGAGCAACCCACACGAGGAAAATAGCCATATCACAAGTATCATAAAAGCAGGACTGGATCACAACTATACTCAAGTGGAACAAAACCCTCCACTAAAGAACCCCGATCCCCAATCTGATGCATAAGTAACCATCTGGTCGACCGCAGAATATCCGCGGTCGCCACAATATCCACTGTGAACAATCAAGCCCAACAACCGACAACCGGTCAACCGCCCAATATCCGCGGTCACCGAAATAACCCACAATCACAATTATGTCCCACATCCGACATCCGGTCAACCGCCTACTATCCGTGGTAGCCGCAATAATCCCCAATCCAAAATCAGGTAAACAAATCTGTATCCAATCAACCGCCTACTATCTGCGATAGCCGCAACACCCCACAACCCATAATCAAATACCACCTGTCCCCGACCCCAAGGTCCCGGCTACACTATCCCGTACCCCTGCTCAAACCCGAGCAACAAGAACCACCTGACTAAAGAATAAGAAGAAAAGAAGTAAGCATGGTTTCTCCTAAGTCAAGTTCCAACATGATAGTGTAGCGATAAAAGATGGCCTATCTAGATGTCCATACAAGCATGCAAGTGTTCTCAAGGAAAAATAAATTAAGTCATTGATCATTAACAGTATCCACCTATGCATGTCACCAATCCTCAAGTAATACTACTAACAGGATAAATCATCTTGACCCAATATAATATACAATTCCACATGCAAGGTTTAATGCCAACATAGCAATCCATGATTCCACACAAGCATGCATAAGTTCCAATTATAATTATGTTTCCCACATAGTGATTCCTTAATAACATTTCCAACATGATGTGTCTCACATGACAAACTCATAAGAGTAGCAATCACCGATCATAAATGTCCCAAAAATGATCTCTCTAATACTCCTAGTGGGTAAGTCAGAAAAGAGGGATATAGCAACCACCCACTTGGAAATGCACAATCCACAGCTGTAAAAACCTCCTCGCTGTCCAATAACCTTAATCCACATCGAAACACCCAAAATTGCAAAGATAACCAATCGGCGCACAATCAATCCCAAATAACATACAACATGCTGCTGTCCACACAACCAGCCCTGAAGATGGCTAAATCTCACCTGCAAGATGAACTCGAAAAAATCTAGAAAAATAACCTCTGCGTTCCTCGCGTCGAGCCGATCGAAACGAGTTCCTGCACGTCCCAATCCGAGCTTCGTACATCAAGATAAAAATTCGACAAGGTGACCTTCTCAAAAGAATCCTATGCAAAATCTGTAGCACTTAGCTCTGGAAAAAAGGATTTTTCACCTTCGTGCCAACCTCCAAAAATTCCAGAAAAATCACGGTTGTGTTCCTCGCGTCGAGTAGATGAAAATACAGTACTTATACGCCTCAATCCGATACTCATAGGCCAAGAAATAAATTGGACAAGCCAGTGCTGTCCAAAATGCCACCACAGAAAATAGGGTCAGAAGTTGCCTCAAGAACCGTGCCAAAAACCCAAAACGAAGTAAGGCTATCAACACGAAAATCGAAGGCCTACCTCTTAGGAACCCGCTGCCGCAAAAAACGTCGAAAACGATGGTCGGAGTAAACCAAGGGAGCCTACGCACCGAAATGCGACGAAGGGGATCACTGGTGAAGAAAAGTCGCACTGCGCCGAAATGGAACAAACCTCGAAGTGCGTGCCACCAAAAAGATTCTCAAACTTCTCCACGAGATGCAGCAGCCCAAGAGGAAGAACTTTCGTATACAACTCTCGGAGAGAAGAAGCCCAGAAGAAGCCCGAAACCATCCTTCAATTCGGCCTTATATAGGCCTAACTCAACAATTGAGAAAATGACCTCTGAGTCCCAATTTCCGGGCGCCCGAAACATTTCGGGCGCGCACAGTAACTCGATCTGGGCCGTCCATCAAGCGCCCGAATCAACCGGATTGCGCCACGTGGCACCCGAACAGGCAACAGCGGCGCCAGCCAACCCGGCCGCTCCGCGTGGCATGCCCCGCGCCTGCCCGTCGCATGTGGCGCGCCTGCCCCGCGTGTACGGCCATCTGCCCCGCCGTACGGCCACCTGCCCGCCTGCTAGCGCACGTCGCCCCACCTGCCGCGCACAGTACCCCGACCAATGGGGAGGCGCATGTGTCAGCACCTCCGCTCGCTGCACCCGATGCACGCAGGCCCGAAGCACCGGACCAGTAGCCAGCTACCACATGCCCCCCCCCCCGGTCCACCATACACCCCGCGCGCTCCCGTGGACCGCGCCTGCTGCGCCGGCCATCTGGGAGCCTCCACCTGTCCCGCTCCCTGGTGCGCGCCTCCGCGGTGGACCGAGCGACTGCGCCCCAGCCCACCGCCGTGCTTGGCCGCCCGCCGCCGCCGCCGGCGCAACTCCGGCCGCCGAAACAGTACTCCAAGGCCTGGAAATCCGTGTTTTCTCATCCGGGCTTCGAAAAATACAAATTAATAGTCCATTTTCACCGTTTTCGCGCGCTGAATCCAAATCCGATGTCCGATTTGCCAAATTCCACTTCTAAAATTTGTCGAAGGCAACCAAATGCCCGATCTTAACCCGAATTTCGCGCTGAATCCAAATCTTGCGTCCGATTCGTTCACAATCACCTCTAACACCCATCAAAGGCATCCAGAAGCTGCGGTTCACACTGCAAAATCCATGCAGAGATCCGGGTCCTCACACGCAGCCCCCACGACCCCTCACCTTCTCTACCATCTTCCCCGAGCTCCAGCACCGCCGGTCGCCGCCTCCCATCGCCGGAATAACAAGAAGGAGCATAATGCTCCTTTGTTCTCGGGTTGGCTGAGAGAAGAGGCAACCAAACCTCATGGGGCTCCACTTAGACACCTCTACGACCTCCTGCTTCATCTAGAGACCAAACCCTGGGACCCTGGTAGCCTGCAGCAGCCGCGCGCCGCCGGGGAGGCTTCCTCTCATTTTCTTCTTCCTCGGATCCAACGAGGTAGGTCTTCCCTCTTCTTTGGTTTTCTTGTAACCTGGGTTCCAGCATCCCTCTTTTGACCTCGTGGGGACTTCCCAGGTGTAGTCCCGAGGTCTATGGGCCTCTGGTTTGCCGGCGAGGGAGTAAGGGCCGTCGAAACTCTAATTATGGCCGGATTTCTTGCGCACCGCCTCTGGAGCTCCTACGGGTGAACTAACTTGATCAGATCTCTCTGCTGGTCCCCAGAAGACTACCCTGGAAGTTTGAAGCCATTCGGTTTGGTGTAGAGGTCGGGCGAGGAAGCCGTAGATCCGGTGCAATAGTCTTGGCCGAGCCGCCGTCGCTCCCTAGTGCCAGCCAACCCTCTGGTAAGTCTCCTCTTGTCCAGAGCAAGTCTCCTGACCCTTTGCATGTGGCCGAAGCTTGTTGAATTGCCACCTACCATTGTTGCACTTGAAATTGGCTTAGGTCATCAACTCCGGCCAACCACCACACCAGGCTGCCGGAGCTAGGTTGGGTGGTGATCCTGCCACCTCTAGGAACTCTCTACAACCCGTGCTTGCCTTAGAGTGAGGCTTGAACCCGACTTGGATCCAGCTCGGCCAAACCGAGCTCCTTAAGCATTGTTCTTAAGCCACCTTGCTCCGACGATGTATCCGGCTGTTCTGTGACACCTCGAAGGTGAGCCTCTGAACTTCCTTGGTCCTCTGAGAATGATGCTCACCTTGGTTCATGCTTTGGTTAAGTGCTGATGCATGTTTAGCCAACTAGTGCTCTAACTGTTTAATAAACTCGGACCCATTGCTGTTTTCATGGCTCGAGTTGCTCCCGAACAGTGAGCACGGTGTTTATAATATCGAGGCCCAGCTACTGGTGCTTTTGGTTCAGTTTAAAAGTCCCTAGTGCATGTATTATGCAATTTTATAGAACCCTAGGGGTCTACTTAAAATTGTAGCCTGGTGGGCTACTGTAGACAGCGTGCACATGATCTCTGCACCTTTCGTTTGAGGTCCAATGGCTTTCGTTGAGTGGATTTTGCTTAACGAACTGTAAATCGGCAAAATTATCAATTTATCGGTATTTCGACGCTAAACACGCATTTCGAGGAAAGTGGATGGTTGTTGTTGGTTGCTAGCTGTCCCTAGCTATTCCCGACATTGTCCTGGTAGACCTAGTGACTTCGGTTTAGCGTTGGTGATTCCCAGAGCTAAAATCATATTTTCGAAGGTGTTTTCGGTTATTATGGCACCATTTGTGCACAGGATTACACAGAGTCAGATGTTAGTGCCCGAACGTCTTAAGTTAAGCGTTTCGAGGCAGCACATGAAGTTTCACAAGGTTTGGATATCGTTATGCACAGATTGGATTTTAGTTGATCGATCGGCGGGGTTTCAAAAATTCTGATAAATCCCGTGACTTGAGGATAGTCCACTGTTTAGTTGTTCTGGTTATGTAGTGTCGATAGGGTGGGTATGAGTGAGTCTGTTACTGATCTGAGGTTATTGTTTAGGGCCCAGCAGTCAGGCGCCAGAACCTCAGTAGTCCAGCAAGCTTTAGGACAGCCTACACTGAGGTGGGTTTATCTTCGGTCCGGGCTTTACCAACTCGGCCCTCTGGGGTACCATATTTGGTCGAATCCCTGTGTTTCATGCTAGGCCTGATCCTATCTTGAGCTTTACTTCCATTGATTGCTTATTACTTGCTTATACTTGGACATATATCATATCTGATTGGTCATTAGCTAGATATCAGTATAGTAGCTTATACTTGGACATATATCATGCCTGCTTGGTCATTACGTAGATTTGCTTTTACTCAGATATACATGTTCCTTGTATTTCATATTGCATAAGATGACCTATGATTGATATACAGACATCTGCATCCCTGTTGGGATTCCGGCTTGTTGCCGATTACTCGGTCCTTAAACCATGAGCTTGAGCATCAGCATTATAATCGCCATCGCGCCGCTGTACTTCACATACGCTGTGGGATTGATCCCTCACCTTGCATTCTTTGCTAGTAAAGTGGTCTACAAAAAGACCCGTGAACCCCCATGTTAGTGCCCAAGGGTGCTGGGGTCATGACCCCCAGGTTAGTGCTCGAGGGTGCCGGGGTACGTCAGCCATGCTAGTGCCAGTTTCGGCGTTTCGCCTGAGGTCCAGCGACCAAAATTGCGACTTCGATTGGGTACTTGTTATTCTATCATTGATGCATTATTTACTTGCTCAGCATGATTAGTACCTGTACTCATATGATTGCTCAGTATCCTATTTATGATTCAGTTATCTGTATCAGCATGCTCTTGCTTTAGTAGTTTAGTACCCTTATATGCTCAGCACTGTATTCATGATTTATTCAGTTATCAGCCTGTTATATCAACTTTTACCTACTGATTTTTTACTATCCACTGATTATAGTATGCCAGTAGGTACGATTTGCTATTTCTCGGCTCGTCGTGCCCACTGGGATACACTTGTGTTGTATCTCATACCCTTTGGGTGACCACCATTTTAGGTATGTCGGGTGGTGGGATGTCGGAACGTTGTTGAGAGCATATCCGATAGAGCCATCTTCTATTGCCAGCTTCGACTGGCCGAGCTTTTATTTTACAATTATTCTTTTATAGTTATGATCTACTGATGTTGAATTTGTGACATCTCTATTAGTTGTGATTCTGGTGTTCATGGATTATGATTATGATTTAGTTATATTTCAGTACGTGTTGTTTAGTACTCTGATTGTATATGTTGTACTTAGCCGTGCATGTATAGAGAAGATTCTGCCCGAGTAGATAGATAATTTTCTATGCATGTAGCCATCTGTTCATGCCGTGATTTTCAAGCTTAAACACTAATTTTTAAAAAAAAAAAAAAAAAAAAAAAATTAAATAAATTAGACTGTTCTTTCAAACTCGGGCATGACAACAAGTGTCGATTATTGTTGACTTAAAAACAAATGATCAAAAAGTCAAACTCGGAGCTAAAATTTTTTTTGATACTTTTAAAATATTTCAAATATATATATATATATATATATATATATATATATATATATATATATATATATATATATATATATATATATATATATATATAAGCTTTTTTTTTTTTTTTTTTTTTTTTTTTTTTTTTTTGACCGGCCTCTTTATATTTGAATTTGACTTTACATTTAAGTTGGGTGAAAAATTAAATAACAAAAATCTCTATATTACATATATTAGTATAATAAATATATATATAAATATAATATATATAAATGATATAAATATAAAATATATATATTCAAACTATTATCGAGCCGAATATAAGAACCTAGCTTATTTTTGATTAATTAATTTACTAAACGATCAATCCTATCACGAGATCGAATCTCTCGTTTAGGGTGTGTTTGGTTGGACGTAATATACAGTAAAAATTACTTTTCAGCTAAAAAATTTATTTTTCGTGCGTTTGTTTAATCGTAAAAAAAAATTCGAAAATTTATTTTTACGAATTTTAAAAAAATAATATGTTTTCATCAAGTTTTGAAAAACTTTATTTATTTATTTATTTTTATTGAGCTAAATAAATATAATTTTTTTTTCTTTCAACCAATTAAATATTGATAAAAAATTATTTTTTTAATTATAAATTAAATATTATAAAATATAAAATATTTTTTTTTATCAAATTTTTTTTTTTTCCTTAGTAATTAAGGGGTTGAATATTATGTGACCGGCAAACAACGATATAAATTGCCACTCCTCCGATCCACTCCTGCAGTGTACTGTGCTCTTGTGCCATGTAATTATTATTCTTATCATCCCCACGTAAGTAAAACGTGATATACGAAACTAGACATTTATAAACATACAAAAGTACGAGATAGGCTGGAATAGCATTTATAGCGCTATGCATTCTGTGCTAAAAGACTTATTTTGTATGATATGTTTATTAACGCCATTGAATATTCTATATATGTTATTTAAGGGCTTTTTTTGAAATTGACCCTATAAAAATTTAAATTTTTAAAAATGGCCCTGCAAAATTTGTATTTGCAAAAATGGCCCTCTTCCTGCCATGTCAGCGAGCCACGTCAGCCGGATCGCCACGTCAGCTCGCCACACCAGCTAGTTAAACACGCAGGTTGAACCTGCGTGTTCTAAACACGCAGGCTGTGTCTGCGTGTTTAGAACACGCAGGCTCAGCCTGCGTGTTCTATACACACAAGCTCGTCCTTGCTGGTTCCACTAATTAAAAACCTCAACCTAGCTATTAGTCATTCATTTTAATACATGTACATCATATAAGGGAATTTAATTAGCAAAAGTAGCCGCACGGTTCGCGACGGAGGTCGCACCGCCGCCGTTCGTGAAGATTGTGAGGCAGAGCAGGATCCCGAAAATCCTCGACACGATCGCAGAAGACGAGAAGGAGGCCGCGGCTACCGCGGAGAAGTACTTCTCGTCGCCCTTCAAGAACAACTCGCACTCCGAAATCTCATCATTCATGCGAGAGCTCGACAAGTCCTTCTCGATCCACGGCCAGGAATGGCCTCCGTCGCTTCGCCACCGCCGACCAAGGGATGCTTAATTCAAAGTTTTATGTGGAGGGATTTGAACAAATCGATCATTACTTTTGCTAATTAAATTCCCTTATATGATGTACATGTATTAAAATGAATGACTAATAGCTAGGTTGAGGTTTTTAATTAGTGGAACCAGCAAGGACGAGCCTGTGTGTTTAGAACACGCAGGCTGAGCCTGCGTGTTCTAAACACGCAGACACAGCCTGCGTGTTTAGAACACGCAGGTTCAGCCTGCGTGTTTAACTAACTCAACCCCGGCTGGTGTGGCGAGCTGACGTGGCGATCCGGCTGACGTGGCTCGCTGACATGGCAGGAAGAGGGCCATTTTTGCAAATACAAATTTTGCAGGGCCATTTTTAAAAATTTAAATTTTTATAGGGTCAATTTCAAAAAAAGCCCGTTATTTAATTGCTACCCATACACCCCAAAAGGGGGTGTATGATGCACACCCCACCCATCCAAGGGTGGGGCTTCCTCCACTGGTCACTTCGATGTGACCAGTGAAATTCACCCCACCCTAGGATGGGTGGGGTGTAAGATGTACACCCCGTCAGGGGTGTACACTTATATTTACCCTATTTAATTAGGGGCTCACAAGTATTTTTGAGATTTTTTTTTTTCTCTATTTCATGAAACAATAGTATTTTTATTTTTAAAATAAAAATACTAATTTTGTATTAAAAAAAAAATTATAAATTTTATTTTTTATAAAACCAAATAAACAAAAAATTGAAAATAAAAAAAAATTATCTTGACAAACCCTTTCTTTTAAAAAAAAAATTTATAAAAAAACTAAATAGTCTTTATGTTTGGTTTAGATATAAGCTAGAATTACTTATTCTAGTAATAAATATAAGTTCAAAAATAAATATGAATAAGATCAAATTTGTATTTAAATAAAAATTAGATTATTTTTTTAGAATAAAAAAAATAACGTTTCGATAGTTATATTCAACAGTGAGAATAAGAGTAATTTTATTTTAAAATAATAATATTTTATTTAATTAATTAATATAAAAATATAAATTAAATAATAATTTAACTTATTTAATTAACTATTACTAGATAATCTAATATTAATTGATAAAATAATTAACAATAATAAGTATTATTGATAAATAATTTAATCAACTACAAATAATTTAATAAATTAATTAGTTAATTATTTAATAGTTATATAATTAGTTAATAAAATAATTAGATTAGTTAAAATATTAAATTAATTAAAAAGTTAAAATAATAATTAAAATTATAATTATTTTAATTAAGTTTATTCTCAAGTGAAAACTAAGTTTGTTCCAGAAAGAAAATCTGAAACGGTATTTATAGCCTTATACCAGTTTATTCAAAAAAGATGAGTACTATTATTCTATCCATAACAAAATGCATTTAGAGGGACATGACTCAAACAAAATCTTATTTCATATCTTGTTATCCAACCAAACGGTATTTTTAGTAATTTAAAAAAATTATTTTAACAATCTATAAAAATTATTTTCTTGCGTCACAATATTGTAAAATTTTCAAACCCGTTAAACTTTTGAGAGAAACAGAAAATTATTTAAAATATTTAGATAAAGATATACAATTCTAATCTTCAATTTAAAAACTATAAACTTATGAGAGAAACTGAAAATTATTTAAAATATTTAGATAAAGATATACAATTCTCATCTTCAATTTAAAAACTATATTTATTATTTTAAAAGAGCAATGCTATATGTACACCCCTTTGGGGTGTACATCTTACATGCCCACCATCTAAAAGTGAAGGTATAATAAGCTCCCCACCCTTAGGGTATTCATATAACATTTTCCATCTTAAAAAGCTTGTACAATTTTTTGTTGTCAATTTTAGAGTGACTTGATGAGCATGAAAATAATTTTAAAAATTATAAAATTTAGGCTTTTTTTGTATTATATTTATTTTTTATTTTATAAATAAAATTTTATATATCAAAAAGTATATGAATGGACAGTTTAATTATTTGCAATCATTTCATCCAAAGTATTTATTTGACCAAAATAAAATAAAATTTTTAAAATAAATTTATTTTTTATTTTTAAAAATTTTTAAAATAAATTATTATTTATTACTTAGCCAGATGCATTATAAGTTATTTAACAATAATAATAATAAAAATTCAATACTTTAAAAAATATATAATTAGTTTTTGAAAAAATAAAAAATAAATACGATAGTAAACGTGGGCTGAATTTCTAGAAAACTTAAATATTTTAAATAATATTTAAATTATTAATCATCAAATCAAATGAGCAACGTTCAAATCTGATCTATAATTTAAAAAAAAAAAAAAAAAAAAAAAAAAAAAAAAAAAAAAAAAACTAGGCTCTATTTCTAGCACCATGGGTCAACTCCAAATGGGCACTTAAAAAAAGTTTTCCAAATGTATCAAATTCAGTTTTCAGAAAATTTGAGGGTATATTTGATTTGAGTTATTTTGTTGGAATCATTGTGTTTGATCCATCGTAATTTGATCGTAACTATAGTATTACAAATAGTATAAAATTAATTCTAAAATATTATTAAACAGTATGTAAAATTAATATATTGTATTACTGACGATGAATTATTTTACTTATTATATAAAATTATAAATTTATCTTTCCAATCTCTCCAAACACTTTCAACATATAATTTTTAAAGTTTTAATTTAAAATTTAAAATTTAAATTTTAAAATTTAAATTTTAACTTTCAAATTTAGATTTTGAATTTTAATTTTTCAATTTATATTAAAAATTTTAAAATTTTAATTTATAATTATATTTTAATTTTTAAATTTTAAATTTTAAATTTTAAATTAAAATTTTAAATTTTAAATTTTTATTTAGATTTAAAATTTAAATTCAAATTTTAAATTTAAATGCAAATAATATTAAAATTATAGTTTAGTAAAAAATAATATTAAATTTGACAACATGGGCAATGTTGGAATAAA
Source organism: Tillandsia fasciculata (assembly GCA_029168755.2). Lineage (NCBI taxonomy): Eukaryota > Viridiplantae > Streptophyta > Magnoliopsida > Poales > Bromeliaceae > Tillandsia > Tillandsia fasciculata. The sequence goes on from CM054940.1 coordinate 21,924,439, forward strand.
TTACACTTTATTATCACAATTATTAAATTTATTAAATAAAATTTTAAATTTCATCTTTCAAATTTAGATTTTAAATTTAAAATTTGCAATTTATATTTAAAATTTTAATTTATACTTATATTTTAATTTTTAAATTTTTAAATTTTATTTTAAATTAAAATATTAAATTTTATATTTTGTTTAGATTTAAAATTTAAATTTAAATGCAAATAATATTAAAATTATTATTTAGTAAAAAATAATATTAAATTTGACAACATGGGCAATGTTGGAATAAATTACACTTTATTATCAGAATTATTAAATTTATAAAATAAACTAAATATAGTAATTTAATCCAAAATTATACTATTACAGGATCATTAGTAATTTGATTCAGAAATTTTAAATATCTGATTATGTGGAAATAATCTGTAATACTACATACAAATCAAAAATGCTCTTATCATATTTTGCAAGATTAATCATTAACTTAGACCATTCATCATAAAAAAATTAATCTATAACACACAAACACGCACTTAAAAAATATTCTTGAAAATTATAAAATTTACTCCCTTAGATAATTTAAATATCCAAATTATTGAATTCAGTGGAAAATTATTGTTAGAAAAAATAATCGCACTAAATCTGTTTGTGATTAAATTTTCTAACTAGTTTATGTTTAAATTTGAATAACAGAACTTACCTTTAATCGCTATGAAAATTTCAGAAATTGTAGATAAAAATAAATCGAAATAAAATTGATCCGGAAGCGTGCGAGGCACTGCCCTAAGGCGTATTTCGGTCCTTCATGCGGATTAATTGGAGACACCACCCCAAGGTACGACCGGAACTTCCCTTCCTACGAGCACGACCGCGGAAGAGGTTGACGAAGTTTCTTTCAACACCCGATAGTAAAACAATACAAGAAAATGAAATCGAAATAAAAATCAATTACTTGTGTGTGTATGAGTGTGTATATATATATTTGTAAACATGTATACAATACTATATATATATATAGGTGTAAGGTGAATGTTGTCCAACATTCACATCACCATGATAAGAGCAATTAAAGCCCACATTGAGTGTAAAAAAACGTTCAAAATTAATTATATTATTAATAAGAATTAAATGATAATAAATAAGAATCAATAGAATTAAATAAATTTAAATTAATAATAAAATAATAAAAATGATTATTGAGGATTTTAGAAATTTTGAATATTATTCTAACAATCCCCCTCAAAATTCAAAAATTCAAAATAAGAATTAAACTCAATAATTAAAATAAAATAAAATAAGATTATCGGGTGTTTATACTATGCAATAGGTAAGGTGTATTTAAGAGACTTAACCTCACTTAGTGTAAGCAATTTTCATCAGAAGGAATCGGAGTGAACCAGGTCTTGAACTACGTTCCTTTGACCCTGACTTCAACTGCCACACACACACAGTACAGAATTCTCCGTCGCGAGTCTGTGCGTTAAAGGCCATACACAGTATCTTGATTTTTCATAAGAATTTCTATGGACAGCCCACATCTCATAGTCGCGGCTTTATACGAATATTCTTATATAGGTGGTCTTCTCCAAGGATGTGTGTAGAGTTACATCTCGCGAAAATTATCGCCTCGGATTCCATTAAGAGATGTAAGCTCAACCTCAACCACTACACAGAGCACAACTCATCATAGGGATGGAATTGGAACTAAAGTTTCTTTGAATAAACTGTAGAAAGTGCTCTTTGGCCAACCTGACAGCTTGTTTTTACCACATTGAACCTTCTTCAAGGGATCTCCTATCACAAAGGTTGGGTTCCCACTGCAGGAAGGCCCTCTATGGGCAAAGTCCCATCCCCCTCGATGACTCTCGGACCTTAGTCATATTCAGGTCTTTAGTCAAGCAATCTGCAAGATTCTGTTCAGATCTGATAAAACTCAAAGAAACAATATCATAAGAAGATAGGCATCTAACAGATTTTTGTTTTAATTTAATACGTTGACTAGTATTCGAATTTATTAATTTTTTTTTATAAAAATTAATTGCAGTTCGAAAATAGCACCGAATAGATATAAAATTAAACTAAATTAAATATATGAAAGTATGATTTGTGCTGACTGGTTAAATTTTTTTTTATGTACAAACTTTGACTATAGATTCAAATTCAGCTACTATACTATTAATAACACTAAGTTATTGGTGCTATTGTGGTGACCCGAATTCCCGCGAATGATTGGCTACGTGGTCGGCGGCTTGTAAACACCTATTTTTGTGTGTCGAGTGCATTTGCGCGCCAAACAGAAGCCAGAAATGGACTCGGCGTGAAAAATCGATTAAAAACACATATTTTTGTGTTTTGGAGGGAATTCGGGCGACAAGATTAGGGGATTCGGACACCCAGAAGTGGGCGCAAGAAGTCGCAGACCACGGGTCAACTGAGACACGCGTCGCATAGCGATTGGAACTATACGGGACACGTGGCAGCGCAGGATTGGGCGGGCGTGTGGGCACAGAAGACCCGGCGTAATAAACGTGGGCGGCCATACTGCCTTGCCATTTGGTGCGTTGTGATTGGCCGGCGTCAACCGCTCTGTCAGACGGGACATGTGGCGCGAGATCTAGATTTCGGGCGCTGCTTGGATGGCCGCTATGTGTCCGAGCGCACACCTACTATTATCGGGTGCTCGAAAGTTGGGCCTGAAGCTGAGAGTTGGGCAGAATGGCTTGGTGGCTATAAAATGGAGTCTCCTCTTCCATTTTTGGGCTTTTGGTGATGCAAGTTGCGACCAGAGGAGGAACCTGGGAACCTCCCACCACTCTTGATGATCTTTGGAGAGATTTGAAGGCATTTGGATCATCTTCTTCCCTACTTTAAGGAGCTTGTTCATCCCTGCGATTGTTGGCAACTTCGTCGACGGATCTTCCCAAGCTTCCCCAGAGCAAACCACTTGAAGTTTTGAGCTAAAATTTAGAGGGAAGCTTCTCCATAAGTAAATCTACAACTTTCATATTGGTGACCACCCTCCAATTCCACGTTTACTGAGGTATTTTTAACCATCTTTGGAGCCCTTGTGAACAGGGCAGTATTCTGGACAGCATTCAGTATTTATGGATTTTCTTGGCTTTTTGTTTATGGATTTTGAAGTTTAAGGGCATAAAATTCTTCTAAATTTCAAGAGGAACACGTGAGTACCTTTCTTTGGAATTTTTGAAGGTGATTTGTACAAGATCTTCCCTGTTTTTGTGATCCTTATGACAGAGTGAGCTTATTATTTTCTATGTTGAACCCGTTGCGATGTTCAGCCTTGGAGTTTTTCTGAGAATGTAAAAGTTTGAGCACATTTTTATGATCAAGGTGAGCAAGTTTCCTTTTGGTTCAAGCTTGAGATCATGTATGGTTTGGCTTCTACACATCAATGATCACGCTCGCTATTTTTGAGAAAGGATTGGACAACACCGGAGTGATCTTGCCTTCGCAGAATTTTCGTCACTTGTGAAGAGCTTTGTTTTTACTTCCTGGATGTTCCTAAGTTGGTAGAGAACTTAGGAACCAAGTTCGGCTTTGTTTCGTTGAGGTAAGAGTTCAGATTTGGGCACCCGATTATGTTAGAGTCGCTTGCTGGAATTCTACGCATAACCCGGTGTTTTTGCTGTTGTGCTCAATCCGGCAAGAGTTTTTAGGAGCTTTTTGATTCTCGGGGAGCCTGAGGAATGTGCATGTCGAGTTTCGGCTCGATTAGATTCTGGATCGCTGCGTTTCAGGTGGGTTGGATTTCCTCTGAAATCAGCGAACTTCTTACTACGTCTGTTATTGTAGTTGTCAGCATGCTAGTGGTAGTGCTTGCTATTGATGTTTATGATAGTTGTAGAGTTGTGGAACTCTGACTAGTACCACTGTCATATGTTGCATGATATTTAACCAGACTCTAGAAAACTCTTAACTTGGGTATATTTTAGCCGCTTTCAGTCCTTCTACTCTACTTGCATTTTCTTCATGACTTAGAGTTTATCCTCGCCCTGGTTGTGGGTTAAGTGGTCGGGGTAGTGTAGAATGCATATTGCGCTCGTGCCTGAGGGCTGAGTGGAGTCTGGTAGTTGAGGCTTGATCTTGTTATAGTATCGGGAGTCGTTTGGGTAGACGGTGGTCCCGGGTCGTGGAGTGTTCTCCGGCCAGTGTTGTTGGGAGCCGTTTGCGTAGACGGTGGTCCCGGATCGTTGAGCATTTTTCGACCAGTTTTGTTAGCTGTTGAGTTTGTGGTGGTGTGGAAACTTGTAAAAGCAGGACCTTGAACCCATGATGTTTTTGGACACATATTTTCTGTAAACTAATATTTTCTCTCCAAACTTCGAAGGGCCGCCGGAACCTGTTCTTGTTTGATTAAGGTGAAGACACTAGCTTTTCGGGGTTTGAAAAAAAAAACTTGCTTTAAATTGATTCCTTAAAAGCTAAAAATTTATTAAAATGAGTTTTCTCAAATCAAGATGGTTTTTCAAAAAATTGGCTATCTTTTCTCCTCACCCGAAAAGGGTCCGTGTAATAACAACAATTTTTGAATTTCGAAATTATATGGAATTTCGGTAATTGGAATGAAATTAGTTTCTTCAGGAATTTAAAGAGGGTGTTGTTGTTAGCTTTTTGAGGATTTATTTCTCGAGGTGACTTTCACCGGGTTATTGGTGAAATGTGGCTTAAAGGAATGGTCAAGTCCCTTTTTAAATCCGGAGTGCGGGTTGTACCGAAAAACGTAAAAAATAAAATTTTGACAAGTAGGTGGGTTCTCTCCACAAATTTTTTGAGTTGGCTTTTGATTGAGATCTTCGGATGGGAGGGTCGTCACTCTATCGACATCGTTAAACAGAGAACAGGGGTGCGATCAGATCTCAAATTTGACTTACGGATCATTCGAAAATGTACTTTTACTGTCACGGGTCCGAAAGATAATTTCAGCTATTTTTGGTACCCGTTAAGGTGTATCGGTGTATCGGAATGCGTGAAATCTGATTAAAAGTATTTAGCATGCTTTTTGAGATTTTGGAATCTAAGGTACGGTTCTCTTTTGAGGAAAAGAGGATTAAAGGTGCAGGGACGCTTTGGTCATTTTTTATTTTGTTTTTAAAATGAGGGGTATTTCTTGTATGACTTGGATTTGGGGTAAGGGAAAAGTTAATCTTTAATTAGCCCTAATTCTCCTTCTTTCCCAACGTATGGACTAAGAAAAAACCCTAGCTTTTCTTCCTATTCTTTTTCCCTTAAGTTCAGGACACTGTTGTCATCGCCGTTGTCGTCGGAACCATCGAGGCAGGGTCAGCCCCCGCCGCCCCATAGCTTGCACGCCCCGCGCGCCCTACAGCCGCACGCCCTGCAGCCTGCAGCCGCGCGTCACCGCTCTGCAGCCTGCTACCGCACGTCCTGCAGCCTGCAGCCCTATGCCGCGCACCCTGTAGCCTGCGTGCCGCCGCGCCGTGCAGCTCGCAACTCGCGTGGCGTCCGCGCATTTCGCGCGTCGCGGTGCCGCCCTTGCCGTGGGCCGCGCTGCGAGATTCGCTTTTCGTCGTTGATCGGATAGACTTGTTTCGCTTGACGATGTTGGTTCGCTTGACGGAGTTGTTTCACTTGACGGAGTTGTTTCGCTTGACGGAGTTGGTCTCGCTTGACGGAGTTGGTTCGCTTGGCGGAGTTGGTCTCGCTTGACGAAGTTGGTTCGCTTGGCGGAATTGGTCTCTCTTGACGAAATTGGTTTCAGGGGTGGACGTTCGTGGGTCCGCCTAGCCGTTTTTTGTCGCGATCATCGTCGTAGTGACGGTAGAGGCTCGGTTTGCCGTCCGACAATCCGCTTTTCGTCGGGTCGCCGTCAGAGACTGGAGGACCGCATTGGAGGGCGGTTTTTCGCGACTAGAGGGGTTTTGACGTGAGGGTTCGTCGGTTCAGTGTTCCGGGACAGCGGTACATCGTTTTTCTCTTTGGTCTTTTCCTTGACCGCCGGGGCTTCGTCTAGTGATTACGGTACACCTGTAAAATTCTTTTTTTCTATAGTTTTTGTTTTACACGATTTTTCCTATCGGTTATTGTTAGGGGTATTATTATTGTACTTTTACCTTCCGGATGTTCGTTTGTCACGATAAAAGATCTGGTGGACTGCTTGTCCACATCCGAACAACGGTGGAGTCGTTTGGGGCATATTTTTTTATCGGTAAAGCGATCAGTGTGATGGTTCGGACATCAGAACCCCTTTGTTGCATAATTCGTTATTTTGCATGATTTCTGGTAATGAAAATTGTTACGAGTATTATATCTTGTGTTTTGACCTCCGGATGGGTGAATGTCGTGGTAAAGACTTGGTGGACAGTTTGTTCCTATCCGAACAACAGTATAGTTGTTCGGGGCATTTTTATGATCGGTGCGACAATTCGAAAATTGGGAGGTGGTTCCGGTTAATTGGAACAAAGGAAACTTTGGCAAGTGGCTAGGACCACTAAATTGTCGGCTAACATAAAATTAAGAATTTGCTATTTGTGGACCTTGGGTAGGTCCGATGGTTTACAAGAGTTCGCAGAGGAGTCACGTACTCAGGATGACCTTCTAGTAGAGGTGGGTCCCCCGATTTGAAGTTGGGAACTCTGGAAAATCGGTAACATCTGATCTTACTTCTTTTATTATTATTATTGTTTCTTCATGACTATTGTGTGTCAGTAGGATGGTTGTCGCTCACGGTTATTGTGATGATATAGTATATTATTATACATCTTTTTACCGAAGGGTGTACACTAAACACGGTCATTGTGTGGCTTATCCGATCGTCAGGCGATATGAGCGAAAAAAAGTGTACCTTCGATGGTTAAATAATATATGTCATATTGTGATAGGACAAAGGACATTTTTTGGTAGTTTTTTATGTTAGTATCATATTTGACCGGTGGGTTTGTTTCTTCCATACATCACTTGGGTGACTGACTATCGCAGGAGAGTTTCATACTCTGTTATTTGTAAATCAAATGGTGAATGTGGTTGATGTGTATGTTGTATATGTATATTGTAAATATTGATGTCATGCATATACAGAGGAGACTTTGTCCGTTTGTAGGAGAGATCTTGTATATGTAGCGGATCGGTGCACGTGCCAGAGCGGATTATCTTATAAAAAAAAATGCTTCTGAATTCGATTGTTTCCGCTTTCAAAGTGCTCCCGGGGCGTGATAGTTCTAGTGAAAATGGTTTTTTGGAATACATGCCATCCTTTTATACAAACCTCCTCACCCGAGAAGGGGAACGACTGATCTAGATTCTAAGGGTTGTTCCCACATTCCGGCCGAAGAGCCAAATTATGTTTTCCTTCTGTCGGGTGTTCTGTGTATAGTTAATCTACTCTGAGCGGTTGCCTCCGGATGTTTTTACCCATGGAGGAGCCGGTTTCTCCGACTAAAAGGGGTCGAGAACTTCGAAAGGTTGAGTCTGGAACATGTTCTTGTTTGATTAGGGTTGTATGTCATGCCCCGGGGGTTTAAAATAAGCGAAAAATCTATACTTTTTTTTTTCTTTTTTTTTTTTAGTACATCCGCCGGGCACGTGCGCAGATCCGTCACACGTACAAATTCACCTCGCAAACGGACAGGGTCTCCTTTGTATATGCACGGCGTCGCAAGCATAAATCGTAATTTAACCACACTAGCCAATAAGTTAAGTTGAGGCAAAAATATCATCATGCGCAATAACCAAGCCGGCCACCTACATTTTGAAAGGATAAATCCACGGGTTGTAAAATGGTGCCCACATGACACCTAAATTTTATTAAACATTTTTGCAATTTTTTTACTTGATTTGAAAAGAGTGGCCGAAACAACAACTAGTAAAGGAAAATGTTCATCCACGATAAAACACAGCTCAAACCAACATCCAAAATAATGTATCACACGCACATAAGCTAACTAACCGAAATAATCAAAACGTAAGTAAAAGAAAGGTCACCAGCCCCTAATCGGGCTAAGATCCTCGAGTCGCGGTCCCACTGTCGTCCCGGATTCCATCCCTGACCGAACCTGTCACAGTGTGGAAAGTCAGTGACCAAAGAGTAAGAGGTAGATGTAGAACATATAAGATGCTATAAGTACGGAAAGGAAAGCAAACCGATAAACCAGAGCATCCAAAACTTCCCCTCATGAATCCACAATACCCCTGTAAGTCAGAACGGAACACCTGCCAAAAGGTCTAAGGACCCCCAGCGAAACGAAACACATGCCAAAAGGTCTAAGGCCCCCCAGCGAAATGAAACACCTTGCTCTCACCTTGTTACCACTAACCCCTCCACGGCACTTGTGCAGCACCTTAGGTAACCGCGAGGGGTCCCCACTATGTCACCTTGTGGGGTACACGGGTCAAACGTACCACCTGTCCGAAAAAGTACACCATTGTGGTGGCCAAACCGCTGGTGTACGCGTAAGCAACCATGAGCATAATGACCGAAGTCCATGTGTGATATAGAGCACCGCGACACCAGTCGCAACAGATAGTAATTAAAGGGATACTCATGCAAAAAGGGGTTAGTTGAAAACCATCAGCACATCTACTTTACTCTTACATAGAATATGATGAGACATTACTTTAAAAAGGACGTACGAAAAAGGTACCCACCTTGAATCGCGTTGAACAGAACACCTGAAACCGTCCTGCTCCCTTGCACGATTTCCAGACCTAAAAAGGGAAAACCCCAACAAAACATAACATCGATAAGCTAAACCGTGTCCTGGGAAAAGCCGTAGCCCCGAAATCTGTCCAGAACAAGACAGAGAACGCCAAGACCCACCCAGACACGGCGCAAGAACAGCGCGGCACAGAGACAAGGCAGCGCGGCGGCGCGGTGCATGCGGAGCAACCACGCGCGGACACCAGCCCCACGCGGCGCGCTACATGCGGAGCAGCCCCGCACGGGCACCAGCCCCGCGCGTGTGCGCGCTACATGCAGAGCAGCCCCGCGTGGGCACCAGCCCCGCGCGTGTGCGCGCTACATGCAGAGCAGCCCCGCGTGGGCACCAGCCCCGCGCGACGCGCTGTACGCGGCGCAGCACCTCGCGGGCTCCAGCCCCGCGCGGGTGCGTGCTATGGCGGTGCAGCCCCGCGCGGGCACCAGCCCCGCACTGGCGCACTGCATGCAGAGCAGCGCCGCGCGGGCACCAGCCTCGCGCGGCGCGCTGCATGCAGAGCAGCCCCGCGTAGGCACCAGCCCCGCGCGGGTGCACGCTGCATGCAGAGCAGCCCCGCGCGGGCACCAGCCCCAGACAGCGCGCTGCATGCGGCGCAGCCCCCCGCGAGCTCCAGCGCCGCGTGGGTGCGCGCTGTGGCGGTGCGGCCCAGCGCTAGCACCAGCCCCGCGTGGGCACGCTGCATGCAGAGCATCCCCGCGCGGGCACTAGCCCCGCGCGGTGCGCTGCATGCAGAGCAGCCCTGCGCGGGTGCGCGCTGCAAGCAGAGCAGCCCCACGCGGGCTCCAGCCCAGCGCGGGTGCGCGCTGCGGCGGTGCGGACCCGCGCGGGCATCAGCCCCGCGCGGGCGCGCTATATGCTGCGCAGCCCCGCGCGGGCTCCAGCCCAGCGCGGGTGCGCGCTGCGGCGGTGCGGACCAACGCGGGCATCAGCCCCGCGTGGGGGCGCTGTTTGCAGCGCAGCCCCGCGCGGGCTCCAGCCCCGCGCGGTTGCGAGCTGCGGCGGTGCGGCCCCGCGCGGGCATCAGCCCCGCGCGGGCGCGCTGTATACGGGCAGCCCCGCGCGAGCGCGCTGTATGCGGCGCAGCCCCGCGCGGGCTCCAGCCCCGCGCGGGTGCGCGCTGCGGCGGTGCGGCCCCGTGCGGGCACCAGCCCTGCGCGGGCTCGCCCCGCGCGCTCCATTCAGAGCAGCCCTGCGCGGGCACCAGCCCCGCACGGCGCGCTGTATGTAGAGCAGCCCCACTCGGGCTCCAGCCCTACGCGGGTGCGCGCAAGAGGTGCGATAGCGATGGCTGCCCCGCGCGGGCACAACCTCGCGTGGGCGCGCAAGCGCCGCGGTGCGCGGCTGCCCCGCGCGGGCAAAACCCCACGCGGGCGCGCAAGCGGCGCGGTGCACGGCCCTTCAACGGCGCGCGGGTAGCGCGCTCTTCAGCCGCGCGGCGGTAGCGAGGTGGCGGCACGGCGGTAGCTAGGGCATCCTAGCGTCGCCCAAACGTCAAGACCGAAAACGCAAAACCCAAACCTAAAACACGAAACGACGAAAACGCGGGAGAGATAAACGCCGCTAACCTCGATCTATTGGAGAAGATGATCCGTTCCCATTCCGTGCGGTGGTGAGGATTCGGACCCACTCCCCGCTGACGATAACGTCTCGTTCCCGGCTTCCGGCCCGTTGATCGAAGAAGGTTCAGGTTTTGCTTTTCCTTTTCTCTCTTTTCTCTCCGATTTGGGTTTCCTTACTTTCCTTTTTTCTTATACGTACAATTAAATCCCTAAATGTGATAAACGAGATTCTCTAACAAACCTCTAGATAAGAGTGCCACCTAAGCCACGTTCTAAACAAGTCGGCGCGGATATTAATGCACCCAAGCCTTAACGGGTTTGACTTATCCCATCATACCCGTTAACATAAAAGCCTCAATCCGGGAGATCCGTAAGTCGAATTTCGGATCCGATCGCTCCGCCTTTCACTCGGGCTCTATCATGGAAAAATATCCGCAAACCACGACGGTCTACCCAGAAAAACTTGATAACTTATTTTCCCTAATAAACTAATTTATTAAAAGAAAATAAAAAAGAGGACAGGATAAGTCATGATACTACATTGTAGGCACCAGCATTTTAGAATTCTCGGACCCTTACTGTGCCGACTAATTTACTCTAGACTATGAGCTTGTATTTGAGCCGAGTGTGGATGTGGTTGATCCTGAGTGTGGACTATAGCCTGCATTAGCCGTATTGAGCTCGACTATGATGTGCTGATTTTTTTCCGTGGGGTCGCTCCCCTCGAGTGCCGCTCCGGAGCTGGACCTGCTACATGTTTTCGCATGACGTCGATACAGTCCAGGTGGACGCCGAACGTAAATCCTGCCCGGTGTGGATGATGGTAGTAGGTGGGCGCAGGCTTGACTGGACCCTATGAGGCAGTTATTGAGATTGGGTATTTTCTTTGAGCACCTCGAGATCTAGTAGTTTCATACTATCATCTGTTTCACCCATTGAATATCGTAGATAGATGTATGATAGCTGTAGATCTTATTCCGACTTATCTCTTTTTCTCGTATAGAAGTTCTATTATCTTATGTCTCTTGGGCAGACCATTGATCTTGGAAACGGTACCAACTGAGAACTACTGATTGATATAGTTCTCAGACGCTCCGTGGTGACTAATTTACAAAGACTTCCCCGTTTGTTTCTACACCGGCTGGTTGGTCGGATCGAGGTAAGGGAGTCGCGAGCTAGATCCCTACCCATATTATACTTTGGTAAGATAGAAGTATGTCACGCCCCGGGAGTAATTTTAAAACGGAAACAGTTGAATTTTGGGACCTTTTTTTTTTTTTTTTAAGATCTCCCGCCATGGCATGTGTATAGACCCGCCACACATACAAGATTTCTCTGTATAAACGGATAGAGTCTTCCCTGTATATGCACGACGTCCCCATGTACAAAATCATATACAACATACACACCAACCACATTCACCATTTGATTTATAAATAATAGAGTAGAAGCTTGAAATGTAACATTACCTTATTTTTATAAATCAGCACGTACCTGTGCAACAATTTGTTTGAAAGGATAAATCCACAAGGTTTAAAAATAGTGCACACACGACACTCAGTTTTCCAAAGCAGTTTTTGCAAATCCTTTTTATATTTGAAAAGCCCGCGTCCACACGACGCATCCATAAAAACCATCAACCGAAAACACAGTTTCAAAGGTATGTTTATCCAACAACACAAGACCGTCTCAACATCCACACCTCCACAATATCAAAGTCCACATGCATAATATCAGACCATAAGAGGATATAACCAAAAGAAAGGAGAAAGGAGAAGAACCTGACCGGGAAAAACCTATATCTTGATAGGTAGCGTCCTCACCACCGTCCTAATTCCCACCCCCGACTGAACCTGTCACAAAGTGGGAGTCAGTGACACAACCATGATAATATAAAAGGTAACAACTATAAACATAGTGCAAACAAAATACTATAGTAGCAAGATAACCCTAAATCGTATCTCGAACACTCGAGCACTATACCACTACCGATCAATCCATGATAGGAGAAACACACTGTCATCCGACATGCCGCCATGTCGGCCCATCGACCGCAGGCAATGTCATCTATCGTACCCGCCTATACCACCACATCACTATCATCCGACAACCTCAAGCAAGGTCATCCATCGTACCATAGCCGCCATATCGGTCCATCGACCTCAGGGAAAAGAACAGTCCCGCTCAGAACCTGGTGCATAATAACCCCCCACTGCACGAGTGCAGCACCACAAATAGCCGCAAGCGGCCCCCACTCGCCTCATCTTGTGGGGTTCACGGGTCAAACAGACCACATCTCCGGAAAAGTACACCCGCGCGGTGGCCAAACCGCTGGTGTTCGTGAAAAGTGCCATGAGAATGTCGAAATCAAGTCCAAATCCAAATCCAGGTGCCGCGACAAAAGTCGCCCAAGTGTTGTATCATAATATGTCATAAAGGAAAACAGTAAAGTGTAAGGTCAGATATTACCAGTTCACCAGAGTTCCCGACTCCAAGTCGGGGTACCAACCTCTACCCATTGTTCGGAGAGGGCAAACTGCCGATCAAGTCTCAAACCGCGACATCCGTTCATCCGGAGGTCCACGTCACCCAAAATATCCCATAATACGATAAAACATAACAATATAGAATTGTGCAACAAAGAGGTTCTAAGGGTGTACCCACCTGAAACTGCGAACCAACTCCGTCAAGCAAAACTGTACCGTCAAGCAACTGCGTCCAGGAAAAACAACACCGTTAAGCAATTCCGTCAGGAAAACAGCACCGTTCCGCAACTCCGTCAGAAAAACAACACCGCTGGGCAACTTCGTTGGGAAAATAGCACCGCTCAGCAATCTCCGTCAGGAAAACAGTACCGCTCAGCAACTCTGTCAGGAATGCAGCACCGTTTAGCAACTTCGTCAGAAAAACAACACCGTTCAGCAACTCCGTCAGGGAAACAACACCGCTCAGACTGCACCGTTAAGAACTTCGCACAGCGAACTGCATCGCCAAAACTGCACCGTTAAGAACTTCGCTCAGCGAAACTGCACCGCTAAGACTTCACCGTCAAGAACTTCGCTCAGCGAAATTGCATCGCCAAGACTGCACCGTCATGAACATCGCTCGGCGAAACTGCCCGTCAGTGAAAACTGCATCGTCGACGAAACTCCGTCGAGCAACACTACTCGGTCCAGCGAAACTGCACCGTCGACGAAACTCCGTTAACGGCGACGATTCGAACCAAGCTGATGGCCGTGCGGACGACGCGCGCGTACAAGGGGGCAGCGCGGGCGGCACACGCAGGGAAGCTGTGGGCGGTGCGCGCAGGTGGGCTGCGGGCGGCGCGCACAGGCGGGCTAGGGCACACGAGCGGCAGGGCGGCTAGGGCACGCGAGCGGCGCTAGCCACCCATGCGCGGTTGCAGGGCTGCAGCGTGTGCGGCTGCGCAGACAGCAGCGCGCGTGGATGCAGGGCTGCAGCGCGTGCGGGCTGGCTGCGCAAGCGGCTGTAGGGCTGCTGGCTGCCCGTGCGGCTGCAGGGCGCGCGGGCTGGCTGCGCGTGCGGCTGGCTACGCGGGCTGCACACGCAGGGAAGCTGCGAGCGGCGCTCGCAGAAGGGCTGCGGGCGACGCGCACAGGCGGGCTAGGGCACGTGAGCGGCAGGGCGGCTAGGGCACGCAAGCGGCGCTGGCCACCCGCTCGCTGTTGCAGGGCTGCAGTGCGCGCAGGCTGGCTGCGCGCGCCCCTGTAGGGTGGTTGGCTGCGCGCGCGGCGGCGGCCCGGGCTGGCAACGCACGCAGCAGTGGCGCGGGCTGTGAGGCGCCGGGCGATGGAGCACGGGGGCGGCGGCCATCCTCACCACCTCCGCGACGACGGGGAAGACGACGGCACCAATCGTCGATGCGCAAAATGAGGAAGAAGACGATGGGACCACGATCTCCGATAACGATGGTGTTTTTGAATCCGGTATCCGATGATGGCTACGTTTTCGGTTACGATCTCCGACACGCACAACGGGGACCAAGAAGAAATCCAATCTTTTAAAATTACTTTTTTGGGGAATATCGTAAATAAATAAAATCTTTTTAATTTTTTTGTACGTATGAGAGTCCCAAATCCCCTAATATATATATATATATATATATATATATATATATATATATATATATATATATATATATATATATATATATATATATTACCAAAATTCCTCGATAAGCATGCCAAACATCCAAAACGTCTCATAGCCGCTAGCACGGATCCTGATGCACCAAAAACTTAACGGATACTGAAAGTCCCCACACTCACACTCCCGGACCCGATAACTTAAAAGTATCATTCCGGGAGATCCGCAAGTCGGATTCGCGAGCCGATTGCACCGCCGTCCTCCGCTTGACGACACCAACAGAGTGATGACCTTCTCATCCCAAGATCTCACCCTAAAAGTCAGTCTGAGCAACAACGGAGTAAACCCGCAAACCCGTCGAATCCCGTTATTCCTCGATTCCGATGCAACTCGCACCCCATATTCAAGGACGGGTTTGACCAACCCTTAAACTACCTTCATCAATAATCCGATGAAGACCATGCCGGAGGTCAAATTCTCAAAAGGCTAACAACAGCACCCTCCTTAAATTTCGAAAAGGACGAAATAAAATCCGAAATCCAAATTTCACAATCGATTCCGAAATTCAAAAATCGCTGTTATTACATCACACCCCCCTTAAAAAAAGTTTCGTCCCTGAAACTTAACCAGTATACCAGAAATACAACTCCGGTAAAACTCCCTCGACCTCCGGCTCTAAACCCACGTAGAAACACGTCCCCTGTGATTAACCACTATACCAGTACGTAGGGACAAGGTCGGGTACATAACTACGTGCTCTCACGTGCCAAGATCCGCATCGTGGTTAAAAAGCTACCGTCGAAGCATTGACACGTGGTACACCTTATATACCCAGTCGGGACTTGGTGGTAACCCTGAACGATATGCTACCGAACTGAACCGCCCCAAGATTTCAGACAACCTGTGGGCTCAACTTGCCCTGCAAACCTAACCGTCTGATCCCTCTTGGTCGGAACTAACCTGAGCAAAACTGCTCCCCGACTTGGAGTACCAAGTCATAATGCCACCAGTCCGCATATCACTTCTGACGGCTCTGAGCGGTCAGCAACGAAAGTCTCACGATTCGTTGAGATACCTCAGTTCTACCACCAAATCCGGACCGACGAACCCTTGCTTGCCCAAAACAAACCAACAACAAGGGAAAAAATCAACACTGACGCCCTCACAAAGTCCCACAAGGTGCCAACAAAAAAAAAAAGCCTGGTCATTAACCACAACTAATCCTACCGTGAAAGACAACGAAACTGTCCATCACCAACTCGAGGCCACTAGCTCGGAGCATATCCACTACCCCGGATCGCCCGCTCCGACTGTCCGTCCCTCCGAGGTGGCAAGAAAAACTAAAGCTAGGTTTCAACTCTACGACCTACCACAAGGTCTACCCCAAAGAAAGAGATGCATATCGAGTATCCAAGTCGAAAGTGACCACTATCGGAACTCCATGTAGTCAACAGATCCCATTGACCTACACTTGTTCCAATTGATCAAAGAATCACAACCCAAAATTGCATTAAGACTAAGCCTTGATCGTGGGAAGCTGGTGACAAAAATCAAGAGATCCGCTCCCACTTCCATCCCGACACCGAAAGTGGGGGCAACACTCTTGTTGACCACTAACCCATCGGCCTCCAGGTACAACGGACTACCATCCAAAACCTACCAGGTTAGAAAAAAACAAACAAAGAATACAACAAGGATAACCTTGCCGTACAAAACTGCCTAGGTTTACCGCGCACACCCAAGGGATCACGCGCCAACCTACCTATGAGACAACCTAAACCGACTTTCTTGTGTAGAACACAAGAACCCAAACCAGAGCTAATCCCCCCACTACACGAAACTAACCAGCTCCACCCAGCGTCAAACGCTAAACCCACGACATAGAGTCGCCACCTACGCACACTCGTGCGAACTAGACACACTAAACCTGGTGATCTCCTTTTAACCCAAAGGAGTACCCAAAAACCCCACCACGAAGATTCTCCAAAACCAATGCGGTGACCACAGCAATAGCCAAAACTATGGGTAACAACCGTAGGGGGAGAATTCTCATTCCCACCTATACCTTGCCTAAGTCATGTAAACTGACTACTAAACTGCTGTCACCAAAGTTAACATACCTAACAGGTAAAACCCAACAAGAAACTTCCTCAACAACACCCGCCACGGTATACCTGCGGCAAACAAACCCTACGGGAGACTACTAAATTACTAACAGCAGAAGTGGTAGAAAAGGGAGTGGGGTGGTGTCCTCACAGTTGCACCCTAAGGGTCCACGCTAGTAGTCCCCGGCGTAGGTCCAGGAACCACTACCGAGGGAATAGCCAGGGGCACCATCTTCCACCAATGAACGGGCGATCTCCGCAAGAAAAAGACTGCTAGAGGAAATCGCTCGCGCTCCTCCAACCACAACCCTCTAATGCGTCACATTGGTGTATCTACCCACACCCTACGACCAAAGGACCGGTCGCGTCACTAGTAAACACCAGCAGATTGTACCACTAAATCCGCCAAACCTACCCTCACCCGAACCTGCCTCACACTAAAAGCAGCATCTCTTCCTACTGAGAAGGTGGAGAGGGTGAGGGAGATTGCTACCACAGTCACCCTCACAGGGTCCCCATCAGTAGCCCCTAGCGTAGGTCCAGGAACAACTACCGAAGGAACATCCGAGGGTGCTCTCTCCTATCCTTGTGCAAATCCCGCAGTGGTGACCTCAAGGGCGTTGCGGCAAAAGTTAACACCACCTGTCATCGATACCCGCGACGACAAGAACGGCCGGCATAGGGGGAGGGATCTGGAAAACATAAACCAGCGCAACAATCTGCCGCACTATCAATCTCACCATGTGCATGAACACCGCCAACTGACCCACCATGACTTGAGCCGGTTGCCTAATCACGTGATTTTCAACAACTATCAAGGACTCGGTGGTGGTCGGCCTCGACCCCATCCTCCTTTCCGCCTCCCGTAAATCTAGCACAAGGCAAACTCGCACAAACAAAACAATAAAACCACCTGACTACACCAGCACAATACCCGTGCTAAACCGAGAATAAATTCTAAACAATCCCACACTCTCGCGTATCTAAGACTTAGGTTATTCCATATGTCAACTGCATGTGATATTGTACTTAGTGGATGTTGGACACATATTTTAGTGGATGTTGGACACATATTTCAATAAAAACCGTGGTTGATGCCATTTTTCTCTGATACTATTTTAATCTGTCACGCCCGGGGAGTAATTTTAAAGCGAAAACGGTTGAATTTTGGGACCTTTTCTCTTTTTTTTTTTTTTTAAGATCTCCGGCCTTGGCACGGGCACAGACCCGCCACACATACAAGATTTCTCTGTATAAACGGACAGAGTCTCCCCTGTATATGCACGGCGTCCCCATGTACAAAATCGTATAAAACATACACACCAACCACGTTCACCATTTGATTTACAAATAACAGAGTAGAAGATTGAAATGTAACATTACCTTATTTTTATAAATCAGCGCGTACCTGCGCAACAATTTATTTGAAAGGATAAATCCACAAGGTTTAAAAATAGTGCCCACACGATACTCAGTTTTCCAAAGCCGTTTTCGCAAATTCTTTTTATATTTGAAAAGCACGCGTCCACACGACGCATCCATAAAAACCATCAACCAAAAATACAGTTTCAAAAGGTATGTTTATCCAACAACACAAGTCGTCTCAACATCCACACATCCACAATATCAAAGTCCACATGCATAATATCAGACCATAAGAGGATATAACCAAAAGAAAGGAGATAGGAGAAGAACCTGACCGGGAAAAACCTATATCTCGATAGGTAGCGTTCTCACCACCGTCCGGATCCCCACCCCCGACTGAACCTATCACACAGTGGGAGTCAGTGACATAACCATGATAATATAAAAGGTAACAACTATAAACATAGTGCAAACAAAATACTATAGTAGCAAGATAACCCTAAATCGTATCTCGAACACTCGAGCACTATACCGCTACCGATCAATCCATGATAGGAGAAACTCACTGTCATCCGACATACCACCATGTTGGCCCATCGACCGCAGGCAAAGTCATCCATCATACCCGCCTATACCACCACATCACTATCATCCGACAACCTCAAGCAAGGTCATCCATCGTACCATAGCCGCCATATCGGTCCATCGACCTTAGGGAAAAGAACAGTCCCGCTCAGAACCTAGTGCATAATAACCCCCCACTGCACGAGTGCAGCACCGCAAATAGCCGCAAAGGGCCCCCACTCGCCTCACCTTGTGGGGTTCGCGGGTCAAACGGACCACCTCTCCAGAAAAGTACACCCATGCGGTGGCCAAACAGCTGGTGTTCGTGAAAAGCGCCATGAGCATGTCGAAACATAATCAAGTCCAAATCCAAATCCAGGTGCCGCAACAAAAGTCGCCTAAGTGTTGTATCATAATATGTCATAAAGGAAAACAATAAAGTGTAAGGTCATATATTACCAGTTCGCCAAAGTTCCCAGCTCCAAGTCGGGGTACCAACCTCTAACCGTTGTTTGGAGAGGGCAAACTGCCCATCAAGTCTCAAACCGCGACATCCGTTCATCCGGAGGTCCACGTCACCCACAATATCCCTTAATACTATAAAAACATAACAATATTGAATTGTGCAACAAAGAGGTTCTAAGGGTGTACCCACCTGAAACCGCGAACCAACTCCGTCAAGCAAAATTGTACCGTCAAGCAACTCCGTCCAGGAAAAACAGGACTGTCAAGCAATTCCGTCAGAAAAACAGCACCGTTCCGCAACTCCGTCAGAAAAATAGCACCACTGGGCACCTTCGTCAGGAAAACAGCACCGCTCAACAATCTCCATCAGGAAAACAGCACCGCTCAGCAACTCCGTCACGAAAGCAGCACCGTTCAGCAACTCCGTTAGAAAAATAGCACCGCTCAGCAACTCCATCTGGGAAACAACACCGCTCAGACTGCACCGTCAAGAACTTCGCTCAACGAACTGCACCGCCAAAATTGCACCGTCAAGAACTTCGCTCAGCGAAACTGCACCGCCAAGACTGCACTGTCAAAACTTCGCTCAGCGAAACTGCCGGTTAGTGAAAACTGCACCGTCGAAGAAACTTGGTCGAGCAACACTGCTCCGTCCAGCGAAACTGCACCATCGATGAAACTCCGTTGACGGCGGGGACTCGAACCAAGCGGACGACCACGCGGACGGCGCGCGCGCACTAGGATGCATCGCGAGTGGCACAAGCAAGGAAGCTACGGGCGGCGCGCGCAGGCGGGCTGCGGGCGGCACGCGCGGCAGGGCGGCTAGGGCACGCGAGCGGCACTGGCCACCCGCGCGCGGTTGTAGGCTGCAGCGCGTGCGCCTGCGCATATAGCAGTGCGCGCGGCTGTAGGGATACAGCGTGCGCAGGCTGGCTGCGTGCGCGGCTGCAGGGATGCAGCGCACGCGGGCTGGCTGCGTGCGCGACTGCAAGGCGGCTGGCTGCGCAGGCTGCACACGCAGGGAAGCTGCGGGCGGCGCGCGCAGGCGAGCTGCGGGCGACGCGCGCAGGCGGGCTAGGGCACGCGAGCAGCAGGTCGGCTAGGGCATGCGAGCGGCGCTGGCCACCTGTGCGCGGTTGCAGGGCTGCAGTGCGCGCGGGCTGGTTGCGTGCGCGGCTGTAGGGCGGCTGGTTGCGCGCACAGCGGCGACGCGGGCTGGCAGCGCACGCAACGGCGGCGCGGGCTGCGAGGCGGTGGTCGACGGAGCACGGCGGCGACGGCCATGCTCACCACCTCCGCGATGACGGGGACGACGACGGCACCGATCGTCGGTGTGCAAAACGAGAAAGAAGACGATGGGACCACGATCTCCAATAACGATGGTGTTTTCGAATCCGGTATCCAGTGATGGCGACGTTTTCGATTTCGATCTCCGGCACGCACAATGAGGACCAAGAAGAAATCCAATCTTTTAAAAATACCATTTTGGGGAATATCGCAAATAAATAAATACTCTTTAATTTTTTTGTACGTATGAGAGTCCCAAATCCCCTAATATTTAAGATATTTATTTATTTTTACCAAAATTCCTCGATAAGCGTGCCAAACATCCGAAAGTCTCGTAACCGCTTGCATGGATCCCGAAGCACCAAAAACTTAACGGATACCGAAAGTCCCCACACTCACACTCCCGGACCCGATAACTTAAAAGTATCATTTCGGGAGATCCGCAAGTCGGATTCGCGATCCGATTGCACCGCCGTCCTCCGCTTGACGACGCTGACAGAGTGACGACCTTCTCATCCCAAGATCTCACCCTAAAAGTCAGGCCGAGCAACAACGGAGTAAACCCGCAAACCCGTCAAATTTATCCCCTTATTCCTCGATTCCGGTGCAACTTGCACCCCAGATTCAAGGACAGGTTTGACCAACCCTTAAACTACCTTCATCAATAATCCGGTGAAGACCATGCCAGAGGTCAAATTCTCAAAAGGTTAGCAACAACACCCTCCTTAAATTTCGAAAAAGACGAAATAAAATCCAAATTCCAAATTTCACAATCGATTCCGAAATTCAAAAATTGATGTTATTACAAAGTACCTCCCCTGATAGTGGGTTCTATCCTGTACCATAATTGTATTATTTTAATTTTTTTCTTTGTATTGCTCATAGATGTTGTATTTGAGGTATATTGGGTTGTATTCAGTGGTACAAAAAATTTGAGATTTTTATTTATAGTAGTTTTATTTTAGCTCTAATATATGCTAGTTATAAACTTTATCTTTGCTGATTTGACGCTTTACCTATGCAAGGTTTCCCGTATGGGTGACGGATCTGTTGGCGAGTCCGGATTGCAGTTTCAACCACGAGGCATGACAATTATTAAGTTTTTGACCCTTGGATTAAGGGATGTGTGGTTGAGATGATAGTGAGCCCCTAGTGTCACGCCCCGGGGTAACCAGAACCCGGGCCCGCCAACAGATCCGCCGTGTACACAGAATTTTCCATGTACACGAAGCGCTAGTAACCTGCTCAGATAGATAATATACAGTAGAAGAGCATAATAGAGCTGAACTAATAGAACTAACAGTAATCTCAGACTGAAGTAAACTGTAAACTGAAATAAAAGCACAATATACTCCCAGCTCACCATAAGTAATACAACCAGCTGGCCAGAGCCAGACCCCAAAAGTAAACTACTATAGTCTGAGATACAAAAGGGGAGTACAGTAATAGTCTAACTAAACTCACGCTCGGGGTAGCCGATCTAGCTAGTCGGCGATCCTCTTACCTCGATCTGCTGCCGAAGGCCCAGCAGCTCCCACAGTCGACTCTGCAAAACAAAGGGGGAAAAGAACAAGAAACAACAATGGGGGGTGAGAACTACTAGATAAACCAGTAGCCTCCCCTAGTGGGTAAAACCTCTGATGCTGACGCACCCACTAGGAATAAAGAGGCAAAAAGGAAAGAACAGTGGTATGCAATAAAGACTGCTGAAAAAAACTACCACTACTATGCCTCTAAATGCAGTGCCAAAAGATGACTGTAAAGATGCAACTATAAAGCTGTCTGCCCAAAGAAAACCCAATCAGAGGGCCAGGAAATACTGGCACTGCCTGCTCTGTCATCACTCACAACTCACCAACTGACCGGCACCCATCACGGTCTAAAAGCCTACTCCGGAGTGGCACTCGAGGGGAGCGACCCACACGAGTAAAGTATCTCTGTATCAATCATCACTGTAACCAATGTCTCACAATAGCAGGACTGGATCATGACCATGATCAAAGTGGGAATACTCCATCCACTAATGCAACCCTGATCCCCAATCTGATGTGATAACAACATCCGGTCAACCGCCCACAATCCGCGGTCACCGCTGAACCCATAAGCCCCAATCTGATAGGGTAAAAACATCTGGTCAACCGCCTAACATCCGCGGTTGCCACTATGCCCCACAATCCCCCAAGACAATCCCAACTGTCCCAAGCAATGCTATCTCCAAAATCCCGATCAGACTCGAGCATCATGCATCGATAGAGATGTTGGGTTTAGGTTAATAAGGATCTAATAGGGGAAAAAATACCTAGAGGGGGGTGAATAGGTGTAAACAATAAACACTCAAAAAATCATTGTGCGATAAAACCCAATGCGAAAAAATAAAAGAACACACAAGATTTTTACGTGGAAAAACTCCAAACCGGAGTAAAAAACCACGGGACCGATAACACGGCGAAATCCACTAGAATTAACACACGTACAAGGTGATATAACGTACTCACAGACGACTCAACCTTTTACCATACGCCCCTAGTCGATCTTCCCGCTCGCTCCACGACGCTTCTCGAATCCACGATCCGCGCCCAACGCTGAATCCACAGCGTCCAACGTCGAGTCCATGACGTCCAACCGAATCCACGGTCTTCACCCAATGGCACGCTTCGAATCCACGAACGCACCTCGCTCCGAATCCACGAGAGCGGTTGCACCTTGAATCCACAAGGCCACGCGAGTCCACGCGCCGATTTGGGGTAAATCGTTGTTTGTTTGGGTGGTGATGATCCGCCGAATACTTAGATCAAGATAGATCGGAAATACCATCTAAGTATTCATTAGTTTGATTCTACTCAAAATGTGAGTATGAAAACCTAGAATCAAATAATCAATATAGATGAAGAAACATAGAATAAATCTATTGATTTCCTTTCTTCTCTATATGTGGATCTAAGGCCGTATAAATGATATCTGAAAATGACGGTCTATTTGGATGCCCTAGAAATGACCATAGGGTCTATTTATAGGTTAGAAACCCTAGGAAGAATATTCGGATCAAAAACAAACTTTTCTGGAAAGTTTTACCGACGGCGATCCGGATTGGATAAGCCACGATCCGGATTGCAGAAGCACAGAATGCAGTTTCCAGAAAATCACCTGTTCGGGATCCGGATCATAATCCACGATCCGGATCGTTCATACATTTTCACCAAAACACATCCCATTCGGGATCCGGATTGTACAAGCTGTGATCCGGATTGCAGCAATGTATGAACGAACACCCTTCGGGATCCGGATTGAAAGCCACGATCCGGATCCTGAACATGTCCCATGTCCAGTTTTTGATGAATAAGCAATTAAAACCTCTTCCAGGTGTTTCTACACTATAAGAAGTATTCGGATCATCAAAATTCTTTAGTTAAACGTACCTGATCCTTTTGAATTCTTCTTTCTTGAGATTGAGGTATATGATCCAAAGTTTCTTCATCTTCAATCTTCAAGACTTAATACATTCACGAAATACGCCAACTCAAATTCCGTAACAATCTCCCCCTTTGGCGGTTTCGTGACAAAACACAAATCCACAAAGAAAATTCAAAAAGATATTTTTGTTGCTATCACCATACAACAAAAATTTACAAAAGAGTTCCAGAAATTAAAAACATGAGATAAACTCCTAAGACAGACTCTAGACTTAGACATCTGTAATCTCTGCACACAGAAAACATTCTTGACAAACAAAATCGTTAGATACCTCAAGAATTGAAACATACAAAACCAAGTACAGAGATAGAGTTTATCTCATCATGACATTTAAAAGAATCAGATATGTAAGAAATCATAGTTAAAACCAACATATCTTCTAAGCAGTTGAAAACCAAATGTCAAAGTATGTTAGTCCAACATCAACTTGTTAGTCATATTACATGCCCAAATAGTTAGTCGAATAGTTAGTATAGAAGCATGTCACAAATCACAAAAGAAAACCAAAGTTGAGTTGAGATTCATACTTACCTTGATATCATCGATATTCACAATCATTGTTCAAAGTTCATTCATCATTGTTCATTGTTTTCTCTAACTCTCTCCCCCTTTTTGTCACAAAACAAAGCCAAAACGTAGCATGAGCTACAATATGTAAGGAGAGTAACAAAAAATAAGTTCTAAAATATGCACAAACTGAGAACTAAACTAAAGGAGTAAAGAAAAAACCAATGTTCTGAGAACTAAGAACCCAAAACTAAGGTGACCAATGTTGTTGCTCAGTCTGAAGAGTCTGAACTAGTACAGCTCAGCTTGCTTAAAATCCCTTTAAGCAAGTTCTTAAGGTTTGAATATTTTTTCTTGATCTTCTTGTGTTCAGAGGAGATTTGCTGAAGTTCTCTCGATATCTTTCATGTGTAGCAGAGATTCTTTGTTGTTCCTGACGAATCGATTCCAATATCTCTGTCTCAGTTGTCCGTGTCTTTGAATAAGATGGACGCTGTCTGGATGCAGATGGTGCATCAGGTCCTGCAGTCCATGGTGATCCAGTTTGCAAAATTCCAGAAAGTGAGCGTGCTCTGGTTAGAGGCCCACTATGCTGACTTGTACTTCTTTGAACACTTTTCCTTCTTGTATATTGTATGGTCGTGGAGGCAGATTTCATAAGTCTCTTTCCTTTGGTGACTTCCTTTCTTCTTCATCAATTTTTCGTTGAACATCCTTAAAGAATTCGTCCCATTCTTCACTATTGTAATCCGAGCTGTCTTCATTGGCTCTTCCGGTTTGTCTCGAGTTGAGACGCTGGTTCTTCTTTAACAGATGAACCCCCAGGCACCATTGCGACCAGCAAGATGATCAACCAGGAGAATGCCATTGATTCTAGTGCTTTGAGTTTAAGAAAGTGTCCTGTGAAACCAACTCAAGAACATATGAAAAATTGTCAATTTTGAAAAATTTGAAAACATTGTACCTAGACAATCATAATCATGTAGAGAAGCCAAGAATCAAATTAGTTTTCCAAAAAGAATTTTAAAAATAGATCAAATCCATGATTTACAAAAATTCCTCTTTTATGCCCTAAAACCGAATTTTTAGAAATCGAAGCCTAAAAACTCGTTAATCAAGTGAAACCCAGCATAAAAGCAAAACTAATTGACCCAGAGTTCTTATTTCAAAAGAAATTTGATCAAAAACCATTCACAAACGAAAAAAGTTCCAACTTTTCAACTCACGTTTGGTGAAAAAACAGAAAAACTGTGAAAAACCGAGTTTTGATCATAAAACTTACTTGAATCCGAAGAACTTTGAGTTTTGAAGCTCCAAGAAGCAAGAAATCTAGAGAGAGAAACTCTAGAAGCTTGAAAACCAGAAATTAGGGTAAAGAAATCTCGAATCTGTTTGTTTCTATATAGAACCCTAGCCGTGATCCGGATCGGCCGAGAATGTGATCCGGATCGGCCCCGCAGGAAAAATCCTGCGTTCGGGATCCGGATCACTTGCCCGATCCGGATCGGCTACACCTTTTTCTTCAGAAAAATTAAGAAAAATACAATAAAATCCAGAAAAAGTATGTAAGCACTTTACCATGTCAACTTTAAACAAATGACATCGTTTCATACAACAAGAAATAGATTATGCAAAATCTATCAAAAATATCCAAAAATGAAACGAAAATTTACGAAAGTTAAAACACTTAAAGTTGAACAACTTCAATTACATCTATCCTGATCTTATGTGTAATGCCTTTATCAAATCATCAATTTCAGTAAAGAAAATGAAAGTACCAAGATCAATAGATGTTTGAAATCCCAGATAAGTTAGATAATATATCTAGACAATCTGTTGAAGGAGTGGCTCTTTGAGCATCTTTTATCAAAAATCCCACCTTATACCAACCATGAAATACGACTGAGTCAAGTATTTCAATATGAGTTTCATCAACAATTTTCAAACAAAAGTTTGCTTTTCATTCATGGAGTATCTTTTTCTTTCATTTTCTCCATGTGGTGGTAGTTTTCACACTCCTCATTGGGATGTAACTCTTTCCACATCTTTTGAGCATTTCACATTTCATTGACTCCCCCTCAATTGGCTATCAATTATTTAATATATAAGGTATTCAACCAAACCATTGATCTCGAATTCATACTCGACTAAGCAATCAAATATGATAATGACTATACCAAGAGATCATTGAGAGAGAAATTGACTTTGATCACTTAAAAGATGGTTTAATTAACGTAAATGATCATTGCAACATTGAAATATTATGACATCAAAAGCATAATAAATTTCTAAATGCATAAAAGGATGCAATTAAAGTCAATTATGATATGCTCAATTAGTGTGCTATGTACAGAACATAGATAAAGAACAAAACAAAAACAAAACAAAAACAAAACCTAATCTAAGCAAAGGTTTCAAAAGAGTTTATTTCAAGGAAAGCATGCCAATTGCTTTACGCAAGTGAATAAAACGTTTTTGATCCAAAGGTTTTGTTAAGATGTCGGCTAATTGATCCTCAGTTGAAATATATGACAGTTGAAGAATGTTTGATTCAACTAGCTCTCTAAGAAAATGATATCTAAGTTCAATATGTTTTGTTCTAGAGTGCAACACAGGGTTTTTAGAAATGTTAATAGCACTAGTGTTGTCACATAAAATGGTTACCGAAGATGTTGAAATCGGAAATCGCTCAACACGCTCTTTCATCCAAATCAATTGGGTTGAACAACTTCCTGCAGAAATGTACTCCGCTTCGGCAGTCGAGAGTGCTATGCAGTTCTGCTTTTTACTGTGCCATGCAACAAGGCAGTGGCCAAGATAGAAGCATGCACCACTCGTGCTTTTCCGGTCATCCACGATCCAGCCCAATCGGCATCTGAGTATCCAACAATATCCAAAGTCGTTCCCATAGGATACCAAATTCCGAAATTGATTGTACCTTTGATATACCGGATGATCCGTTTCACCGCTTTCAGGTGAACCTCCTTCGGTGCTGATTGATATCTCGCACAAATCCCAACACTGAAGGATATATCCGGGCGACTAGCCGTGAGATATAGTAGACTTCCAATCATACTGCGGTACAGTTTCTCGTCTACATTCTCACTTGTGATTCACTTCCAAGTCCCTTATGGCTAGTACCCATTGGAGTCGGAAAATCTTTAGAATTTTCAAGATCAAACTTTTTGACCAACTCCAGTGCATACTTGGATTGACACAAGTGAATTCCTTCATCGTTTGTTTAACTTGTAATCCAAGAAAATAATTCAATTCGCCCATCATGGACATCTCAAATTCGCTTTCCATGGTCTCCGCGAATTTAGAAGCATCATTATCTCTCGTTGCTCCAAAAACAATGTCATCAACATAGATTTGAGCAACTATGAAATTGTTTTGATAATGCTTCACAAAGAGAGTCCTGTCAGCTCCCCCTCGAGTGTAGCCCTTTTCCAAAAGGTGCTTTGTCAACCTTTCGTACCATGCTCGCGGTGCTTGTTTCAGACCGTAAAGAGCCTTTTTCAGACGAAAAACATGGTTAGGTAGTTTATGGTCCACAAAACCTTTCGGTTGAGCCACATAAACTTCCTCATTTAAAAATCCATTTAAAAAGGCGCTCTTAACGTCCATTTGAAATAATCTGATTTTAAAATGACAAGCGATCGCAAACAATATACGAATGGACTCGAGTCTAGCTACAGGGGCGAAGTTTCATCAAAGTCTATACCTTCTACTTGAGAATAGCCTTGAGCAACTAACCTTGCTTTGTTCCTGATGATAGTACCTTCTTCGTTTTTCTTGTTCTTGAAGATCCATTTGGTACCTATCACATTGTGTTGCTTCGGAGGCTTCGTCAGTTCCCAGACTTTGTTTCGCTCGAATTGATGGAGCTCTTCCTGCATTGCTTTAATCCAGTAATCATCTTGGAGAGCTTCATCAACATTCCTTGGTTCGATTTGAGATACATAGCATGCAAATCCGCAAACCAATTGTCTCCGTGTTCTAACTCCTTCTTGTGGATCTCCAATTATGTTCGATTCAGGGTGATCCTTGGAGATGCGTAACGTTTGAGGTAGAGGAGTAGGCGGAGGTACACGAGATGATTCCTGCACATCAGATAAGCTTGAAGAACCGTTAGATGCATCAACATTATTATCGAAAGAATTGTTAGAAGAAGATGCATTAGCAGGTGTATCATCATCAAGAGAGATATCGAGGGTAGATTTTTCAGATTCAAAATGAAAAGCTTCATCTACCTTAACATTTATCGATTCTACGATCGTCTTAGATTCTAAGTTAAAAACTCGATATGCTCTGCTGTTTGTAGAATAACCTAAGAAAATCCCTTCGTCACTTCGAGAGTCAAATTTTCCAAGATTTTCGCGATCACGTAAAATAAAACACCGACTCCCAAAGATGCGAAAATATTTGATGTTAGGTTTTCTACAAAACCAAAGTTCATATGGTGTATTCAAAGTCCCCGGGCGCAAATACACTCGATTGATAACATAGACAGCAGTGTTCACCGCTTCAGCCCAAAAATATAAAGGTAAGTTCCGGCTATGAAGCATAACACGTGCCATCTCCTGTACGACCCTGTTTTTGCGCTCGACTACACCATTTTGTTGAGGTGTGTAAGGTGCAGAGAATTCATGTTTAATGCCATTAGAAGTGCAAAAATCAATGAATTTGGAATTTATGAATTCCCCACCTCTATCACTCCTAACTCGAGTAATCCTTTCATTCTTTTCAATCATAATACGATTGCAGATTTCGAGAAAAGAATCAAAAGTATCAGCTTTTTCTTTTAGAAAGGCTACCCAAGTATATCTAGAAAAATCATCAACCAACAAGAAAATATACCATTTACCTCCCAGAGATGGTTGACGAGTTGGCCCCATTAAGTCCATATGCAAAAGTTCCAAAGGCCGTTTTGTACCTATGTGGTTCAAATTCTTGTGTGCAGTCCTAGACTGTTTTCCCTTTTGGCAACCGCCACACACAAGGTTTTGTTCAAAAGAAAGTTTCGGAACCCCCTTGACCACATCTTTATTTGAAATTCTAGCAAGTTCCTTAAAGTTTATGTGACCTAGCCTTTCATGCCAAAGTGTTTCATTTTTCAAAGATGCTAGGTTACATTTTTCAGAAATCTTAGAAGGAACTACATAACAGTTGTTTTCTGATCTAACCCCCTTTAAAAAGAAAGCATGGTTCATGTCAGTTACAGTGCATTTATCAGATGAAAAATTAACTGAATAACCACTATCACACAGTTGACTTATGCTTATGAGGTTAGTCTTAAGGCCATGAACAAATAATACATTATCTAGAACCGGGCCATCTGGAATAGCTACCGTTCCCTTTCCAACAATTTTGGAAGACCGACCATCTCCGAAAACAACAAGTCCTCCGGAGTTTTTCTCAAATGTTTGAAAACAGTTTTTATCGCCGGTCATATGACGGGAACACCCGCTATCCAGGTACCAAGACGAACTATCATATGCATGCAAGGAAACATTGGTAGCAAGACAGGGAAAGATTTCACCTTTGCGCACCCAAACCTTTTTGGAGTGCGTCGGTAATGGTCGTGAAGTTGATTTCCTAGGTGAGAGCGTCTTGCTTGAAGAATTGCTGCTCCTTGATGATGTCGTCTTGAGCGGTGTACTACCAAGGCTCTTTTCCGTCAATTTGATTGGAGTTGTTTCCGAGGAATAGCCCTTTTGGTAGTCATTGCAAGATGTGCTTGAGGTGTGCGTTTGGCTCCAGTCTTGCATTTCTCTTATGTGCCCTGAAATGCCACAACGAAAACATACCTTGGATCTTGTCGATTCCGAAGAAGATGTAGTAGGTTCGTTGTCGTTGCTTGTCGTGAACACCGGTGTCGGAGGAGGAGATACCGACTGAGGCACAAATACTGTACCACTCGAACTTGGAATGTCTCCAGTTTGAGTGTATCCGAGGCCGAACTTGTTCTTTGACCGAGACCAAGAAGTCTGTCCAACTTACTCCTTCCAGAAGAAAATCTCTGTAAGTCATCCTTTAGTTGGCGTATGGTCTCGTCATTTCCAATTTTTCCTGTCGAGCCTCGCCGTTGAGCTTCAAGAAGTAATTCGCTTTGTTCACCATATCTATATAACTCTTCTCGAAATGCTCATTGGACTCTTGAAGGGAAACATTTGTCTTAATCAGATTGTCCCTTTCCACTTCAAGATCGGTTGAGAGAGAGGTTACTCTTTTTACTTCATCTTCAAGATCCTGCAATCTCTCTTTCAACCCCTTGTTTTGTTTAGCCAGTTTCTTTGAATCCCTCAAAAGCTTATGGTAGGCTAAACAAAATCTTCACCTTCCGAATTATCTGATTCATCGTCCGTTGCAATCTTTTCCACAGTGGAGTTGGACAATGAATCGGATGTACTTGCCATTAAGCACATGAAGGGAGAAGATGTAGTGGACGCGTGGAAAGCTGTCGCGTTGTCTTCTTCATCACTTGACGATGACTCATTTGACGTGGAGTTGTCATCCCAAGTAACGACTTGCATCGCCTTCTTCTTTGCCGGATTCTTGTTGGGACATTCCGTTGCTATGTGGCCGTAGCCTCGACATTTGAAACACTGAACTTGTCCCTCAGAACTTTTCTTATCCTTTGAGAAGTTCTCCTGGCTTCTTGACTTGTAACTTGAAGGACCCTTGCCTTTCTTCGACTTTCCGAAGGATTGAGTTTTGCTTGAATTTCCCCTTCGAAAGTTGCGGCGAAACTTCCTTGTCAAGAGAGCGAGCTGCTTCTCAAAGTCCTCCATAGAAATGTTCTCGTCGTCGTCCGAGGAGGATGAATCCGCGTCTTCTTCTTTAGTTGATTTCAATGCGTAACCTGAAGACTTAGAAGAGGATGCCTTTCCAGAAGAATAGTTAGTAGGAAAAGTCATTTCATAAGTTTGTAAAGCACCTACTAATTCTTCTACACGCATTTCGTCCGGGTGTTTAATTGTTTCAATGGCTGCGACCTTCGGGCGAAATCGTTCAGGAAGAGTTCTTAGAATTTTTCTTACAACTTTAAATTCTGGAATCTTCTCTCCCAAGTTAGCACATGAGTTCACGATGTCTTGCAATCGTGTGTAATAGTCAGTGAAGGATTCATTCTCTGCCATAGAGATAGAGTCAAACTTGCTCGTGAGCATTTGCAGTTTCTGAATCTTCACTAAGTTAGTTCCCTCATGCGTAACTTGAAGAACATCCCAGATTTCTTTCGCAGTCTCACATGCCGAGACGCGAGAGAACTCAGTTTGTGACAAAGCATTAAATAGAGCATTAATCCCTTTGCCATTGTAAGAAGATAAGTCTATCTCTTCCTTGGTCCATTTCGACCTAGGTTTTAAGGTGCGAACATCATCTAAAATTTCAGTTGGATTAGACCATCCTAATTCAATTGATTGCCACACCCTTTCGTCGATGGAAATTAAGAAAGCTTTCATCCGTACTTTCCAGTACGCATAATTTGTTCCATCAAAGAAAGGGGGTCGATTGATGTTTCCACCTTCAACCATTGTTTACAACCCTATTCCCGCTCTGATACCACTTGTTGGGTTTAGGTTAATAAGGATCTAAATAGGGGAAAAAACACCTAGAGGGGGGTGAATAGGTGTAAACAATAAACACTCAAAAAATCATTGTGCGATAAAACCCAATGCGGAAAAATAAAAGAACACACAAGATTTTTACGTGGAAAACTCCAAACCGGAGTAAAAAACCACGGGACCGATAACACGGCGAAATCCACTAGAGTTAACACACGTACAAGGTGATATAACGTACTCACAGACGACTCAACCTTTTACCATACGCCCTAGTCGATCTTCCCGCTCGCTCCACGACGCTTCTCGAATCCACGATCCGCGCCCAACGCTGAATCCACAGCGTCCAACGTCGAGTCCACGACGTCCAACCGAATCCACGGTCTTCACCCAATGGTACGCTTCGAATCCACGAACGCACCTCGCTCCGAATCCACGAGAGCGATAACACCTTGAATCCACAAGGCCACGCGAGTCCACGCGCCGATTTTGGGGTAAATCGTTGTTTGTTTGGGTGGTGATGATCCGCCGAATACTTAGATCAAGAGTAGATCGGAAATACCATCTAAGTATTCATTAGTTTGATTCAACTCAAGATGTGAGTATGAAAACCTAGAATCAAACTAATCAATATAGATGAAGAAACATAGAATAGATTCTATGATTTCCTTTCTTCTCTATATGTGGATCTAAGGCCGTATAAAATGATATTTGAAAATGACGGCTCTATTTGGATGCCCTAGAGAAATGACCATAGGGCTATTTATAGGTTAGAAACCCTAGGAAGAATATTCGGATCAAAAACAAACTTTTCTGGAAAGTTTTACCGACGGCGATCCGGATTGGATAAGCCACGATCCGGATCGCAGACGCACAGAATGCAGTTTCCAGAAAATCCTGTTCGGGATCCGGATCATAATCCACGATCCGGATCGTTCATACATTTTCACAAAACATCCCATTCGGGATCCGGATTGTACAAGCTGTGATCCGGATTGCAGCAATGTATGAACGAACACCCTTCGGGATCCGGATTGAAAGTCCACGATCCGGATCCTGAACATGTCCCATGTCCAGTTTTTGATGAATAAGCAATTAAAACCTCTTCCAGGTGTTTCTACACTATAAGAAGTATTCGGATCATCAAAATTATTTAGTTAAACGTACCTGATCCTTTTGAATTCTTCTTTCTTGAGATTGAGGTATATGATCCAAAGTTTCTTCATCTTCAATCTTCAAGACTTAATACATTCACGAAATACGCCAACTCAAATTCCGTAACA